>LPNX010888066.1:442015-575418 GCA_001517045.1 Pseudotsuga menziesii
TTCTTGAATGAATGAATTCCACGATCCTGGGAGGCCATTCAAGGTGGCCATCATCACTTCTGCATTCTTCACTTCAGCTTCAAGTTGTTCTTGATTTGAGAGACTCTTATGACTGCATGGTCTATGCATTCTAGATCTTCACATTCTTCAATTGGTTTCTTTAGGTCATATTCTAATTTTTTTTCTTCCCTTCAAATAGCTTGAAATTATGGAAGACCTTCAATAGATTTTCTTGCAATAGGTAGTGCTCTGTAATGCATATGTGCAAGCCTTCTATGCCAAAGCTCATTTGTCTCTCCTGTGTCATGGATCAAGGCTTGTTCTGGATGGTCCTTCAAATTGTACAAGCCTCCTTCTTGTTCTCCAATCACTACCGCATCATCGATAGTCTTTCCTTTTGACCACATGATGGCTTGACCATCTATGAATGCAACCCGCATTCCTTTTGCATCAATGCTAAAATGGAGAGAAGGTTCTTCTTGAGTCCTGAAACAAACAATACTTCTTTCATTGTTAGAGACTTACCAAAGTCTAGCTTGTATGAATATTCCCTACTACCTTTTATTGGATATTGGTAGTCATCTCCTAGTTTCACCTTGTGAGGTGATTCATGTTCTGACAGTCTTACAAAGGATTCCTTGAATCCCGTCATATGTTTGGAAGCCCCACTGTCTATAATCCAATCATCATATCCATGAGTAATGTTACCTGTGAGAGATGATATCAGAACATATTCATCCTCGCTTGAAGAATCTTCACTTTTATATCTGGATCTCTTTCTGGATGGTTCATCGTCTTCTGTAGCATGAGCATGATGTCTTCTTTGGCCTTGACCAAGTTCTTCTTGTGAAAGGCTTCTAACCTCGTCTCCCTCTGAAACTGGAACCTCTATACTCATGTAGGTGTCCAATCCATTTTCTTCATAGAGATCATGTACTTCTAGGCTTGGAAGTTGTCAACTTCACCAAGCTTATCATCAAGCTGATGTGATAGATCACTTTGAAATGAAAAACCTCAAATGAAAATAGCAAAGGATTAGATCTTACCGATTTGAGGTGTCCGTCTTGGTTCCGGAGCTGGCTGATCTAGGGTTTGTCACAGAAACCCTAATTTTCAAAACTTGGAATCTTTTAGATCTAATTGGATAGACAGATATATCTCTTCAAATGGATTTGTCCAATGTACTCCTTTTCTGAAAACAGTGGAGGGAAGCTCCCGGAACAGGAAGCCCTAATTTTCCAATTTCTTCTGCAGAAATTCCAGTTACTATTTTTGTAATATATCCTAAATTTATGCTCCTCTGTGTTTGAAATTTCATACTGAGGTAACCTTGCATATTTTTCTTGATCCAACACCATAGTTTTCATTAGAATTGGTTTCACCATTTTGGACTTATGAGCATTTTCCCAAGGTGACCTATTACAGGACTGTTCAGAATAGCGAAGTTGTATGACATGCCACGTGTCACTAGTTCATCCTCTGAGTCTGATATTCGGACCACCAAAATTAAATTCCGTGACCTTTCTGGAAAATCTTCAGAAATTCTATTTGGACCTCTGTAGCCCAAGATATTGCAATTCTCCTTAGGTGTCCTGTTTAAGGATGAATTCTGGAAGAGGCTGGAACCCTAACGTGGAGGGATCATATCTCCCAGAATATAGCGAATATGAGGCTTATTTTTGGATACAGTGTTCATCAGGATTTTATATTTGGTCCTTGCAATTTTCAGCTTCTAATACTTTTCCAAACTCGGAATATAACGACTGTACCAAAACTTAGCAGTTTTAGTATTAGGGTTTTTCCTAGCTCAGGGTCAAACTAGGGTTTGACTTTCCCAGAGTTTCACCCAACCAAATTTATTGATCTAGGTCTCTAAAATTATGCCTTGATGAGGAGAAAAATCCTATTTTGGTCTCACTCAAAAATTCCTCTTCTGTAGAAATCCCTAATTTCCACATCGAAACTGAAAATGCTCGAAATCGAATTCCGCTTCGACAGAAAGATACACCCTAAGGAGGAGAGTTGTTCCACCTTAATTTTGATGAAAATATGTAGAGGAAGGTCCACAAACTAGGAATCCCTAGTTCCCGCAGCTGCACAGTGTCTTCTTCTCAGGTTAGCTTTGATACCATGTTAGTTTTTCATCATATAAGCAAGCATTATGATCTTAGGATCTTTTCACTGAGAGAATAACAAGCACAACAACAAAACATAAGCACATCACAAGAGAAAAGAGACACAAAGATTTTTTGATCGGGGAAACCATAAATGGAGAAAACCCCACAACTTCCTCAAAGATAGAATCACCACAAGATGTAAGACCCCAAAACAGTAAGATGCACTCCCGACAACAGTAGTCTTCTAGTCCCAGTATATTTCCTTCTTCACTAGTGCGCCGCACTTGAGAGGGTAAGTGATGTGTTGTACAATTGATAAATAGAGAGACTCTCACTCTCTATTTATATTCTTCCGTTCACTTGAAGTGCACTTAATCATGTCGTCCCAACCAACAATTACTTACTCAAGCCTACACCTTAATTAGTGTATAATAACTCAAGTGCCCTGAAACTGTGGGGACTTACACAATGACTTGACAAGACTTGTTTACATTATTAATCCTCCCGATCGGAACATCGAGGCATGACAACATGACTCAAATACATAATAGAAACATCCCGTAATAAACATTGGTTTAGAATACATAAGAATACATTCCGAAGTTACATATACATCAACAATGAATCTAGAAAAGTTCATGCAAAAGTGTAGGTCAATCAAATAGCAACATGCAAGTAATAACCTACCAATATTCTTGTTGAATCTTAAAGCACTCTGAGTTTGGTCCTTTCCCTGCTTCATCTCTTACTGCATGCAATAGATTATGTACCTGTATTATTTCACAAATCAAAACTAAATTCCTGCACCTGACAGCTAAGACATTTGTCTGTGCTAGGTCCCCACTAGACTCCATACAACACATATATCCAACACAATTTTCTATGTACCGAAATGGTTGGTTCTGCATATCATTCTTAGTTTTTATCTTAAATGCAGAAAATAGAAAGATAAGGGTACCCAAAAGAAAAAAAATTACTGGCTTAAAAGGAATTGAGTTCTCTTGCCTATTCTTATTCTACATTAAGTTTGCAATTGATGGCATCCTATTTTACTACCTTTGATTTGTTCTCTTTATGAATTTAATTTCACCATGGTAGTACTACCACTTTCCTACTTTTATCCCATTGCAACATTGTTCAATTTAATGACACATTAGGAACCCATTACTGAATCAGAAGACAAACTCTTCTTGTACTAAAGGAATATGAAGAACTAACGAAATGCTTGAACATAAAAATCAGAATATCAGGACCCCTAATGAATTGCAAGTAAGACAAATTTGCATGTTGTTCACATTTATCAGACTCTCCCATTTATCACATTTTAAAATTACATTCTAAATTTATCATAAACATAACTCTCTTATTGAAAACTATCATGGGAGAGTCTAACATGTGCTTTCAAGCTACTGGATAGTCCACAGATCAGACTATACCATCGAATTTAAATGCAAGACTAGCTTGGGGAAACAATAATGATCCTGCACCAGATGTGTGATTTTTCTCCCACTCTAACTAACAACAAATCAAATGCATATAAATTAAGCTGATCACCATTTCCAAGGACAAAATCCATAAATCAGTTATATCTCGTTCTTTATCAAAGCTCTACAAAAGTGTTGAAAACATTTCAGCGCAAAAAATACTTGATATCAGAACAATTGAAATTGTTCATTGTTGTAAACAATGAGTTTATACATTAAATACAAAAGAAAATTGAATAACATGGAAATAATATAGTACCTAATGATACCAGGAAAAAAGAGGAATAATCCCTACTCCATCAATAATTTTCGGTTCAGTAGCTACTCCACGGTCACTGCATGCTTGCATCAATGCATCCAACTTCTCCACTGAGTCAACCTGAAATGTGAACAACTATATTCTTAGTAATATATATTTTCAAATTAACATTCATAGAAATTAAAGCACCTAAAAACAACTTTAATATAGATCATAATCTAGGAAAAAAAGAAGCTTAGAAAATCTCTGCTCTCATTTCTAATTAAATTCACTCATCTGAATTTTAAACAAGAGAATTGTCTTCTTTGCAGATGACTTTGACATTCTATCATGGACAATCAAGACTCCAAGATAGAGAAAGACCTTACATATGGCTCCTGTTTACTGCGACACTAGACATCATGGTTTCTTGGTACAAAGAAAACATACCTAAACCTTTCCTTCAGGGAGACCATGGTTAAAACAAAATTCTTAAACTTTTCAGCCACATCTCCAACTACTATAAGAATGTCTCTTTTGTATGTAGTGGTGGGAAGTCTTTGCACCCAAGCCATGTTTGCAGGATAGTCTATGTGCAAGTCAGAAAGTACATATACCCTCACACCCAATCTATTTTTGTGTTTTTGGAATACATGTTTTACTGTTGGAAATATGCTGCATCTTTTGCCCAAATTTAGATCATTTATCCTTCTGAGATATTGAGTTGAGACAAATCAATTACTAATGTTTTCAGTGAATCTTGGGACACTTCTCACATTAATATAAGGTGGTACAGAACGATCCATATGAGCAAAATTCTGCATATGAGCAACATCTTTCATTTGGTGCAACCATATTGATCTGTAAAACACAACATTAGTAAGAACCAGATACCCACCATATTATGGAAAACAACATGAAATTTTATTGTTTCACAAATTTTCATAAAAAGTTGTACATAGTTGAAGCTAACCTTGTTTATAATTAGTACTCCTATTTATGAGCAAATATCATACTTGCTTTGAAGAAAAAACTGAACCAACTTTTACTTATAGATATTCATCAAAAGTGTTCTTCCAAGCTTGGACTATACCATACAAGATAGTTAGATTTGTTTCCACGAAGTATCTTTGGAAGTCTTATTGTCTAAGAGGAACTTTCTTAGCATTGCATTCTAATTTCTATCTACTATGATTTTATAAAACCTTGCTTCATTTTGTAGTATGTAAATTATGAATTTTGTTTTTCCCTTCTACCAAATAAGGGAATCTCGGGAGCATGAAAAGTTTTCACAGCCAGATTCACCATCATATCTATAGGTCCGGGGACCAAAATGTGCTGGAAATTATTGGAATACTATGGTTAGATATACAATAGCCATGATTTTCACTACAATTCTCAATGATTACATCTCCAAACAGGTGAAAGCTAAGAAACTCCAACCAAAAGGAAAACATGTTTTAAAAGGAATCATTGAACTTGTGACTGCATGTTCACCCTCATAGCGATCATTGAGGAGGCAGAGGCTAGTAAGTGTAAAGAATATTTATGTTTTGTGGATTTTGTAAATCCCTTGACACTGTTCCTAACAAATCTTGTTCCAGAGGCTCAATACTTTGGGCTTACTACAGGTAGTGGTGTCCTTAGCTATGAGAATATATGAGAAGACTGGGTCAATTTCACTGATTATGTCCACAAAACTATAGATGTAAACTTGAAGCAAGGTTGTTCTATTTCCCCAACATTCTTTGGGCTCTACATCAATGAGCTTGAAGATATCATCCATGAGTCCCTTGGTAATACAAATGGTCGCATCCTGTATGGGGTCACCAATGTTATTATTCTTTTTCCAGATGATATTATTTTATTTCTCACACGGCTACAAGTCTCCATAGGCAACTTGATGTTCTCGAAACTTTATTTGGCAATCATTAGTTACAAGTTACAACTTAACCTTAGGAAATGAAAGATATAACATTCAACATGTCTACAAAGGAGTCACTTTTAGTTAAGCACATTTATAAAGGTCAATGAGTAGAAGATTAGTGTTCTCCACCCTATCTCCAACCTGGCTCTGGCCGTTGAACTATGATGAAATAAAGGGTATGCTACTTTCAACATTGAAGAAGCAGCACATTCAATACCAATTTCAGATCTAATAAAAAGGAGACCCACCTTGTAGCACAAGAACCGATCCCAACCCCTAGAGAACCTATATAAATTTCAATTATAGGGCAATTAAATTCATAATAGTGTTTTTGTGAGCCACATACACATGTCCCTATCAACAGGGAATAAAGTGGTTTTCTTGAACGCTATGGAAAGACTACAGAACAATGTAGGTGAATTAAGTAACAACATAGCACATAAAGATAGATCCACCCTTTACAACATACATTAACCATAAAGATCAATCAAATAAAAATGTTGAGAGAAGGCCTTGATATTGATATATCAGAGTTCAAGAGCATATCTTGACATATGGACAGATTAGACCATGAGCAGGAATGGGGTTTTTTTCTTTTTTATCCATTAGGTGTTTAGGATTTTTCACATTTTTCATTAAAAAACAAATTTTTGGGGGGATCAATGGGTCATAGAAGCACTGGAACTTGTAGGATCCGTTTGAAAATTTCAAGAATTGTTTGATTTTTCATAGGATCCATTTCATGGGACCAGGATATGTTTCCTTCTACAGGGGATCCATTTCCATGGTGGATCCATGAATACCTATCAGATCAATGGATCTGCAGATCCTACACACTAGAGTATTGGATCTGGTAACACAGGCTTAAAGCCTTAACATTCTAGAGCCTTGACATACCTAAAACAACAATAGTACTAGACCTTAATTTTGATCAATTTTGGGCAAATTTTTCTTTGATCCTAAATATGAACCCAAGGCAACAAGTAACATCCAATATTTTTTGTAACTGATAAGATGGATCCAAAAATTGGTTTCATCATATTTGAAAATGTGAGCATCAAATATTCGTCATTTCATGCCCTGAAAATATAAACCATAGAATACTAAAATAAATCCTAATTTGCATTAAGGATGATGATGTAACTTTTAGGACCCTGTTACCCACCTATTTGCATCGGGTGTTCACTTAGGTTTCATAGGAGTTATAGGATAATTCATAGGATTTATGGACATGTCTAACAGGAGAGAGCAGTTTTATTTCCATATTCCGGGTTGACTTGTGGGATAAAGCCATAGTTCTGGGTGTATTTTAGCAGCAAAAAAGAGGCACCATCATCAAATATGGGTTAGAACTGAGCAGCATGTTGTACCAAGCAGCAAAGATTCTATGAATACTGCTAGTGGTAGTGATGGTGCTCATGTAGCTTGCAAGGAGCCACCAGATTTGTGTGTCATCAAATAGCACTAAAGAATTTATGAGCATACATTTCCTGGCAGCTTGTAAACTTGTGTATGTAAGATGAGTGATAAAATTAGAGGAAGGACATGATCGGTTGATAATTCTTCACCTCAGCTAGTAGCATTGGGGTATGGTGATATTGGTTTTCTTTTATGATGATATCATTGCATCAGGGTTAACTTACAATTCTGGAGTTTGTGTTGAAAGTGTGACAGCCTGGGATCCCCTGTTCTGAGTCATGTGAAGAAAGTTATTGATGACATAAAAGTCCTAAAGAGGCTCATTCTCACTGGATGAGGAAATAAGGTTGATTAATCCTTAAAGCTTTGTTGCTGCATGAAGATCAAAATTATGGTTAGTGTATATAACCTTTGGAAATATTTTCAAATGTCTCTATGCCAATAAGATATACCATTCCAACCTTTGAGGGATCTTTAGGCATACTTTGGTATTAGGCTATTAGCATCTAGTTTGAAAAACTATGTTATTCAAGAACCCAGCCGAGGTTAGTGCATCTGAGCTCTACAATCTTATTGAAGCTCTGGGAAAGGTGGCAAAAATGCCACGCTCTTGAGAATCCTTGGAACAATTAATTGAAGATGTAAATACTTTTTCATCTAACACATCTAGTTAAAATGCATAGTCAGTTGGGAAGGAGGATAAGGATAAACAATCTAGAGATAAGAAGGTTATTCTTGGTTGTGTTCAAGAAAATAGGGATAATAGAAAACTAACCAGCCAAGATGGTGAATCAGCTGATCCTGTTGTTTTTCGTGACCAGGTTGTGATTCTATTTGATGATTGGGATCGTATTTGTGATTCTCTAGGAGTAAATGATAAAGCATATCCTATTTACATATCTTAGTTAAAGCAATCTGGGATGTTGAAGGGAAATGAGGTAATGGTACTTTAGACAAAGGGACAATTTCCAATGTTATAAGTCATATCCAATCACATTTTCTGGACACAAGGATTGACAATGGTTGCAATACAGAAGGAAAAACTGGTGAAGGTGATTTTGAAAGTATATCACAAGGGGATATTTTCCTAAAGGATGGCAATAATCCTTTCTTGGAGAAACAGGTACCTGTGGGAAATATGACAATTCGGTAGGAAACTTGTCCAACAAGCAAGGAATCCATCTCTTGAGAAAATACCAACACCCATGTTCAATATACATGATGAAACTCCAAAATAAGCTACCATGGGGTGTTTCTTGAATCTACCAGTGTCTTTGGGATTGAATAGCGCCACCTCTCTTGAGGAATCAATAAATAATCTTAGTCTGGAGATGGTAGGTTTAGTATCTTTAGATTCCAACACTAAAAACAATATCTCCTCAAGAATCTAAAGTGATCTCATTGAGCCCTTTCACCTGATGGAAGTAACAAACAACATTTCATATCTTCAAGGAGGACACCACCTAGAGTGACTGAGAAAAGATTATCAATGCCAGAATCTTTCAAATCTGGACACCCAAATTCCTACATTGACAGATGTTGATCCAGCATAGTCTAGTTTTAACTCATTGGAACCAAGACTGGCTCATAGAATTGGCCAAACTAAACAGATGATAGGAATTAAAGAACAAATCCAAGAAGATCAAAAAGAGAAGTGTGATGTATATGTGAAGTGAGAAACATCCAAGGAAGCCTCAGGGAAGTTGAAACATATATTGAAATGCAAAGAAATACAAATCTAGAAGATTTATGAATGAGGATAGAGCCTTATTTGCACAATACAAAGCAATATTTCATCTTTCTCATGCTCAGTGACCCAAGTGGTACTCCATTTTCAAGGGAAAAGGAAGTAGGTGTGCAAGTAACAAGTCTTCTAGACTTCCATAAACAACGTGGTAGCCATCTGGCATGCGTGTGTTTTCCTCCCAAACGTCCGACAATGGTGCATTTTGGTTCAAAGATAGAAGTGCTAAGGGGATGAATATATTTGATTTTCCATGGAGAAATGTTCTTCTGATTTGAATGAGTATCAAAAGAGCATCATTCTGCAATAGAGACCATTGGAGATAATCAGCTAGAGAGGGTTAATATTTCCACTGATGAAATATGAGACATACTCACAAAGGCTCCAAGGATACCTCATCCATGAGTCAAACCTGTTGATGAACATGGAGCTCTTCCTATTGTGAAGCAGTGAAGTATCTATGGCATACCATTTCCTACTAGAGTGACCTTTGACCTAAGAATGTGGGTTATTCTACACATGGTACTCCATGTAAACAATAGACAAAGGTCATTAGTGATGACACATGGAGAATTAATATGGCCTTATTTCTTCATTTTTTGAGGACTAGAGCTGCTTTAGAGGAGCCTTTTCAGACTTGTAATGGGTCATTCATCATGAAATCTTTTTGACTTGGCATCCCTTGTTATTTTTGGAGGATGCCTATACTTTGTTTATGATGATATTTGATCACCTTGGTGTTGTCCATTTTAAAACTGTAGTGTGCATTTTTTAGGGTTGAGGAATATTTATGGGAATTGGGCCTTATTATCCCTTGAAATTTGTATTTTTGGCATTGACCATCTTTTATAAATAATTTGTTAGCAGTTGGTCAGAGATTTGTTAGGGCTAATGGAGTTATTCATGGTTTAAGCCACCCTAGGTTAATTTATTATTTTTATTGTAAGAGGTTGAGGAGGTTAAAGCTATATAAGGCTTTTCTCTCTCCCTCATTTAGCATGGTTGGATTATGAGATATTTCTCTCTTTAGAGCCTAATTGTTAAACCTTATGGAGCATTTTGGAGTGAAAGGATTTTCTTCTCTTGGGTTTTTTACTTGATGCTTAAATGTTGAGGTAACATGCTATGTTTTACTATTGTAAACTTTATATTCCTAGTTCACTTCGAGGGGTAGTCTTACTCAAGTGGAATTTAATATTTTGTATGTTATTTTTGTTGCACGTATTGTGGTTTGATGATCTAAGGAGGAAATACAAATCAAGTAGCATAAGCTAGGGTACAAGCTAGGATATAGGTTGGAGGAATGTGCCATAGATGCCACCCTTCCTTGGGCAAATATTGCATGAAGCTTCAATATCTTTGGGGTAGGGAATTGTCTTGCTTTTTGTTGCAAAGGTTTCGACCAAGCACATACACTTCACGGATTGAGGGGGAATAATCCCAATACACCAAATTCCCTAGGTATTTTCACTAATATTCAAAACCCTCCCATCACCTATACGACAAAAGAATACCTCAAGTTTTGATAAGGCTAACTCTTCAAATCACCTTGTGTCCTCGTTGCCATAGCTTGGCAATCCTATCTAGGGAATCCCCCCTTGAGTTGGATAAGAGTAAACCAAAAGTGCAGAGAGGTGTTGTCGAGGTGACAATAGGTAATACCTCTAGGTTGCAGTTGGGATAACCATGTTTTTTGGGGTTTTAACTATGCCTGCTAGATCATGATGTAACAAACCCAACAACATATATGTTGAGATCATGTGGTTAGTTTTCACTATGCTTGTGGTCATGTGTCAATCCATTATATTGGTTATAGCTTTATGGAGCCTACATATGGGTGCCTAACTAACACATTTATTGTACTTACTATATTTGACTAGGTCGTCCTAGTCAACCTCTTGGAGCTAGCGACCTAATCCCTAAGATACACTCCTCATTTGTATCATCTCATTCTCAGGAATTCATTCATTCTTTGTGTGCACATTTGTGTGTTTGTATATGAATGAGAAAACAAACTAACAATTTTTTAGTGCATGATGAGTGGCTAACGCTACTTCCAAGATAATCTTGAAAACTTTCCCTATTATGCTTGCAGATAGCTCATACTACCTGCAATTACTCCATTTTATATTCGCAATGCCAAAATTTAAAGAGTTTACAGAAGATATGTATTTCTATCATATTAGACTATACTAGAACAAACAGATAAACTTACGGCAGTCCATAGTTCAAAAATCATCTATGAAACTTATGTGTTTGTTCATCCATGGAATGGTTAACAGGATTGACAATTCCATCAATTATCTGCAAAAAGACACATCCCCACTTTAGCAACAACCTGAGACGAAAATATACCTCCAGATTTAGCACATAGTTCCATTGAAATCATCACTAAGCATACTATTTATCTTTCACCTCAAAAAAGAAACCTATATATTTTAATCTCAACTGCAAAAAGGATTTCTTATATCCATGTTTTCTTTAAAAGAACTGCCAAAGTTCTTCTAAAGGAATGTATGGATGATTCTTACATAAAAGAAAAGTTGAAAGAAATAAATTAAATCAATATCCACTAATGACCAAAATAGGTCAATGGGACTAGTAAATACAACAAATAATAGTATTAAAATAAGTAGTGCATAGGGAATATCTTCCCAAAAGAAAAAAGAAAAAAGATAATATAACGACAAAATTGAGGTAGACCATTAATGGATAAACCCTCTGTAATAGAAGACATCCATGAAGGTGAAAACATGTGAAATGGGCTTGATAACCAGTAGAAATATCAAACACAAACACAAGAGCTTCCCTTAATGTGTCTGATTCTAACCATGAGTCGGTTTGAATTTCTTGTAGATTACCCCATGTATGAACTCTCTCTTAGAAATCCTCTTATCTATACAATTTGGGAAAGTACACCAAATGAGAGAGAAGGAAGTCCCCGTTCGATACATACCCCATTTAATTCAGAACCGAGGGAGGCTCACCCATATCCCCATGCAACTTTCATTTACAAAAAACACGTTACTACCTCAACTGGTGCATGCTATGATGAAGAGCGTTACATATGTTGATTCACTCATTGGGGATCATATGCAATAGGAAGGGTCCTCAGGAATGGATTGAGACCTTCAGGTCACGAGCCATTAGACCCAAGGAGAGTTTAGGTTGATCCATTCACATGCTATTCAGGTAGTGTCTTTCATGCAGTTCTGTTTGATCCATTCACGCTGGTCAGGGAGTCATCTTGGGAGGTGGGGGATGTAGTCCTAGTTTTCAAGTGCACCCATTTACACAACTCCTCCTACACCCAGTACATGCTTAGGATAAGGGAAGGAAATCTAGTGGATGTTGATGTTGGTTGCTTTCCTTTATATACTTGAGACTACCCCGGTTTATGAAAGACGGGGGATGTCTTCGAAAAAGGTGTCCAACGAGAGGAGTTAGTAGTTAATTGATAGAAACACATCCAACCGATAGGACACAAGTTCATTAAAACAATTAGTTGACTGAAATTCCATCAATGCAGCTCACCCACTCATTGAGAGATTATTTCCCGTTGAGAGAGAGATCTTCTTACACTTACACTAGTCATACCTAGCAATGTTAACTGATAGGACCATGTTCCCAATAGACCACGGTGAGCCTTACCCACCGAGATGGAGAGGCCCCACATCACTGGCTGAGAAAAAGAAAAGGTACCACCAATCCACCACTAATGAATGGAATTGATGATTATGTTTACCATAGTCCCCACCAGAGGAGGATATTGAGATTTTTTTCCCATTATAGCCAATCATAGTAAAAATATTTTAGAAATGATTGGATTATATTTAAATGAGATATTAGAAAAGGATGCAAAACAAATACCTTTCAGACAGTATTCGAATGAATAAGTCTAGAAATCCTGGAATCTTTGGGGCCTCGTGACCTTAACACCATTCACACAGATTCAATAAAATGTTACGGCAAGAACATGTTGCAACATGGAAAGCACTTATTCAAAACATCTAATTTTTTTTTTACTCCCTTTGCAACTCTATCTATGGATTCAACCTTATTAAAATAGTTTTGTAACAAATATTATCATAAGAACAACTCACCTGCACCTCTTTCTCTAATGCAGGAAGTTCCCTCCTCAATTTTTCAATCGTATCAATTTTTAAAGCTTTTAAGCCCCTTCTCCACTCATCCTGCAGCATGGACAATATTATGTAGTGTAGTTTGATAGAGATTATATTGTTTCTCATTCATGATAAGTTAAGAGAATCCTATCAAATAATAGGAAGGATAAGAGTACAGTTGAGGTACTTCTATCCTTGACAATAGCTTAAAAGAAATATTTTCACAAATGCAGATATAGCAAGCATACCAAAGTAAATAACTCTGTTTTTTTGCTCACATTTTCCTAAAGAAGTACAATATTTGCTTATCAGAATATGGATTTAGTTCCCTTTCAAAAATTGTAATTTCCCTTTTTCTTTATCTCCTCAATTGTAATCGGTCAAATTATAGAACACGCCTTAAATAATAACTAGCTAAATAACAGCAATATGTAGATCCTGACATGGTCTCTTAAAATATGGAAAAGTTGGCATCATGTCTTGTATCGTCTGTAAGGTATGGGTTTATATCAGTAATGGGAAAAAGCACATGCTTAAACAATGTTAAGTATGCTACAGTTGTACCATCCCCTGATTCTTGCACCTTTTCTCTTGCTATAAACGAGGTCAACAAATAGAAAAAGTTGATATTTCATACTTTGAAGGTTGGATTTGAAGTGTAAGTTAGGAGCTGGTTTTCTTAAGTAATAATTAAATAAATAACATGGACTAGGAAACAGTGCAATGTTAGTGCATAATCTCACTGAAGACAGGTCCAATTTACTTGGAGAAGCACAATAGGTTTAAGATTGCTTCTGTGTAATTTTATATTTTTTTCACAGGAGAATTCTAAAACAACTAAATGCCTAGACACAAAAACAAATTCCTTAAGTGGAACTGAGCAGCAAATAATTAGATTATCAAGAAACAAGGAAATATTGAAGATGCACTGATGTTCTTGCAGTTTATCATGTAACTGGTAACTGTTGTCTTCTAAATATGCCATAGTTAAATATCTGATGTTGTATTCACAGATATTTGAAACTGATTAAGTTTAACTAGATCTTAAAGAAGATAACATGCCTGAGATTTTAGAAAATTACAAGCCCTGAACTATAATCTGAATTATTCAGCACCAGAGTCCACAGAGAAGGATTTTTCCTCATACATGGCAGGAGGTCTTTTGATTATTCTAATATACAACTATGCTTGTTCGTCTTACTTTTTGCAAGTGATGTTACACTTTTCAGCCATGATTCAGTATCGCAAAGCTGAATAGAAGCAACTTTCTTCTTCTCAGTAGTCTTTTCCATAGAAATTTCTAAATTGTGTCAAAAGACAGGTAGATTTCAATTATCAATATATAAAATCATGCACAGTTCAAGACATAGAATAATTATAGAATGTTAAAAATAGATTCAAAGATACAAAACATGAAAATTTATTTAATGTTTTGTGGATTTGAAAAATTCATTTGACGTAGTCCAAAACTTTGGTAGATATATTTGGAGAGACTCTTCTCACCTTTGTTGCATCATCCCACCTGGCAGAAGCAACATAAATCTTTAAGAGAAAGTTGCAACACACGGGGTCCAACATCATGTGGTTACAACTCGAATAGACGTTATGCAGCATGTTTTCCTATATCCATATTTCCATGTACTCTGTAGACACCCAGCAAGGCTCCCCAAATAGCTGCAATCAGTTTAATTGGAATTTTGTTGATCAAATTTTCTTCCTCGTTGATGTGCCCAACGCAACCAAGAATATCAACAATACAAGCATAGTGGTTTGCTGTTGGCGTAATCCCATGTTTTGGATTCATAGAATCAAAGTAGAATTGGCCTTCATTCACTAGGACAACAAGGCTACACGCTGACAGAAGACAGAGAATTGTAATGTGGTTTGGCTTTATGCCCAACTGCATATTTTCAAATAGCTGAACAACTTCCTTGCTATGTCCATGCAGGGCACATACTGTGATCATAGAATTCCATGAAACCACATCCATTCTAGGGATTCTATCAAACACTTGGCGTGCATCCTCTATGCATCCACATTTCCCATTCATATCAATCAGGGCATTCCCAACAAAAATATCTAGCTTGCACCCTCCTTTTAATATGTGTGCATGTACCCACTTACCATGTTCTATGAATGCTAGACTTGCACATGCACTAAGAATGCTAGAGAATGTGAATGAGCTCAGAATCATGCCTATTCCTTTCATTTTCCAATAGATTTTCAAGGCATCCACGCCATTATTATTCTAGGTTTAGCCAGCAATCAAAGCATTCCATGACACAATGCTTCATTAAGGAATTTTGTGAAATAGTTTGTGTGCATCCTACAAATTACCACATTTGGCATACATGTCAACAAGGGCACTCCCCACAAATACATGAATCTCTAACCCACTTTTAATGGCATCAGAATGAACTTTCTTACCTTGTTCCATTGTCAACAAACTCGCGCACACCTTCAAAACACTTGAAAACATAAATTTGTTGGGTTTCATGTCAGCCCTCAGCATCAAGGGAAATAATTTAAGGGTTTGTTCACCGTTCTGATTCTGAACATATCCTGAGATTAGTGCAGTCCACATAACCATGTCTCATTCATACATTCCATTAAACACTTGTCGTGCATCCTCCATACTTCCACATTTGGAATACATATTTACAATATTGTTTAATAGAAAAAGGTTTGAATTAAATCAAGAATTGATTATATGGGTATGGAATATCCTACCTTCTTCAAGAGCCTTGATATTGATGCAACCCTGCAAGAGGCGTGTGTATACATTGGTATCTGGTTAGACATTTCCTTTGTCTACAAACTCCAAAATATCCAACACCTCCTCCCTTCAAACCCCTTGAGACACTGTACTCACTTCAGAAGTCATATCAAAAGAATCTGCATATTCTTCTTTGTCTTCCCAATTATCAATATATCTTGAATCTCCTTCCTCAACAAAACTGCGAACTGAGAAGCTGTTGAAACCAATATTATTCACAATGTTGCTGTGTCTAGGAAACAAACATAAATTATTCGTTATTTTAAGTCCCGCAGAACTTGCAACAGATGGGTGATTTCCTAGGGCTACCATAGCCTTGAGAAGGGAGTTGGATTTTTTCATGGATGTTGAATGGGAAGCGATCCATTCATAGCCCATACATTTTCCATGGGATGTAGATAATATGCTACAGAAAATGTGTGAGTGCGTAAAACTATATGAGTCGATTCAGGGAAAAAATCATATGAAACAACGAAGTGATCATTGTTGTTTTAATCGGATGTTAAAGCCTTTGTGAGCAGTGACCAACTATATTCAGTCAACCCTTCCAGGATAGAGTTTAAAAAAATGTGCATTTCAATTGACAAGAGTATACTAGGTATTCTAAATAAAATATTTATTTCAAATTATTTATAATATTTATAGCGGATTTACTAAATACATATTCTCTAATTTTAATCAAAAGTGAAGTGATATCAAATATATTTTATAATTTTAAGTTATATATATCAACAATAAAAAACAAATTATTGAGATTTGTTTTTTAAGGAGGAGTTTAAGTGTATTAAAAATGATAATATAAAAACATAATGATTGATTCGAACCATGAAAAAATGTGTGGAGAGTAAAAAGAGTTAGAGCGTAATCCATAAGGTATAAGTTTAGTGTTGAATATGGTTTTCATTGATGTTAAAGGAATTCAGTAATGACAAAGGAATAAAAAAAATTGTGGATTAAATAGTCCAAAGAGATTTGTAGAAGCCAAAATAACACAGTTGTCCAAGAAAAAGTCGAAAGCATTTTAATGCTAAGTTTCTATGAAGTGAATACTTGGACGGCCCATATCATAATAGACAAAAAGATCAATGGTCTAGAATAATTTTTGTAATATCAACGTACAATCTTGTTAAATCTGCGAGAAGACTATTGTGGGAGAGATTTGCAGAAGTCATTGAAAAGCAGAACCACAATCCGTAATTGCAGAAGAAGTGTTGTAGAAGATGAATTGCGGAAGCAATTTCGAGAAAAGTCGAAAAGCAAATCCGCAATCCACAACTTGCAATTGTGCAAGGAAGGAATTCCCAAATATTGTGGGAAGGGCGATTGCGGAAAGATTATTGTGGAAGGTTAATTGCGTAAAGTTCAATTGTGGAAAGGTAGTTCATGTGGAACATTCCTGGCCTGCCATCTTGCGATTAGCAAAGGTCCAAGAGTAAAGTGCTTTGGCGATTAGCCAAGCTTCAATATTATCATTGAACTAGATAGAATATTTACCTTTTACTCAGCTACCTGCTTACTTACCCTTATCTTTACTCTTATCACCACTGACCTTATTCACCTATAAGTACTTCCCTTACTTAGAATTAATGCATTTGATTAGATGGAATGAAATGGAAAATAGAAGGATGGATGAGCCTCACATAGAGAATGACCTGCTTCAACATACTATTTACAGACAGGAATTCCAGAACACAATATTATCATGCAAAAGACAAAAATTCACAGTAAAAAGGAAACTTACCAGCGATTTTAACCTATCTACCTATGCTTCAATATTATAAGCAGGAATTTTTTTATCAATTCACAGTAAACCAAGAAACTTACCAAGGATTTTGTAAGGGAAGAAGGTGATGTTGAATGTAGAGTTGCAAAATTCGTGGCCTGCCTCTTCAAGAGCCTCTGGGTTTTCTCAAAACTTTTATTATTTATAGCAGTGATGGCAATTAAATAGCGAAATTAAAAACCCTCTGTAATGTCTCCGACCCTCCGACCAGTGAAGAGGATGCTACCATACATCAAATCATCCGAGCATCTAGCCCCATGAACATGAAGATACATACATATAATGCTGAAGCATGATACTTAAAAACATAAAACATATTACAAAGCATAATCATTCATATACACAATGGAAGCAAAACATAACAACCAATTCTCATGCATATACAAATCAGCATTTAACATGTATATCATCATTCATCAATAGTAAATATGATTGCAGACACAAGTTAGGTAAGAATACTTATCTTATTAAGAACTTGTTCCGCAACCAGCTACGTCGCTACAACATTCCACCCAACCATAGGCCCGTGTGCTCCTTAATCTCTCAACAACGCTGCCACCCCTGAGCTGGGCATGATTCCTCAAGGAATAAGGAACTAACAGGCTTACACATAGCCAAGGATAACAACACCACAAGGGTACACAGTTCAGCCAAGCCAAAACAATTGGGTTTATCAGGCGAACATCAGATCAACCAAGCCAACCAAGTTGGGTTTATGAGGCCATCCAGGAGCTAGGAAAGGCTAAATGCTAAGCTGGTAAGCTCATTGAAGAGCTATAGACACCAACACTAGAGCCATCCTGGCTTCTAGAACACCCACACACACCCAACACAAGGAAATCAGTCCCTTCTTTGCAACGCAGTCCCTCAGACCCTGATCTCCCTTCCAATGTTATTCAGGGGTTGTGGAGAATAAATACAACTCAGTAGCTCTATCTGTGTGGTTCTCAACCTGCCAGGTTTACCAAGCACCTTAGGCCCTTATTTACCACTTCAATACAGTCCAAGGACAAAACCACTGCATGAAAGCAGCCAAACAACTATCCAATCTTTTATAGGGGAAAACACATCCAATCAACCATGGGAAAATAGCAGCCCCCAAACAACTATGAAGCCACAACACCCGATCCTCAATGCGATCGCTGGATAAATTGCATAAGAAAAAAATGGGGAAAGAACAAACTCCCAAACTATGTGTGATGGAAAAAGACACAGCCAAAGCAAAATGTGGAAAACACACAAAAGAAACCCACACCACAGACCATGATGAAACAACAGATCATTCCACAATCTACCCGCACCTGCAATGTTGGACAACAAGGGTCCCTTCTCAATGATGAAGCCAACGCACCCTTCACAATCGGCAATGGTGGAATAAACGCAGGTTCTATGCATGATTAGGAGGAAAAACATCTATGTCTAGCAAAACAATGTAAGAGAGGGAAAGGCCAAACCCCCACACAAGGAATTGCAATCCTTTTAACTCCCTCGGCCTGAGGAAAACGAACAATCACCATCGGGATAGTGGACAGACCATCTGCAACCCAAAAGGCGCGTCGTGGAGAGAGTGCAAGCGTGAGTGTAGTGGTCTTTCTGTCAGCAATTAGATGCCCCAACTAACAATGGAATAATGGAGGTGGTGGTTGGATGAAACGAGGGAAAATGAACAAAACAAATAGGGTGGTGACACATGGGTTTTCCCCCCATGGCTCAAGGTTCATCATTTCCCCTCCTTATCCTTAGGAATCATGCCCCTTCTCAATTTAGTTGCAGTGAACATAGCTGGTTGGGTTATTTAATTAAAATTCACATTTACATGATGCCACAATTTAATATATGTCATATGTCCTGATATACCATCAGTGACCATTCCAATCTGAATCATAACATAACTAAATCGATGGTGGGGCCTTTTCCCTTAGATCTCACCATGATTATTTACAACATATGTATCATGTATATTAATGCAATCGAGGTCAAAACCGGGGATGTTACATTCCTCTCCCCCTTCAATAGCACTTTCCTCAGTGCTTTACAAAATTGAACAAAATGCTACACTGGTACTGCCTCAGTGTTCCGCAGGATTGAAAAAAAATAGATGTGCCAATTGCATGGCATCCTCTACCTCCCATGTGGACTCTGCAGGTCCATAGTGCTCCCATTGCACCTTTACCTGCCTTATGGATCGGTTCCGGAGCATTGTGACCTTCCTGTCGAGGATGCGCATTGGCTCGATTTGGAACTCTCCCTCGGGTTCCACCTGAATCACATCCCAATTTATCACATGGTTAGGATCATGTACATATTTCTTAAGCAAAGAAGCATGAAAAACATTATGAGCCGTAGTACTAGTAGGCAATGCAAGTTTATATGCAACAAGCCCTATTCTTTCAAGCACTTCACACAACCCACAATATCTTGGTCACAACTTGGCACAACTCCCAAGCTTCAAGGAACTTTTCTTTGCTTTCACTCTGAGGTAAACATGGTCCCCAACACTAAACTCTTTGTTCATCCTATGCTTATCTGCATAGCTTTTCTGTCTGTCTTGTGCTACCTTCAAATTCTGTTTGATCTTTACAACCTCTTACTCCATTTCCTTGAGCAGTTCTGGTCCAAGCACAACTCTGTTCATTGGGTTATCACAAGTCACTGGTGTCCTACACCTTCTTCCATACAAAGCTTCATACAGACTCATCCCCAAGGATGCCTACTGTCCATTGTTGTAAGCAAACTCTACCAAGTGTAAGTAATCTTCCCACTTGGTTGGTTTGTCCATAACATACATGTGAAGCATGTCTTCCAGCACTTGATTAACTCTCTCTGTCTGCCCATTTGTCTAGGGATGGTATGCAGTGCTGAAGTTTAGCTTTGTACCCAAATCCACAAACAATCCCTTCCAAAAATTGGAAGTGAACTTGACATCTTTGTCAGAGACTATTGCCTTCGGCAATCCATGCAATTTGAAAATCTCCTTCATGAAGATATTTGCAATGTCATCCATTTTGTGCGTAGACTTCATTGGTATAGAATGTACTGCTTTTGTCAACTTGTCTACCACAACCATGATGGAATCATGTTGTCTCCAAGTCATCGGCAACCCTGTAATAAAATCCATAGAAATAACTTCCCATTTCCATTCTGGAACTGGCAAAGGCTGCAACAAGCCTACTGGATGTTGATGCTCAACCTTTACCTGTTGACATTTCATGCACTTTGAAATGTAGTCAACCATGTCCTTTTTCATTCCTGGCCAAAATTACTACTTTCTAGCTGCAGCAATTGTCTTCTGATATCCTAGGTGACTAGAATACGGAGCTTGATGGATTTCATCCATAACAACTCTCCTCAAATATGCTACATCTAGAATGTAAATTCTGCCTTTATAAGTAAGAAGTCCATATTCTTCCAATTTATATCCTTCATACTTCTTCTCAAGACTCTGCTGCTGCAATTTGTCTTTTACCTGCTCATACAATTCATCCCTAGAAACATGACTAAGAATCTGTTGCCTCAAATCTGATTGGAAAATACTAAGAGATGACACATGCATTTCTTGCATCTTCTTGCTGAGTGCATTAGCTACCTTATTCTCTTTTCCTTTTATGTGCTTGATCTCGAAATCAAACTCATATAGAAATTCCATCCATCTTGCTTTCCTAGCATTCAGAGTTGGTTGATCAAACAAATACTTCAAACTACAATGGTCTGTTTTGAGTTCAAATCTCCTACCCATCAGGTAATGTCTCCACATCTTGAGAGCATGTACTATGGCTGCAAGCTCTAGATCATGAGTGGCATAGTTCCTCTCATGCTCCTTTAGCTTTCTTGACTAATAACATATCACTTGGTTGTCCTGCATAAGGACTCCTCCAAGCCCTTGTCCACATGCATCAGTACACACCACAAAATCTTTCTCTGGATCTGCAACCTTCAACACTGGTGCACTGGTGAGAAGATTCTTCAACCGCTGGAAGCTTTCTTCACATTTTGAAGTCCATTTGAACTTTACTCCCTTCTTTTACAAAGAAGTGATGGCATGTGCAACCTTGGAAAATCCCTCAATGAATCTCCTATAGTATCCTGCAAGTCCCATAAAAGATCTTACATCCGTCACATTTCTTGGAGTAGGCCAATTCATAATGGCTTCGATCTTCTCAGGGTCTACTGATATACCCTCTTCTGAGATAATGTGACCCAAATACTGAATTCTATCTCTGTAGAAGTCACACTTGCTCAGTTTTGCATACAGCTGATGTTCCCTGAGCAATTGCAATGTCAATCTTAAATTCTCTTCATGTTCTTCCTCGGTCTTAGAATAAACAAGAATGTCATCAAGGAAAACAAGAACAAACTTGTCCAAATACTTGTTGAAGACACTGTTCATAAGGCACATAAATGTGGCTAGTGCATTTGTGAGACCAAATGGTACCACTACAAACTCATAATGTCCATACCTTGTCTTGAAGGATGTCTTATGAATGTCTTCATCCTTGATTCTCACTTGATGGTAACCATATCTCAATTCAATATTGGAAAATACCTTTGCCTCTCTCATTTGATCAAAGAGGTCATCAATCCTAGGTAAAGGATATTTATTTTTCATAGTAACCTTGTTCAACTATCTGTAATCAATACATAACCTGAGTGTACCATTTTTCTTCTTCACAAAAAGAGCCGGTGCTCCCCAAGGAGACACACTTGGCCGGATATACTTCTTTTCCAACAACTCTTGCAGTTGCATCTTCAACTCTAGCATCTCCAGTGTACTCATCCTATAGGGTTTCTTGGACATTGGTGTTGCTCTTGGCACAAGTTCAATGGTGAAATCAATGTCCCTCTTTGGAGGAAGTCCTGGAATCTCATCAGGGAATACATCCTTGAATTCCTGTAACACCTGATAGTCCTCCAACCTAGGAGTTTCATCTCCTGTTGGTTCTAAAATATGAGCTGCATACAACTGGCAACATTTTCTACAGAACTTCTTCAACTGCACTGCTGAAACCTGTCTTACTGAAATTACCTTTGGAATACCTTTCACAATTATTGGGTTTCCTTCCTCATCCGTGCATTCAAAAGTCTTGTTATAACAGTCAACCTTTACTCTGTGAGCTTCTAACCAATCAATTCCAATGAGAACATCATAGGAACCAAGCGGTAGAACATTCAGATATACACAAGTGATCAATCCATTCATAACCAATGGACATTTCTATACCAATTCACTGACTTTTCTCTTAGTCCCAATGGCTAGCTTAACTAGCCAAGATTTTCCATGCTTTACCTTCTTAAAAGCACAAATATCCACTACCCTAGGAGTGATATAATTTTGAGTAGAACTAGGGTCAATCAAAATAGAAACAGACTATTCAACAATCTTACCTGCAACTTCAACCACAGTTGACTGATGATCTGTCTGGCTGTCCTCTAGTGTTGCATAAATTCTAGGCACTGCTCTTGCTACTTGACCCACTATTTCTACTCCCTGAATGTTATAAGCTAGCCTTGCACTTTCATTCTCAAGTGGACAATATCTACGCAAGTGGGGTCCTTCACATTTCCAACGTTTGAGTGGATCTTTATTCTGATGTGCCTCTTTAGGCTTCCCACCTATCACTCCAACTGGAATACTCGCAGCTTGGGATGGCTGCTTCTGCTGATTCCTGAATCTAGAAGGTTTGAAACCTTTCCTTCTTTGGTCAAACTTCTCATTCTTCTTGTCCTTCCATGCCTTATGGTAATCAGGTTTACCCTTTCTTTTCTCATAGCAATAATTAGCCTTCCTGATTGCTTCTTCAAGAGTTCTTAGATCATAAAACTCAATTCTATCTTTGTAGGCTTGAAGCAATCCACTCAGAAACCATTGGATCTTCACTTTTTCATCTCTGATGTACCGGACATACCTCAACAATTCCAAGAACTTATTTTCATATTCATCCATGGTCTGCTGTCCCAATCTCAACTCATGGAACTCCTTAATCTTATCATCATAATACTTGTCAGAGAGGTATTTCTACCTGAAATACTTCTTGAACTGTTTCCACTTCAGTTTCCTTTCACTGATCTTCTTTACTTGCTTGAAGTGTTCCCACCAAATGGTTGCCCTTCCATTCAGATTGAATATGGAAACTCTTGCCTTCATGTTTCCTGAATAATCCTGCACTTGAAAGTACTTCTTTATCCCAAGAAGCCAAGCTTCAGCTTCTTGTCCTGTCTTTATCTCACCATCAAATGTAGGAAGTTTAGCTTTCCTGAATTCATCTCGAGAGCGATCCCTATGGTGCCTTCTTCTTTCCCTCTTATGAGAAGATGAACTTGTATCTCCACTGGATTCTTCAGATGGTCCACTAGAAGTCCTTCTCCTTCTCCTAGTGTTGCTCTTACTACCTTCTGGCCTTGATGTACCTCATCTAGAATCTATCTTTTTCTGCAAGTCTATCAAACTCTGCAATATGGCAGCATTCAACTGATGCTGCTCTTCTTGGAATTTAACCAAGCTTCTCATGGTGGCTACAACCTCGGACGGTGTCCCCTGGAATATCCTTCCATTAGACTCTATGTCATCATTTCCATTATTGACATTTTCTCCCATGGCATCTTCTGCACGCTCATAAGAATCCTGAGCATCATACCCATCATGGGTTCTCATGACTGAACCACCTCTTTATTTACCACACTGTTCTGTCTAGAGTACTGCTCTTGGAAGTTGTCTATAATTCTGCAATGTGTTAGCAGCAAACTGTTAAATGCATGTCATTAATATAAATCAAAACTACTCACCTTCCTCTTTTGGAAATTCATAAAACACAATTTTGCTTAAAACACAAAATTTTTCTCTCTTCCTTCTCAGCCCTGTGACCACTGACAGTATGCTGAAATATGCTTGAAAAATCACTGATAAATTCCCTCGAAAACCCCAATTTCCTTAGGCCCAATCAGACGTCTTCCCATCTATCTTTTCGATACTTCAGTGGTCAAAGCACCTAGCTCATCAGCGGTCCATTTGCTTATTTCTTTCTAGCGCTTCGGCGGCAACCCAACTAAACTTCCAATCTACATTGGTGATAAAAATGACTATTCATTGAGTGCACAGTCCCTTGAGTAGCCGCAACGATGGAAAGTAATCTTAGTATGGTTTCCACGGGTAACCGACTAAACTTTCGATCTGCATCGGCAATGTCAACTACTGCTCATCGATTCTTCTCCTTACTAATCTTCCATGTTTCATCGGCAAATCACTGGTCTAATTTCGTCCACCATATCGGTCCATAATCGTCTATCGCTCTAAACTTCATTGGCGATAACATAGACTAACCGTGGCGTCAACGGTTGGAGGCTCTACGCATCAGATGGTTAGTCGTCAATATTTTTGCAATGGCGGCCAACAGACCCTCTTCATCTTCCACAGCCACAAGTCTATCGACGATCGGAACCTCTAGGAGCCGTAGCATCGACGCTCGGATGCACTCCTTGTCGGGTGGTTAGTCCTTTCGATTTCTACAACGACAGACATTCGGTCAACTAACTTTATCCGACGTAGCTCATTGGAAACTGAATCATCTAAGCATCTATGATGTGATAAACTAACCATCGCCGATGGACGATGATTCTAAGACTTAAAAAAAATTCAAAATTTTTATTTTTAGTTTTCTTCTCCACCACTTCATCGGCTCCACTATCTCTTATTCTCCGCCGATCTGTTTAACTATCTATCAGCAAAAACTTCATCTATCCATCGTCGATCAAGCAATTGCTTGTCGTCACCATAGTTATGAACCCGGAACTACTATTCACTAACACCTTGGCATCGATGACTAGAAGGACTAATGCATCGGCGGAATAGTTCACTCAGCAGCCGCAACGGCGGCTCATCAACTTTGATCCTTTTCCAATTGACAACCCAATCCGCTAATGATTTTCAATCGGTAAACCGATCCACTAACATTTCTCAATGGCTGATGATCTCGTTCCTTAGAGAAAATTTTTAATTTTCTTCTTGCCTTGTCTTCTATTCTTCTTCTCACGGGCCATAACACCTGTCGGCGGTCGGAACCACTAACATTTTCCGATGTAGTTCATCGGTAGTTGAAACTTTTCCTCGTAAGAAGACTAGTGATCTGTGACTTCCGCAACGGCAGGTGCACGAACCACTAACTTCTTCCGATGGCTGATGATTTCGTTACTTAGAAAAATTTATGAATTTTCCTATGATTCACCATTTCTCCTGGTTTCTTCTAGGCAGTACGCAACCTGCCTCTGTTAACTGTTCTTTCATGGCCCTCAAAGGCCTAAATACTGCAACATAAGCTCTGTCACTGCATCTTTATGGCCCATTCAGACCCATGCTGCAACCAAAGCTCTGATACCATTTTGTAACGTCCTCGACCCTCTAACCGGCGAAGAGGATGCTACCATACATCAAATCATCCAGGCATCTAGCCCCATGAACATGAAGATACATACATATAATGCTGAAGCATGATACTTAAAAACATAAAACATATTACGAAGCATAATCATTCATATATACAACGGAATAAAAACATAACAATCAATACTCATGCATATACAGATCAATATTTAACATGTATATCATCATTCATCAATAGTAAATATGATTACAAACACAAGTTAGGTAAGAATACTTATCTTATTAAGAACTTGTTCCGCAACCAGCTATGTCACTGCAACGTTCCACCCAACCATAAGCCCGTGCACTCCTTAATCTCTCAGCAACACTGGAACTCCCGAGCTGGGCATGATTCCTTAAGGAATAAGGAACTAATAGGCTTACACATAACCAAGGATAACAACACCACAAGGGTACACAGTTCAACCAAGCCAACACAATTGGGTTTATCAGGCGAACATCAGATCATCCAAGCCAACCAAGTTGGGTTTATCAGGCCATCTAGGAGCTGGGAAAGGCTAAATGCTAAGCTAGTGAGCTCATTGAAGAGCTACAGACACCAACACCAGAGCCAGCCTAGCTTCTAGAACACCCACACACACCCAACACAAGCAAATCAGTCCCTTCTCTACAATGCAGTCCCTCATACACTAATCTCCCTTCTAATGCTATTCAGGGGTTGTGGAGAATAAAGCTAGCTTAGTAGCTCTGTCTGTTTGGTTCTCAACCCACCAGGTTTATCAAGCACCTCAGGCCCTTATTCACCACTCCATCATAGTCCAAGCACAAAACCACTACATGCAAGCAGCCAAACAACTATCCAATCTTTTACAGCGGAAAACACAGGAAATCAATCATGGGAAAACAGTAGCCCCCAAACAACTATGAACCCACAGCACCCGATCCTCAATGTGATCACTGGAGAAATTACACACGCAAAAAATGGGGAAAGAACAAACTCCCAAACTATGCATGATGGAAAACGACACAGCCAAAGAAAAATGTGGAAAACACACAGAAGAAACCCATAGTGCGGACCACGATGAAACAATAGATCGTTCCACAGTCCAGCCGCACCTGCAATGTTGGACAACAAGGGTCCCTTCTCAACGATGAAGCCAACGCACCCTTCACAATCGGCAATGATGGAATAAACGCAGGTTTTGTGCATGATCAGGAGGAAAAAAAGTATCCGTCTAGCAAAACAGTGTAAGAGAGGGAAGGGTCGAACCCCCACACAAGGAATTGCAATCCTTTTAACTCCCTCAGCCTGAGGAAAATGAACAGTCACCATCGAGATAGTGGACAGACCATTCGCAACCCAGAAGGAACGTCGTGGAGAGAGTGCAGGCATGAGTCCAGTGGTCTTTCTGCCAGCAATTAGATGCCCCAAATAACAGTGGAATAATGAAGGTGGTGGTTGGATGAAACAAGGAAAAATGAGCAAAACAAACAGGGTGGTGACACATGGGTTTTCCCCCCATGGCTCAAGGTTCATCATTTCCCCTCCTTATCCTTAGGAATCATGCCTCTTCTCAATTTAGTTGCAGTGAACATAGCTGGTTGGGTTATTTAATTAAAATTCACATTTACATGATGCCACAATTTAATATATGCCATATGTTTCGATATACCATCAGTGACCATTCCAATCTAAATCATGACATAACTATATCGATGGTGGGGCCTTTGCCCTTAGCTCCTCACCATGATTATTTACAACATATGTATCATGTATATTAATGCAAATAGGGTCAAAATCGGGGATGTTACACCCTCGACAATGGTGAATATCCATACCAATCTCCTTAATGGGTATTGGCCTAATAAATAACCAAAAATGCCACCCAATTCACACTACTTTCCTTCATAACGCACCAAACCCTCCTATGTTTGGCACCAATGGTCTGTTTGGACAGGCTAATAATGGGAACGAACGGGTTGAGTAGTAATTGACTAGTAATTAATGGAATTGGAGGATTATGGTTCAAGAAAATTGACCATCGGCCATGAATGTTGTAACAGAGGTGGGTGGAGAGTTGTTGGGCCGAGAGTTGAGTCGACAACTACTGCATTTGCATAATATATTTTTTTGTTTTTGTTATATATTTTTTTGTTTTATTTTTATTATTTTATTATAATTTTGTTTTATATATATATATATATATACATGTGTGTGTGTGTGTATTTTTTTATTATATAAATTATATAGTTTTTTTTTTTGGCTATATATTTTTTGTTTTATTTTTATTATTTTATTATATAAATTATGTTAATTCGTTATATATTATATTTTTTTAATAATTATCATATAAGTTGTTTAGTTGTATAAATGGAGTAGTCTACGAAGTTGACGATTTGGCCCAGAAGCCGGTTGTCGTCGCCACTTCTCGTCCAAATCATCAACTCCGACTGGTACCAAAATCCAATCAATACTATTTAGGACGACGACCGACGATAGCCACATATGAGGGTCCTACATCCCCTCGAGATTCGAATCCTCCTCCTGCACGTAGATTTACCAAATGCATCCAATGCATGGCCAAAAAAAGGCATCAACTTTGGATCTGTGGGATGAAGGTATCGTTCGACCCCTGCTCTAGCTACAATGACATCTGCAACAAGTAAACCTCCTTAAAAATTTTAATCACTTCTTCTAATGTTTTCTTCAGTTTTCCTTTGGAGCGTGTGAGGAATGTCAATGTACAAAAACCAGTGACCTTCGCAAATAGTGCCATTGCAAGAGGGTGCTCATGCTTTTCCCAGGATGAAAGCTCAAAATGCATATGGTTATAAGCGCATAGGCTGAAGATGGTGATAATTATGAATGTAAAGTGGAAGTAGTAACTCTGGTAGCATTGAGACCTATAAAAATACATAACAATTGGTTATTGATTAGAGTGATGAAAACGATCAGAGAAGCAAGAACCATGCCTTTGAAGCGCTTTGACGGGTCACTGTGAGATCCTAAACCAGCCTATTGTCTGCAAAAATAAGGTATCGAGTGCAAAAACAGGGGAGTAGGGGTCGAACGATACCTTCAACCCACAAATACTAAGTTGACGTGTTTTTTTGGCTATGCATTGGATGTATTTGGTAAGTATACGTGGAGGAGGTGCATTCGAATGGCCAGTTCTTGAGGGGATGTAGGGCTTTGATGATTCTAGCTAGGTATCAATATGGTACTACTGGTTATAATACCTAATTTGTAATTGACGTAGAATCCTAATTTTTCTTTGGAACGCGCTTAACCGAGTTTGCTTCAATGGTGCAGCAGGGATAAATATGGTCAAGAGAAAATTCATGCAATTGTTTTGTTGGATCTCTGAGGATCGAGGTGCATGGCACCAATATTACCAATTCAAGGTATACAATTTACAAAATTTACACTTCATTTTCAAAATTGAAATTTTCCATGACACAATTAAAAATGACTAACAAAAATGACTAATTCATATTCTTCTAGCTAGTCATTTTTTATGTTGTGACTAAATTAGTCATTTATGTTAGTCATTTTTAACTCTGTCACTTATTATCTAGTCATATTTGTTAACTAATGACTAAATTAGTCATTTATAGTTGGGGCAATCAAAATTTCTCATATTTAGTAGTAAATCACTTGGAAAACCTGTGGTGACTAGAATTTTTAGTCACCTAGTAGCTAATTCCTCATTTTGTACTAGTGATACACCCTGACACTTGTATTCACCATATTTATTTGGATCCAAGCATGCCACCTGTAAGGAAGCAACAGATGAGGATGAATCATGCTCTAAAGGATATAGTAAAAGAAGAATTACAAAAACTCCTCACTCCTGGTTTCATCTATCCTATTTCCGATAGTAAATGGGTATCTCCTTTAGTATTAGTCCCAAAGAAAGTTACAGGGAAATGGTGTATTTGTGTTGATTTTAGGGAACTAAACAAAGCTACACTTAAAGACTACTTTCCTTTACCTTTTATTGATCAAGTATTATATACTCTGTCAGGTAAACAATATTTTTCCTTTTTTGACGGGTATAGTGGTTACAACCAGATTTTAATAGCACCAGAAGATCAAGACAAAACCACCTTTACATGTCCTTAGGGAACATATGCTTATCGAGTTTTCCATTTGGCTTATGTAATGCCCCTGCCACTTTCCAGTGAGTAGTCTTAGGAATATTTTCCGATCTTATACATGACTGTGTGGAGGTATACATGGATGAATTTACGGCCTATGGTAATTCTTTTCAAGAATCCCTTGACAACCTCGAGAAGGAATTGATTTGATGTCAGGAAACAAATTTATCCCTCAGTCACGATAAATGTAGAATGTTACTGACAGAAGGTATAGTTTTGGGACACCATGTTTCTTCCCAAGGAATCAAGGTAGACCCTGCGAAGATCGAAGTAATTGTTGGCCTTCCCTCTCCCAAAACTCAGAAAGAGGTAAGATGTTTTCTTGGTCATGCAGGCTACTACTGCTTTTTTATTGAAAATTTCACTAAAATAGCTGCACCAATGTTTAAGTTGCTTACAAAGGATACAGAATTCTAGTGGACAGAATCTTGTCAAAATGCTTTTGAAATTATAAAAGCTAAATTATTAGTGGCACCAATACTTAGGGGTCCTGATTGGTCCCTTCCTTTTCACGTATCTACCAATGCATCTAATATGGCCATAGGAGTCCTAAGCCAAAAAGGACACACAACTTATGCCATCTATTTTATTAGTAAAAATTTGACTCTTGCCAAATTAAATTATACTGTTGTAGCAGGGATTTCTCCTTGCTACAGGGTAGGAATGGCTCCCTTCCATCTATAGGACGGAAGGGTAGGTTCTTGTGTGGAAATGCAGAAAAGAAAAGCCTGAATGAAACTAGACAGAAATAAAAGCAAAGATGGAGACCCCTCTGCACACAAGGTTATGGGTTAAAGACCTCCAAGACCCTACATACAACAATGGAGACCTACAAGAACATGTTAGGCCATAAACCTGCAAGAAAATAGTTGTTAGAAAAACTCAAATAAACAAAATAGAACAAAAATTATACCTTCTTTTGGTGGAAATGGGCCACCATGCCCTAGCTTGGAGAAGCACCTCTCTTGGCAATGGGGGGAGCTATGGCTCAAAGGGAAGATGGATGAGAGGGAGTGTGGGTGTCTTGAGAGGAAAATGGTCTCAAGGCATCCACTCGGGTAGCATAACAGTATGCAAGGGAGGTGTGTTTTAGAGTGACCCCCACCCCTCCTTTTATAGCTTTTCTGGGGACTTTTAGGGTTTTCATCCCTTGGTCACGGCTTTAGCCTCTTTTTTGGGCTTTTAGCCCCTTTCACCCTAACTTTAGCTCCTTTTAGGGTTTTAGGCTCCTTTGAGCGGTTTTAGCCCCTTTTTTGAGGCTTTAGCCCCTAGGAGAGTTATTTAGGCTCCTTTTTGAGGGTGTGGTGGTCTAATGGGGTGTTAGGAGGGTCGTGAATGGGTGTCCTTGGGTGGTTTAGGCCATGTAGAGTTGAGTGAGGGATTTTTTAGGTTAACAACTGTTACTAAAAAATAATTTTTGGTAGAAGTTTATTCTATTAATAAGTTTCATCATTACATCATAGGTTATGAAGTTTTTGTGCATACCGATCACTCCACCATTATATTTCTAATGAATAAACCAATTACCAATGGTAGAGTGACCCGGTGACTTCTTTTATTGCAAGAATTTAACATTACCGTCATTGACCTACCTGGTAAAGAAAATCTAGTAACAGATTTCATTTCCCGTATTCAACATGAAGACAGTACTAAACCAGTTGACGACACTTTTCTTGATGAAAATATATTTGTTGTATCTATTCAAACCCCTTGGTTTGTGGATATTGCCAATTATTTAGCAACTGGAAAAATACCAAACCATTTGTCCCTATTAATTTGTCACAGTGGTCTAGGAACTGAAAACATGGTCTCACAAAGAAAACAGACAAATATGCATAAAATTGGCAAAATGGTGCTGCAATGGAAGTAGCAGCTCTGTATAATCAATGAATAATGAATAATACAATACAATGGTCATGAAAAATGCATAAATGCCAAGAAAATTTGAATTCCCAACGAGGTCATTCAAATTGAATGAGCGGGTGTAGCTTAACTAACTATAAGCCACAGTAAACACGCTAGTTAACCAACTAATCAAGTCCTCATTAACTCAACTGAGTCCTACCTGAAGTCGAAGTGCAATAAATGACCAAGTCTAACTGAAAGTAGCTCGGACACATGTCACTGCATGCCAACCAGCAAGTGGTAGTGCATCAATAACTCCAATGAAACGCCAATGAGGTTAACTGAATTCAAACTGGCCATCAAAGGTGGTTGGAGACGCCCTTGTTGACTCCAGTTCATTAAATATTAATAGAATAATCAATATAATGAATGGAGGTGCCTTCAACACTTAGTTTAACTAATTGTAGCCATCAGTTATCAATTAGGTGCATTTATGACACTCAGATCACCCCTGGAGTGCTCCAGTTAGCCTCCTCGAATGAAGGAGAAGGATTATTTGGTCTCCTTGACTGAAGGTAGGCATGGGTGTGCTCATGCCGATGTCATATAGTGCTCCACTAATGCCAATTAAGTCAATAAAACTTAGGATAGTGGTTTAACAAGGCCAAATTGACCAAATTAAGTGTGCATGGTGGGTAAATGTCTCCAACACCCCCCCTTAAGATATACTCAGGAGAAGTAGAAACATAAAGTGCATGAAATGCTAGGGCCCCAGTAACAAAGTCCATAGGTCACCCTGTACAATAAAAGTAACTAAAACAATGCTCAAGAATAAATCTAAGTCAAGAAAAGAGGGAAAAATCAGTGGGAAAACCCCCCCTTCAAGATGAACACTGAAATTAGTCTGATCACCCTGATAAACTCACCCCCAATAGTGAACGGAGGTAAGTGAACTTATTTGCTGAAAATCTCTTGGTGAAGATGTCTGCAATCTACTCATCAGTTGGGAAATATTGTAGAATGATGGTCCTGTCATGCACTAACTCTCTCATGTAGTGCATGTGTATCTCTACATGCTTGGTCCTCTGCCTGGTAATTGGATATGTGGATATCTTAATAGCACTTTGATTGTCACAAAAGAGGACAGTGGACAAAGTACTACCAAGATAAAACTCTGAAAGAATGCCTTACAACCAAACATCTTGGATGCAAGCATTCACCGCTCCTCGGTACTCGGCCTCTGCCAAAGACAATGCTATGGCGGCTTGATTTTTGCTAGACCAGAAAATGGGGCCACCACCAAACATGAAGACATATCCAGAAGTAGAATTATGATCAATAGAATCACCTGCCCAATCGAAATCTGTGTATGGCAACCAACTCTAGCTTGGATTCTGCAGCATAGTGAATGTCGTAGGTCTTGGTTCCCTAAATATATTGGAGGATCCTCTTGGCTACCTTCCAATGAAGATCATGAGGCTATTGCATGTATCTTGACACAACATTCATGGCATGACAAATATCAGGTTGAGAATGAGAAAATTAGAGCAACCTACCTATCAGTTGTCGATAAATAGTGCAGTCCATGGGAGGTGTGCTTTTTCCTTCTTCAAGGTTAATCCCTGAAAGGAAAGAGAATGGAGCAGCCTTACATTCAGCCATGTTAAACTTGACTAACAGGTCTGATATGTATTTGGAATGATTGACCATTATCCTGTAACACCCCAGTTTTGACCCCGTTTGCATTAATGTATGTGATGTATATATTGTAATGAATCATGGTGTGGAGCTAAAGGCAAAAGCCCGCCATCGATTCAGTTGTGTTATGTTTTAGCAAACGGAATCATTGACGATGGTATATTGTGATATACGGCACATATTAAGTTGGTCATCATGTAAATGTGCATTTTAATTAAATGAACCCAACCATCTTTGTTCATTGCAACTACATTGAAAAGGGCATGCTTATCCCAAGGGTAAGGGGGGATTGTTAAACCTAGAATCTATGGGGAAAATCCATGTGTTAGCCACCCATTGAAGAACCCTGATTTTGGTTGAGGGCAGTTATTCTGTTGGGTGGGGGGGGGGGTGGCAGGATTTTCCCCACGCACGCTCCACCAGCTGAGTCATCCATTCACGTGGGAAAGGAAAAAAACAGGGGACGTTTTTCCACTCTCCCATTCTCTGCATCATTTTCGGTTCACCTCCTCATGCACAGGCTTCGGTGTCGTTTGGGATCCAGGCAGCGAGCTGAGGAACGAGTTGTTTCCACTGTCAAACATGATTTCCTGTACACATCCATTCATGCCCAGGACACGGTAGGTATGTGTTTTTTTCCCATGCCAATTTGAGGTGGGAATTTTCTCCTTATGGATTTGTAGTCTGCTTACATGTTTTTCCCTCTCTCACATGGATTGCCGATATATAGTTCTATTCTTTCTTCCATTCACGCAGAGAATCAATTTTCCCTTGGTATGGTCAGACTATGTATTGCCCTGTCCTTCCTTTGGGGATCATGGTTGTGTTTTCTTCATTGATCCCTGGCTGTAGTCTCCTCCACATCTGGATTGACTGTGTCTTCCCCTTTTTATGGCGGTATCGACTGTAGATTGATGGGAGTACCTACATTTTGGTTGGATGGATTTGTAGTCTGCTTACATGTTTTTCCCTCTCTCACACGGATTGTCAGTATATAGTTCTATTCTTTCTTCCATTCACGCAGAGAATCGATTTTCCCTTGGTATGGTCAGACTGTGTATTGCCCTTTCCTTCCTTTGGGGATCATGGCTGTGTTTTCTTCATTGATCCCTGGTCAGACTGTGCTTTCCCTTGTAATTTGGGTTGTTGTAGGTTGCTAAGGAATCGTTTTGGCCACGATAGGGACAAGAATGATTCAAGGATTTGTCTCCCCCTGTTCAAGCTGTGAAGTGCTTGTTTGCTGCATGCATGCAGTAGTTTGTCCTCAGACTGCATTGGAGTGGTGAATGAGGGCCTAATGTGATGGACAAACCTGGTGAGTTTGAGAACCACATAGATAGATATAAAGGGACTCCTTTCTTCTCCACAATCCCTGAATATCACTGGAAGGGAGGTTAGGGCCTGAGGGACTGCGTAGCAGAGAAAGGAATGATTCCTTGTGTTGGGTGTGTGTGGGTGTCCTAGAATTCAGGCTAGTTCTGGTGTAGGTTCCTACTGTGTTGGCTTGGTTGAGCTGTGTATCCTTGTTGTGTTGTTATCCTTAGCTATGTGTAAGCCTCCTAGTTCCTTATTTCTTGGGAAACCATGCTTGGCTAGGGGGTGGCAGCGTTGCTAAGAGATTAAGGAGCACGTTGGCTTATGCTTGGGTGGAACGTTGTAGTGACGTAGCTGGTTGTGGGAAAATTTCATCAGATAAATATTCTTGACTAATCTATTTTGAAATCGTATTTATTGTTAATGAATTATGACGATGGACATGTTGAATGCTGAATTGTATATGAATGAATGTTGTTTTGCTTCCACTATGTATATGAACATTTATGCATCTTAGAATGTAATATGTTTCATGTTTTTAAGTATCTCGCTTCAGCATCATAGGTATGTTAAACTTCATGGGGCTAGATGCCTGGATTTTTGGTGTATAGTAGCGTCCTCTTCGCCGGTCGGAGGGTCAGGGATGTTACAGTATGATATCAAAGCTAATGTTGCAGCATGGGCCTGGATGGGCCATGAAAGGTCAGCTAGCAGAGGTAGGTTGCCTTCTGCCCTGCAGAAATCAGAAGAAAACCTGTGCATGACTAGAGAATTTTGGAAAAGTTCTATAAGTATTGGGATCATCGGATCATCAGAGGACTTAGTCTAAAGTCCCGCCAATGCATCGGATCACCTAAGCAGAAGGATTCCTGACAAAAACCATGAAATAAAAGTTTGGAAGTTTTATAGGTATTCAAGCTATCGGCCATCGAAAAACTTAGTGGGACGCACCTCTGACGTAGCGGAAGTTTTAGTCATAAGGCGCTCTAATACGGGCCACCAGCAGATGAAGAAAGGTGTGAAATTCGTCAAAATCCATCAGCTGACGATCACCGCAACATCAGTGCATTTAGGCGGAAGGGTTTCCGATGGCGCCAGCAGAAGGAAGACATTGAAGGCGCTGAAACATCGGCAAGGATTAGTGGAAAGGTGAGCCGACATAATCTTCTGATGAGACCATCGACAAAGGTTTGATGATGGATCAGTGACTATTAGTGAAGAGCAAGTTGCAGTGTCGGCCGTGTTGTCCGTTAATGATCCTCAATGGCGACAGAAGAAAAGGGAAAGCTCACCGAAAGGGAGCCACAGCGGTGAAAATTAGAGGATGATGGAGCCAGTACATTGGAGGAAATTAGCTGATCATGCATCCGACGCGGAGCCCGAAGGAAAATTTTCTAAGTGTTGAAAATTTTGGGACTTGGTGAAGTTCAGAATTTTTCAGTGGAAGAAAGAATATGGAGGCACTAAGGCAATGGCTTTGTTCAGTTGAAGAGAACCGAAACACCGGATCACTTAGTTGAAAGGACACCTAATAAATTCCATTGGCGTCAGCGGGAGATAGAAGATGAGAGCGTCGGTGGCGAAGATCTCCGGAATATCATCAAAACGTCGACAAAGCTTAGTTGTTCGAATAGCCGATACGCCAGTGAGAGTTAGCGAATGGAGCGATCGATGTGCCGACAGATGAAGAAAGAAGGTTCTTCGAAATTTTTTCTAATTGCAGAGAACATCGAAAGACTTTAGCTGTTAAAGGAAGTGTGAGCTGATACATTGGCAGAAAACAGTTGAATATGAAGCTGCAGTGTTGGCGAGGGTTATCTGCTAGGATTGGCGACAAATAGTTGATGGAGCAGCCGCAACAGCGACGGAAAATAGACGATGATGTAGCCGCAATGGTGGCCAAAAATATGCAACGAAGTAGCCACAATGGCGGCAGCGGAAAAGGAAGAAGTTGGCTGAAGTGTTAAAGGCATCGGAGAAAATTAGCTGTTTGAGGAGCCGATGCAAGGAAGGAAATTTTCCGAAATTTCTAAGTGATGGAACCATCAGCGAAATTTAGAGTTTTGGGTCGCCGATGTAGTGGAAAAAGTTTGTTGTTTGAGCCGCCGATACGGCGGAGAAGATTAAAGGATCACGCCGCCGATGAAACACGCTGGAAAGGATTAGCGGTTCGGACTGCCAACATGAAGAAAGAATTTAGTTGATGGGTCCATCGATGTGTCGGGAGGATCTAGTGATCTTGAGCGCCAATGAGCCGCGGAGAAAGTTAGTGGATCTGGTCACCAAAACACTAGAAGATTAGATGATTATGGACCCAATGAACAGTCCTTGGCATCGCTGATGCTGTCTGAAAATCTTACGTCGGAGAAATATAGTCGAGGGAACCATCGACGTAGAGGAAAATTATAGCTGATAGGGCCCCCGACGAGCGCCGGATAATTTAGTCGTCTGGGTTGCCGAAGTGTCGAAAGATTAGTCCACTAAGGATCCGAAACGTCAAAAAATTAGTTGGGATGAGACCTGATTTTGACAAAGGAGAATTTTGGGTTTTTCAAGTGAAAGTTCTAGCAAATCTCAGCTAGTGTTCAGTGAAGAATTTCTCATTGGATTTTCAGCAGTTTCAGGTCTGAAAAGGAAGAGAATTCCAGGTGGCTGAGGTTGACATTTTAGACCAGAATACAGTTGGTAAAAAGCATCATTTTGAAGTGGTGTGGTTTTCACACCCAAGGTCAGAATGAAGCATGTGAATGGACGTTGGAAAGCTTATCCAGCAGGGAACAAGGGAGAGTCACCATAATTTGAATGCGGAGCAGCAAAGTGCTAGTAATTGCTTGAAAGAGAAATGTGTTGCTGTCAATATGGACAAATCCAGGAATTGCATGCCTAGAGTTAGCAAGACCATGAAGTCAAACGAGATGTTGTGTGGAAGAGGAGTTCCATGCAAGGATGAGGGACTTGAAAAGGGAAATTTCCTTAAACCCTGTCTTGCTAATTACCATTACATTTTATAATTTTTTGTACATAAAATGTATGAGGATATCCTGGCATGCATAGGATATTACATGTTGGTAAGAGTAGTGAGAACTATACATTTATAATTAACCACTAATGGTAAATATTGCATTGGTGTTGTCATTAGTGGAAAAACCAATGACAACCTGCACATGGATGAGTATGTTGTTGATGCTGATGAATGTGACCAGCAACTCTATGAAGAAAGGGATAAGAAAAAAAACAAGGATAAAATGTTGGTGAGCAACTTCTGCAACCTCCTGCAAGAGACCAACCAAACTAGATAGTAAGTGCATGAAGAGGGTAGTCAGGATCAATTGGCTGTCAGAAATGCTCTATGGAAGGGCAAGGTGGTACAAATGATACGCTTGTGAAGTAAGAAGTATCTAAACCTTTCATTTAAATTACATAAATGAGGGGATTGTACCCTATAATTTAAAGTATGATAATGATTGCGTGAAGTAAACGAGTTTTGGTAGTATTGATGTGATTAATAACTGGAAGTATTTGAATTTTATAAATTATGAAAATGCTTCAGTGATGGTTGTAGCAATGAAAAGGTTATATGCACCTTGACTTACCAAGTGTTTGACTAATTGAAGTTCATGTTTCAGGTAGATTGTTTAGAGCATGGAAATGAGAGTAAGACCATGAAAAATGCCGGAATCTATCATGTGAAAGAGACAAACCTTACGAGACGAGTCTCATGGCTGTGAAAATAGTTTGTATGCATAATGGGTTGTTAAATTTGAATTGTGAATTTCAGATTTAAGAAATTTCTGACAACTACTAATCACTATTGGCTTGCATAAGATTGTGTCAAGAGGACGTGTTGTAAGTGGATGTTCATGTTATGCCAGTAAGCATAAAAGTATAATGGGCATAGTGGTGCTGCTTACGAGAGAGAAACAAATGAGGATCACCCCATTGCCAAGCAAATCAATTTCTGTAGTAGACAGAGTTGCAAGTTCATATTGAATTTAATTACTAATGCCATTGCTTGGTTATGGAACAATCAAATTTGGATTGTTTTAGTAGATACTGATTGACTGTTTGGCTAATTGATGAATGTGCCAGGGGTACATGCTACAAGAAGACCATGTGTGATTTCCTGCAGGAGCCAAACTTCATGCGGGAGGGTTTCCTTATCTTGGAAATGGGTTTCGGGTGAAACTCCATTGGGCATTTTGGAAATGTCCCATCTGCACTGCATGTTTGGTAAGCAACATGAGTGAGATGGTATAGATTATGTCGGTAAGACATGTGTGGATATGGAATGTGAAAGGAGTTGAGATGGAAAACCGATGGACTGTCAACTCAGGGAAGGGAGCCCCCATTCCTCCTTAACGAAGGAATACCGCATCGGCAAATGAATAAGTGTTCTATCACCCTAGCTAAGAATATGCATGTCAAATTATTAAAATTCCATATGTAGAACATGTTTTGATTTTATTCCATGATGACCGATTGCTTGAGTATGAATAGAACCTACATGGCACACACCGAAAAAGGGTGCACATTTTTCCAATGTTGGATCATGGAAGGGTTTTCAATATTGATTACACCCTAGGGAGTGGACGCACTCTTGGTGTCTCAATACTTGATAGTGAATGATATGAAACATGATTACAGTTTTAGAGCAATAACGCTGATGAGTTGCTTATATTGCTTGTGTTGACAAGATAAACAGATGCAGTTTGGTTGTTGATATAAGTGTATTGGCTTGGCTAGACAGTCTGATAAACCCAACTGTGGATTGGATTGACTGTGCTTAATATGTATAAAAGGGTGTGGTGAAGATATCACCAAAATAGGGCTGTTATATGCCTAGGGATCCATAGTAGATCCCGAACCTGGAAATGGTCATCTATTGTTGATAAAAGTGCATCGTTGATATAAGTGTATTGTTGATATAAGTGCGTCGTTGATATAAGTGCATGGCCTGATAAACCCAACTGTGTTGGCTTGGCTGATTTGTTCCTTCCCAGTAAGAGTGAAGGTGTGCTGGTTGGACATTAATTATTTGGTGTTGAGGAGCAGCCTGCATGCTGACCTAACATCCAAGTCCATAGGCAATCCCAAGGCTTGCAAAGCAAAGAAGGATCCTGTGGACCAACAAGGAAATGCACAATACAGATAAGTATTGGACTATTTTTCAATTTCTTTCTTATGAATATACATGTATATATGATTTGGTTATGATATTCTAAGCTCTTGTTTAAGAGATAAAAACCAATGAGAATAAACTAAACATGTGAATCTATTCAATTTTTGAATATAGGTATCGCTGGAAGTGAGGACTATGAAAGCATCCTAGGGGTACATGTGGACATGTGACTGTCCTAAAGAGCTCAGAATGAGCAGTAAGGAAAAAGGTGCTAGTGAGACTGTGAAGTTCCTAGCAGGGGAGGCTCCATGGTTGAGAGGTTTGAAATAGACCGGAGACACTAAGTGTCATGACCAAGAGGGATTGGTCCAGCATTCATGGTGAAGTGAAAGAGGTTGAGAGCATGAAAAGCCACAGTAGTGGTGTGGGTTCCAGGATGGAACAAGAAAAGGAGGGAAAAAACTCTTGTTGCTCTCTCTCTTCCTTCTAATTATATATATATATATATATATGCATTGTGAAAACAAAGGATTGTTGAATGCATGTCTGACTGAAAATAGAATGTGTTTATTTGCTTAAAGTAAATTGTGAATGCTGGAATAGTTAATTCCATGCCCAAGAATGGACATGAATGAGCTCATGTGCCTGTTGGGAAGGCATGAAAAGTATGAAAGTCTCCTTGATGAGACTTGGACTGTCATGCCAATTTGCCAATTAATTTACTGATATTAATGCCTATATTATGCTTGGTCTGACAGAATTTCAATGGTGCATTTCATAGGTGAGAAAAGTGAAATCCAGTGTTGCACATTGATCATGGCAGCAGACCAAAAGCTATTGGAATTGGCTGGAAGTCTCCTTCAAACGATTTCCAGGACCCAAGAGAATATTGGATATATGCTTAAGATACAGAAAAGGAAGAATGAGATGAACCGCCAGATTTTGAAAGACTCTATTGGTTTGCAAAAGGAGGTAAAAATCCTTCTGGGGGCAATTCATAAAGGCAAGGAAAGTGGATCAATGATGGGACATTCGTCCAAGTAGTCCATTAAGAAACGTTCTAGGCATGAAGACTCAAGGAAAATTGAGTAGGTAAAGATGAAGCAGCCAGCGAAATGTTGGAAATGCGGAGGACATCATTTACATCGGGACTGCCTAGCGAGGGAACATAAAGAGGGTAGCAGCCACAAAGTTCCTCGACTTGGGGATGAGCTGAAAGTTGAGAACCAACAGGAGAATCTCATGGAAGCCAAGGGGCTTGGTCCTGAAAGTTCAAAGTAAATAATTGAACATGGGACAGGTCTGCAAAATTTTGAAATCTTGGATATGTATTCCTCTGTATTGGAACACCGAGGACAGTGTTATTCCAAGGGGGAGGGCATTGTAACACCCCATTTTTGACCCCGTTTGCATTAATGTATGTGATGTATATATTGCAATGAATCGTGTTGTGGAGCTAAAGGAAAAATCCCACCATCAATTCGGTTGTGTTATGTTTCGGCGAACGAAATCATTGTCTATGGTATATTGTGATATACGACACATATTAAGTTGGTCATCATGTAAATGTGCATTTTAATTAAATGAACCCAACCAACTATGTTCACTGAAACTACATTGAAAAGGGCATGATTATCCCAAGGGTAAGGGGGGGATTGTTAAACCTAGAACCTATGCGGAAAATCCATGTGTCAGCCACCCATTGAAGAACCCTGATTTTGGTTGAGGGCAGTTATTTTGTTGGGTAGTGGGGGGGAGGCAGGCTTGCCCCCACGCATGCTCAACCAGCTGAGTCATCCACTCACGTGGGCAAGGAAAACAATAGGGGATGTTTTTCCACTCTCCCATTCTTTGCATCATTTTCGGTTCACCTCCTTATGCATAGGCTTCATCGTCATTTGGGATCTAGGCAGCGAGCTGAGGAACGGGTTCTTTCCACTGTCAACCATGATTTCTTGTACAGATCCATTCACGCTCGGGAGATGGTGGGTATGTGTGTTTTTCCCGTACCGATTTGAGGTGGGCATTTTCTTCTTACAGATTTGTAGTCTGCTTACATGTTTTTCCCTCTCTCACACCGATCGCAGGTCGATAGTTCTGTTCTTTATTCCATTCACGCAGAGAATTGATTTCCCTTGGTATGGTCGGACTGTGTATTGCCCTTTCCTTCCTTTGGAGATCGTGGCTGTGTTTTCTTCATTAATCCCTAGTTGTAGTCTCCTCCACGTATGGATTGTCTGTGTCTTCCCCTTTTTATGGTGGTATCAGCTGTAGATTGAAGGGAGTACCAACATTTTGGTTGGCTATGTTTTCCCTTGTGATTTGGGCTGCTGTAGGTTGCTAAGGAATCGTTTTGGCCACGATAGGGCCAAGAATGATTCAGGTATTTGTCTCCCCCTGTTCAAGCTGTGAAGTGCTTGTTTGTTGCATGCACACAGTAGTTTGTCCTCGAACTGCATTGGAGTGGTGAATGAGGGCCTGATGTGCTGGATAAACCTGGTGAGTTTGAGAGCCACATAGACAGAGCTAGAGGGCTGGATTTGTTCTCCACAACCCCTAAATAGAATTGAAAGGGAGGTTAGGGCATGAGGGACTGCGTAGCATAGAACATACCGATTCCTATTGGGCTAACTGGGTAGACCCAGGTTTTACCTTTAACTTCACACCAACAAAAGACCCACAGTGTTGGTCCATTCGGCAGCAGCCTGTGAACAGGCTACAGTCTCACCCGAAACAGCTATGGGGTGCCGCAGAATCAGGTTTCTGCAAGCAGAAGAGAGAATCTTACTGTACCTTTGGTCTTTAACTATTAATAATCACTTAACACAATGCTTCTATTATCAAATATGTAGCTTCGCGGTTAGATAAACAGACAGTTACTTGCACAGCCCTTATCTGGGAATTCACAGCGAAGCTAGTTATTAATAGCAATCTTAATTTATCAGTTATTTACTTAGAAGTGCATAAAATATAATAACAAATCAACACAAATGAACCACAACACCAGATGTAACGTGGTTCACCCCTAGTGTAGGGGTTACGTCCACAGAACTGCGTTTTATTCAACTCTTTACAACTAAAATGATAGTTCTTATCTACGCACTCAGCTGCAGATCCTTTCAGTCCTCAAAGCCGTGCACACAGCAGCAGGCCTCTACGCACACAGCTGCAGATCTTCCTTTTCACCAAAAACCCCTCTGCGCACACAGCTATAGAGGTTGTCCACGCACACAGCTGGGACTTAACCTTCTTACAAAAACCCTTATACAATCTCTTATCTTCGCAGTACAATAGCTTCGTAAGATAGTCATTAAATACCTAACCCTACTTCTTTACATAAGTGCCTATTTATATAGCACACTGTTACAAAACCATGGACTTAAACCATGGGCGCCCTAAACCCTAACCCTGGATTTATACCAAGGGTTAATTACAAAAAGGGGTTTCGACCCACCTGCGACACCCCTAATACTATTTTGGGTCGTAACTCCGCTTACACTTCCACAAAAACCGCAGAGTTACCAAAACTAAGGACCCTTAGGGTCGGAGCCCCAACAGGCCCCTAAGACTCACTTGTGGCCCGTCCCGGGGCACTCTACGACTCTTCTGGTGGGAGAATCTTGCTGGTGATACGTAGTGTGCAGTGTGATGGATCCATTCATATGGTCATTGGCTGTTTGTGCATTTCCTTTGGACTTTTTATGCTGGTAACAACCTTCTGAATCTATCAGCAGCCCCCTCTTTCAATCTGCTTGCCGAGCACTTGACCATCCACAACTTCAGGTCCCCTTAGAATTACGTGTCAAGGTGCATAAGACAAACAACCGCCCTAGTTCTACTAACCCAGGAGGCTACAACTTGGGATGTTGCAGAATTTTCCCATGCAGACCGGGGCTTTTCTCTGTGCGACGTAGAGCGCACTTCTACCTTTCTTCGAATCTCTTAGAGCGAACTTCTACCTTTCTTTGTGCCTTGGTTAGGCATGTCTGCTCTGGTGGATTGTTCAGAAGGTTCTGCAGACTTCTCTCTCTGACCGCTCGTAATAGCTTCTGGGCTTTACAGTCATTCGACATGGTCTGAACTGCAGAACTATAGACGGCGAGCTGTGGGAGCTGGATGTATTTTTAAGGACTCTGGTGATCAGGATTTGTGATAATGGGTCATGATGGATAGCGTATCTGACCCAAGTGTCATGGATATCATACATGCGCAGCGAGATTTCGTAAAATCTCATCATTGAGGACGGTCAATGTAGAGCACATGCCAGTGCCGCCAAATCTGATCTTCCCGGGCAGTCATAATTTTAATCTGTGACTCAACTTTTAGGTGCACCGTGCTAAGGACCTTCGACTTTACATGTGACATATGACCCGCGACCTTTTGACAGCTTAATTATAGTCTAGTACCCACTTTCAATTGTTCTTGGTACTTAGACTCTTCTTTCTTGTATTATTTCTAATTAGAGGGTCCTGGTTTGTCCCTATACTTCTTCAACCGACTTCCGTTCACCATGGAAGGCAAAGTTTCTCCGTTTAATTTCGCTAACTGGACTGCGCCACCATCACTAACTTTCTGAACTATGTAAGGTCCTTTCCAATGGGTCTTAAACTTTTCGGGGAACTTCATGAATTTGTTGTCATACAAGAGTATAAGATCACCACTCTGGAATTGCTTCCTTTTTATATTCCTGTCATGCCATGCTTTTTCTCTAGCCTTCTGCACTTGCTGCTGGAACCCTGCAATGAATCTGTCTTCTTCTAGTTTTGTTATCTGGGCTATCCTTTTATTCAACATACCTGGGTCATCCATCTCTGTGAAAGCAGCTATTCTGAGACTAGGAACAATATACTCCATTGTCATAACTACTTCTTGCCCATAAACCAGCCTAAAAGGTGTGTGACCTGTTAACTTCTTGCAAGTGGTTCTATAAGCCCATAACACTGTCAAGATTCTGAGATCCCAATCATTTCTATTAATATTACAAACCTTGGTCAGAGCCTGCTCAAGAATCTTATTGAAGGCTTCCACAGTTCCATTTGCTTGAGGATGGTACACAGTACTCTTCTGGTGATATACCTGAAATTCTTCAGTCAATGCTTCAATAGTTTTATTCAAAAAGTGTGACCCGTGGTCACTCATAAGAATTCTAGGACATCTAAACCTTGTTAAGATATTGTCGAAGATTAACTTCACAGCTGTAGCAACGCTACAATCCTTGACTGGTTGAGCTTCATCCCAACGAGTAAGGTATTCAATTGCTGTAATAATATACCTTGCTCCTGATTTCTTTGTAGGGGGGTTTATGGGTCCAACAAAATCAATAGCCCATTTGTCAAAAGCCTATAAATTTACCTACGGAACGAGGGTCATCTCATCCCTCCTAGATGGTTTTCCTATCCTTTGACAGATATCGCAACTATGGCAGTACTCCCTAGCATCCTTATGAAGTGTAGGCCACCACAAGTCGGCTGCCAAAATCTTCTGCGCTGCAGCTTTCCCTGCATAATGACCTCCTGCTGCTCCAGAATGTGCCTCAGCCAAGATCAATGGTTTTTCATGCTCGAGGACACATCTGCGTAGTATTTCATCTAGTCCCATCTTGTATAGTTGTCCTGCTATTAAAGTAAAATCAGCAGCTCGAACCACCAACTGCTTCTTCTGCTGAGTTGTCATCTCCGATGGTGCGTATCCTGTAGCCAAATACTGAACAATATCCTAAAAGTAATCATCAACCATCTGGATGGTACATAACTGGGTGTCAGGAAGACCTTCGTCCAGGCTAGTGGGCTCTTCCCCTGACTCAAGCCTCGACAGATGGTCAGGTCCCAGGTTAAGTCTGCCTGGCTTAACTATGATCTCAAAGTCGTACTCCTGAAACAAGATGAGCCATCTACATATCCTTCCACCTAGCATATGTTTGTTAACCAAATATTTCAAAGCAGAGTGGTCAGTGAACATCTTAAAATGAGAGCCTAACAGATAATGTTGGAACTTTTGCAAAGCATATACCATGGCTAAACCTTCCCTTTCTGTCATGGTATAGTTCTTCTCTGCTGTTGAAAGTTTGCGACTTGCAAAGGCAATAGGGTGATCAATGTTACCTGCACCTGTCTGACCCAATACTATACCCAGAGCGATGGAGGATGCATCGACATGCACATGAAACTCCTTATTCCAATTAGGAAATACTAAAATAGGGGCAGTCACCATCTTCTCTTTTAAAATGTCCAAACTTGCTTGACATTCAGGTGTCCATTCAAACTTAATCTCTTTCTTCAGCTGTTTCTCCATCGGGGCTGTGATCTGGGCATATCCTTTAATAAATTTCCTGTAGTATCCAGTGTGACCAAGGGTAGTGTGAAGTTGCTTAACAGACTTCGGAGGAGGCAAATTCACAATGATTTCTATCTTCACAGGGTCTACCATCAATCCTTGCTTACAAACAATATGACCTAGCAAAATTCCAAAGGGTGCACAAAAGATACACTTTTCCAAATTCAAGGAGATATGGTGTTATCTACACTTGTCCAGCATAAGTCTTAAACTAGCAATGTGATCTTTTAGTAACCCGAAGATAGTCCAATCATCAAAATAAACTTCTAATAATTTATGTATAAATTCTTTAAATGCACAGATGACTACTTGAGAAAACATAGCAGGTGCATTCTTCAATCCGAAGGGCATAACTGTATACTGAAAGGATCCCATTTCTGTAGCAAAAGTTGTCTTATGTCGGTCTTCTGGAGCAATTCTGATCTGATGGTAGCCTGAAAATCCATCAGTAAAAGAATAGACTTCTTGACCTCTCACATTGTCGAGGACTTCATCTGTAAAAGGAGTGGGAAAGGGATCGTGCAGACACGCATCGTTCAGCTTCCTCAGATCGACACAGATTCGGATTTCACCCTTAGTCTTCTTTTCTTGTACTACCATCGGACTGACCCATTCGGACTCTTCGACAGGCTCTATAATTCCTGCGGCAAGCATCTTATCGAGCTCCAGTCTAACTTTTTCTTTATACTTAGGGTTTAGCCTATAGGGACGCTGTTTCACAGGCCTCGCATCAGGTTTTAGAGGGATCTTTATTACTCCTATATCACCAAGGATACCTTTCATCTCGGAAAACTTCGTCGAAAATAGGTCCTGATATTCATGGAGAAGTTGGGTCACTTTGCTCACCATTTCATCATCCCAATAATCTCCAATTGTAGCATACTTGGGATTTTCCTCTGACCCAATGTTTACGGTCCTCGTCTTCAGAGGCTGAGTCACTTCAGGTGCTTCAACCACTAGTCCGCGTACTTCGCAGTTTCCTTCTGACTCGGGAATGTTAATGTTACGCGGATCGTCATCCTCGTCAATTGCGAGGTTGTAACATTCAACTGCATTAGTTTCTTGTGCTTCCCAATCTGTTTGGTATTCCCCTATTTCTTGGTCATCAAATATCTTAGTACGGATCAATCTAATAGCTGCATCTAAAGCAGGACAAACTTCGTTAATAGAAAATGTAAGCATAAAACTATCAACAAGATCATCCCAACTTACAGTATCGTGGCGAAGTTCAACCTCCGTATACCAGTTTTTTGCTATAGGTTCCAAAGTGTGCACAAACTTATGTACCCATTCCTCGCGAGGTACATGTTCCCATGCTACATAACATTGCTTCAAATGTTCCTGAGGACTATTCTGCCCATTGAACTTGCTTCGCACCTCTTGAGATTGGTCTATGAATCTGAGGCATAGAAATTTCTGGCAAGCTTCCCAACTGTGAATATACTTCATGTGGCGATTCCACCATATCGCCGCTGTAGCTCTTAATGCTGCTTCCAAAGTATGCATTCTCTGTGATTCTGGCACTTGTTCTAAGAACTGCGCAATAAATTTTCCTGGGTCTGTCAACCCATCATATGTAGGCAAATCTCTGTCCTGTGCACTAAGGCATCTAAGAGATTTGACAATTCATGCGCACCGATGGCCATGTAGCTCGTATAGTCAATTCTTCCAATTCTCTAGACCATCATCTGAATCAGACATGCAGGAGCTATCACATTGCCAATCCATTACACCTTCGGCATTAGGCTCAACATAATCTTCTTCTTTAGCTGTGATATTATAGATGTGCTCCAAAATATCCTGATCTTCCTCTCTGACTGGATCCGTATATCTTTCTCCTTGAGAAGGATCCAATGGTAGTATAGCGCTCAATCCCTTCCCTTCAAAAGTCATTTGTCTCTTTTTAAGATTGATAACCGCATCACTATCTATTTCCCACTCAATTCCTAGCAAAGCTGGATAGGGGTTACTGTCATCAATGATCTCAATAACTTCAAAATCTGCTACAGTACTGACTCCATCTATATCCACTGGTACTCTAGGGAATCTTCCTAAAGGCAGAAACCTCTACTGATTGGCTAATCTCAATTGGATAGGGGACCAGTCAAGGGTGGGATTTCCCATTTGTTCCCATGTCTGTTTAGTTAAGATATTGACTTCTGAACCCAGATCTAAAATAATATTCTTCATGTCATATTCTCCTATCTAAGCATGTAGTATCATCTCTCTTCCAGTCCTTCTAATTCTACTGACAGCTTTTTCCTTACCAGGGCTTTGCTGAGGTTCGCAAGACTGAATAACTTTTTGTAATTCATTTAAGGCATTCTGATTTCTTAACAATTTGATGCAACTCTGTAAGAACGATGATAGAGTACTTACTTGGCCTTGTGAGTCTTCCTGGGATTGCAGCTGCTGATGCTGCTTGTTTGCTGCTGGCAAATCTGGATCAGCAAAGTCTTGTCTGGCTTCCAAAAAAGTTTCTTTTTCTCGTCGAACATCAAATGCTGGAGTCTTCTCTATGGCCTTGTGAACCCAAGCTTCATCGGGCCGCTTCGCCTGACACTGTGCATCTGTCGTAGCTCCACTTCTTGTAACAACATTAACAGCTGGGATTGGTCGTGGCTCGACAGCAATCAACTGGACACTCGGAATAGGTTTGCTGTTCCTTTCCTGGATTTTGGCTAGCAACTGTGGGCACTGCTCGATGACATGATCGACTGCTCTGTAGTATCGGCATGTCGTGGTTGGGTTTTGACAGTCTCGAGCTAGATGTTCTGCCTGATTGCAGTTATAGAAAATAACTTGACCTTGACCTCCTCCAGGCATACCACGACCACAGCCTCTAAAACTACCTCGACCACCTCAGTAACCATATCCATCATTTCCTTGTGCATCTGGGTAGATCCTATAAGTGTCGTAGGTCTGCTCCCTCATAAGGTCGAAGCTGTGACATTCATCTTCATTGTGGCCTACTGACTTACAGAATTTACAATAAGGGTTCTTCGGTACTTGAACATACCCTTTTAATAGATAGCAGTCTTCCGGTCGATGATGGCCAGTAGTTCAACAGATCTCACAGTACAGAACACTAGGATTCAGCAGGTTTGGTGCGCCAGTATTCAGATAGTTTCTCAGCGCCGGACACTGGTCCTTGTCGTGGCCTTCTGTTTGACAACGTATACACCATACCTCTTCGTGGGTAGATTTCCCTTTTTTTCATGTCGCGAAGCTCTAAATCCATCTCTGTGAGCTGTGCTTGAATTTGAGCTATGCCAGACTTATCTTCGACAGGTGCAATTTCAAGCTTTATGGCAATCTCTAAGGCCTCTTGCTGATCAGCAACCTTCTGTTGCATGAGTGGAGCTCTGATGTGAGGTAATAATGCTGCAATAAACCACTCCTTATGTTGTGCTGGTCCAATAGTGAAGCTAACTTGGTCAAGAAGAACTTTGAATCACTGATCAAAGTCCCACACAGATTCACCTCGCCGCTGCTGAATCTCTTTTAACTCCATGATGCACTCCGACTCTGATTTAGGTTTCTTAAATTCTCAGATCAGTGCTGCTTTGATGTCAGCCAAGACAGGATTCTGCGTGCTAGCAAATTTCATAAACCAAGTTAGGGCTTGGTCTCTGAAAGAAGTGATCAGTTGCGCTCGTCGAACATCTATGTCCGTAATGTTCTTCGCGGTCCACACAGCTTCACATAGAAACCAGAACTGTTCTGGATCTTCTGACCCAGTTCCTTTAAAAACCGGTAGTTTGATGTCATCATGAACATGGGCCATTTGGGATCTAGGGGGGGAGGAAGGGTTTGAACTAGCTGGGGAAGACTGACCTGCGACAGGGATACTTGGGCTAGGGTTACTTTCAGACTGCGACAGGTTCTCGGGGATAATAGGTCTCTGCTGCGGGGTTATAGGAGGGTTTCTAACAATGGGGGCTTCGGCGGACTCAGAGGATTCAGAGCTTAAAGGGGTATACTCAGTAGAGGGGCTGAGATCTCTCTTATATCTTTTGCTACTTCGTAGCAAACCACTTTGCTCGTCGAATTCCCAGTCACTTCCAATCATACGTTAGCAATACTAGATCTAACAATCTGATTCTATAAGCAATATTCCTTTTTCAGCCAATAGTATTTTAATATTCAAACTAAATAGATTCAAGTACTTACCCCTTGGTCCTTTGAAGAATTTTCGTTCAGCTTCGCTAAAGGATGTACTTGTGTCGATGGTGAACTCCGTCACAAATGCTTCGAGAGTTCGCGCAGTCCAGAAATCCACGGCTCGTGAGATCGCGTTGTTCACTCTTTTTAAGATAGCAATTCTTGCGGGGGTCCAGGGAGGAAACTAGTTTTCTTGGAAGTTCATCCTCCTTTCCGTTAACCTGGATAACCATTGGTGCAACTCTATGTGTATAGTACCAAAGAAAATTTCATGAACATTAGAAAAGACGTACCTTTGCAAAAAAAAATCCGGACTACGACGGGGATCTTTATTTTCTTGTTCTGCAAATTTTAAATAGGTCTCTTCGATCCAATCACCAATTTATTTTACAGAGGGTCGCCAAAACATAGCCCTTGAGGTACGACTTAGATCCCTCTTCAACAAATACTGAGTTCAACCGGCAACGGAACCAATTTGTTGGGCTAACTGGGCAGACCCGGGTTTTACCTTTAACTTCGCACCAACAAAAGACCCACAGTGTTGGCCCTTTCGGTAGTAGCCTGTGAATAGGCTACAGTCTCACCCGAAACAGCTATGGGGTGCCGCAGAATCAGGTTTCTGCAAGCAGAAGAGAGAATCTTACTGTACCTTTAGTCTTTAACTATTAATAATCACTTAACACAATGCTTCTATTATCAAATATGTAGCTTCGCGGTTAGATAAACAGACAATTACTTGCATAGCCCTTATCTGGGAATTCACAGCGAAGCTAGTTATTAACAGCAATCTTACTTTATCATTTATTTACTTAGCAGTGCATAATATATAATAACAAATCAACACAAATGAACCAAAACACCAGATGTAACATGGTTCACCCCCAGTGTAGGGGTTACGTCCACGGAACTGCGTTTTATTCAACTCTTTACAACTAAAACGACAGTTCTTATCTATGCACTCAGCTGTAGATCCTTTCAGTCCTCAAAGCCATGCACACAGCAGCAGGCCTCTGTGCACACAGCTGCAGAGGTTGTCCATGCACACAGCTGGGACTTAACCTTCTTACAAAAACCCTTATACAATCTCTTATCTTCGCAGTAAAATAGCTTCGTAAGATAATCATTAAATACCTAACCCTAATTCTTTACATAAGTGCCTATTTATATAGCACACTGTTACAAAACCATGGACTTAAACCATGGGCGCCCTAAACCCTAACCCTGGATTTATACCAAGGGTTAATTACAAAAAGGGGTTTTGAGCCACCCGCAACACCCCTAAGACTATTTTGGGTCATAACTCAGCTTACACTTCTACAAAAACTGTGAAGTTACCAAAACTAAGGACCCTTAGGGTCGGAGTCCCAACAATTCCTTGTGTTGGGTGTTTGTGGGTGTCCTAGAAGTCAGGCTAGTTCTGGTGTAGGGTCTTACTGTGTTGGCTTGGTTGAACTGTGTATCCTTGTTGTGTTGTTATCCTTGGCTATGTGTAAGCCTACTAGTTCCTTATTCCTTGGGAAATCATGCTTGGCTCGGGGGTGGCAGCGTTACTGAGAGATTAAGGAGCACTCTGGCCTATGATTGTGTGGAACGTTGCAGCGACGTAGCTGGTTGCGAGATAGTTCTCATCAGATAAGTACTCTTGACTAATCTGTTTTGCAATCGTATTTACTGTTAATGAATTATGATGATGGACATGTTGAATGTTGAATTGTATATGAATGAATGTTGTTTTGCTTCCGCTATGTATATGAACAATTATGCATCTTAGTATGTAGTATGTTTCATGTTTTTAAGTATCTTGCTTCAGCATCATAGGTATGTTAAACTTCATGGGTCTAGATGCTCGGATGTTTGGTGTATAGTAGCATCCTCTTCATCGGTCGAAGGGTTCAAGACGTTAAATAACCCATCAAAATTTTGCTTAATTTTGAGCCCAAAAAATTGCTTTAAGAGCCCCAAATCGCTCATTTCAAATGCATCGTGGAGAGCAGTTTTGATGACTAAAATAGAAGTAACTATGCTACCTGTAATCAGTAAGTCATCAAAATATAAAAGAATAATAATCAAATGACCATCAGACTACTGTATATACACATTTGGATCTAATTTACACCTTTGGAATTTTTGCGAGAGAAGGAAGACATCCATCTTGGAATATCACTCTCTTGGGGCTTGTTTTAACCCGTATAGTGACTTCTTTAGCTTGCAAACCAAAGATGGATCAGAAATGTAGCCCTCAAGCTGCTTCATGTATATCTCCTTGTGAATATCTCCATGTAGAAAGGCAGACTTAACATCCATATGATGCACTTCTCAGTGCTTAGATGCAAAAAATTTCAAAACTAGGTGGATGGAGTCCATTTTTGCAACCGGTGCAAAAGTCTCATGGTAGTCCACACCTTGGACCTGGAAGAAACCTTTTGCTACCAAAATTGCCTTATATTTGCAGGTGCTTCTATCTACAGAAACCTTAGTCCGAAACACCCACTTGCATTGAACCAATTTCCTCCCCAGAGGAACAGAAACTAGCTCCCAAGTAGTGTTTTTCTGAAGAGAATTCATCTCTTGATCCATGGCAACTTGCCATATCGGATCCTTCCAAGCATGGTAGTAGGACTTTGGGTCTAAAATTATCGTCAAATAACAATATTTGGACAGAAAATAATTAGGACAAGAGAGCGCAATACCTGCTCTTTGGAAATGAGACCGGGTTCTCCTTGGATCATCCAGATTTCCAATGTTATCTCTTGCGGAGGAGAGTGTCTGTCGGGCCCAAGTTGGGAGACAATTTTGTAATTCAGGTTCTGATTTAGCATCTGATGTTTTCTATTCACTAAAATTATAAATCATGGGATCCAAATCAGGGTCATCACCCCCAATTACATCATCCAAATATTCAGTAGAATAGGAAGGAAATTCAACAGTTTTCTCCTTCACTAGTTCCACCTCCTGAAGAGGCTCATCGAACTTGACACTCCTTTCAATGATAATATGTTTTGTTTTGATATCCAATAGCTTGAAACCTTTAGATTCATCAATATATATGATAAACAGACATTCTATTCTTTGCGGTTGCAAATCCCTCCTTTTATCAAGTGGAATTTGGGCCCATGCAGTGGACCCAAACACCCTCAGGTTCGACACATCCGGCTTGTGCCTGAAATATGATTTGAAAGGGGTCTTCCCTTTCATGGATGAGTGTGTCACTCTATTCTGAATATATTCTGCAGCATACATGGCTTCCTCCCACAAATTTGCAGCCAACTTATTTGATTCCAACATACAAGTGGTCATCTCCTTGAGAGACCGATTCTTCCTCTCTACTACACCGTTCTGCTGGGGAGTGTAGGGAACTGAATACTGGATCTGAATAAAAATTTGGGAACATATATATATTAAATCATTACTGACATACTCCCCACCATTATCAGATCTCAAAATCTTGAACTTTTTTCCAGATGCATTCTCAATCAAGGCCTTCAATTCAGTTGAATTTTTCCATGACTTCTGACTTCTTTTTGATAAAAAAGACCCATGTGTATCTCGAAAAGTCATCAATGAAAGTCAGAATACCTTGATACATTCATGGATATGATAGGCATGGGACCACTGATATCAGAATGTATCAGTCCCAAGATGCATGATGCTCGGCTTTCCTTCCCTCGATCGAACTTATTCTCAGGGTGCTTTCCAATAACACAGCCATTGCAAATTCCAGTGGTGGTTTTGATGACCGGAAGGACTTCAACCATAGAATTATTCTATAATTGCTGCAAGTATTTGAATTTCAGGTGGCTGAACCTCTCATGCCACAGTCTACTAACTTCATTTCCATGAGTCAACAATGCGGTGGGCTTTGCATCCGCCACAAAATGGGAGAACTCGTAGGCTTTTGCATGATGGTTTGCAAGGCCTTTTGCTACAATTTTTTCATATGCAATTTATGTGATCTCTACATCATCCAGGATAAAAGAGACTCTCTTGGGCACTCTCATAGGTGTCATTTGATAAACACATAGGAGGTTTGATGCAAGAGATGGTACATACAGAACATTGGAAAAATAACCATGCTCAAGATCTACAGTACCTTGTCCTTCGGATATGATTGTGGAGTCATCTCCCATGTGAATGGCGATGGATTTTCCAGTCTCCAAAGATGAGAAGGAGTCTCTTTCAGCCATCATGTAGTTAGAAGCTCTAGAATCTATCAAGAGTGCTTTGGACTTCGAAGTTCTTTCCATGAGGGCATGACCTCTTCCATGCTGTGGTTCCCGATCTTACTAATCTCTCCTCTGAAAGATTTCCAGAAGATTGATGTGATTTCTCTCAAGGAGAGAAGTAGCTTCATCAATTTTCTTTTTCATGCAGGAACGTTTAGGGTGGAATCCCTTCCCATAGTATGAACACTTGACTTTTTCCTTCCCATGATTCCTTCTCCTTTGTTCTTCTTCGAGCCAGAAGGCTCTTCATGCTGCTAGTTTTCAACTTTTGGCTAAGGAGATTTGAATTTGGTTTTTGGGTTCTTCTACTGCTTTCCTTTACCCTTCAAATATTTGGGCCCCAAGACATGGATGGATTGATCACGGGAGGATTTGATGATCCCCATCTGGACAAGATTATCATGTTCACTTGTTAGGGACTCAATGAAGGCATTGAGTGAAGGCATCTTCCATCCAGGGTTTGTGAGCTTCCCCGCACGGAATGTAGAGACAAACACTGAATAATCAGCTCCAATTTTGGAGAGTATGGCGAGGATGATATGATCATCCTCCTTCTCCACCTTAGATTGCTTCAACAGTAAGACAATGTGCTTGAACTTTGTGAAAAAATCATTTAAGGTCTCGAAATTGGAAGGATGGAGAGACATCAACTCATTTTCAAGCTGGTATACTCTCAAATAATCCTTCTTTCCATACAGGGTTTCCAATTTGTCCCAAATTTCATTTAAAGTCTTCAATCCCGAGAGATGGAAAAGAAGATCCCGGGAAACAGAGAGGCAAAGGAATCTGAATGCTTCATCTTTCTTGTTCAAGAATCTAGCTTTGTCTGTCACAGAAGAAGGCTCATCTTCAGTGTCCATAGTGACCATATAGATTCCTCTGGCATGTAGCTGGATCTCCATGTCTCCTTTCCATGAATGGAAATTGAATGGAGTCAAGAGTTCTACGGAAGAAGCCATTTCAAACTGCTAGAGAGAATGCTTTCACCTGTTAAAACTTGCAAATCACAACAAAAGGGGCACTGTAAGGTCGAAAAGCCTACACACTTTTAGTATTTCATCACACCCAGCATAGTTTATCAAGCAAGCTTGACCAACAATTCCTTAACTTGGGGTATTAAGTGGTAAGCCTTGGCTTCTGGTGCAGTGCTGGATTTTTGAGCTTTTGCTCAATTTTTCATTCAAGATCTGTCAAAAACCATGTTTTTGAGAGATCTGAGCTTTGTCTCACTGTGATCTCTAATACCATATTAATTTGTCATAGTGGTATAGCAACTGAAAACACAGTCTCACAAAGAATACAGACAAATATGCATAAAATTGGCAAAATGGTGTTGCAATGGAAGTAGCAGCTCTGTATAATCAATGAATAATGAATAATACAATACAATTGTCATGAAAAATGCATGAATTCCAAGACAATTCAAATTCCCAAGGAGGTCATTCGAATTGAATGAGTGGGTGTAGCTTAACTGACTATAAGCCATAATAAACAGACTAGTTAACCAACTGATCAAGTCCTCATTGACTCAACTGAGTCCTAACTAAAGTCGGAGTGCAATAAATTACTGAGTCTAACTGAAAGTAGCTCAGACACATGTCATTGCATGCCAACCAATAAGTGGTAGTGCATCATTAACTCCCATGAACCAATAAGTCAAACTGGCCATCAGAGGTGGTTGGAGGTGCCCCTGTTGACTCTAGTTCATTAAATATTAATAAAATAATAAATATAATGAATGGAGGAACCTTCAACACTCGATTTAACTGATTGTAACCATCAGTTAGCAATTAGGTGCATTTATAATACTCAGATCACCCCCGGAGTACTCCAGTTAGCCTCCCTGAATGAAGGAGAAGGATTAGTTGGCCTCCTTGACTGAAGGTAGGTGTGGGTGTGCTCATGATGATGTCATATAGTGCTCCTCTGATGCCAATTAAGTCAATAAAACTTAGGATAGTGGTTTAACAAGGCCAAATTGACCAAATTAAGTGTGCATGGTGGGTAAATGTCTCCAACAGTCCCCACATGAGAAGTGACGTATTATAGTTCAGAGTTCCAATTATTCTTGGGTTGGTAACAATATCTTCTACACGAGTCTAGATCTTATTATTCGACGATGCATGTGGGAGGATGAAATGACAGACATCCTCCATGCATTCCATGATGGACCATGTGGAGGACATTTTTCTGATAAGAGGACGACATATAAAGTCTTACATTCTAGTTATTATTGGCCAAGCATTTTTAAGGATGCTGCCAAATATGTTAAAGGATGCGATAGTTGCCAAAGAATGGGTAGATCTACGTCATCTAATCAAATTCCTTTACAACCCCAAGTTACAATTGAACCTTTTGAGAAATGGGCTTTTGATTTTGTAGGATCAATTTCTCCCATGTCTCGTAAAAGAAAATATATCCTAGTTTGCACGGACTATGTCACCAAATGGGTAGAATCTAAAGCTTTATTTAGAGCCATAGAGAAATTAGTGGTAGAATTCATATATGAAGAAATATTCACCCAGTTTGGTGTACCTAGAGAAATTTTCATAGATCAAGGTACTCAATTTACTTCTAAATTAATGAAAGAACTTACTACAAGATATGGCATCCGACATTGCAAATCTTCACCTTATCACCCTCAGGCTAATGGTCAAGTAGAATCAACTAATAAAGTATTAGAATACATTTTAACTAAAACCATTCACTTACATCATAAGTACTAGGCAGATAGACTCCCAGAGGATTTATGGGCCTATAGGATAACATGGAGAAACACTACCTAACATACCCCCTATGAGTTAGTGTATAGTAAACAAGTCCTTTTACCTATTGAATTTCAAGTTAATACTTTTCATATGGAAGCACAATTATGCATGAATTTGTATGAAGCACATAAACAACAAATATTGCAGATTAATGAGTTAGATGAAATTAGACAAGATGCACTCCAAAGAACCATGCTAATACAGAATCAACGAAAAACATGGCACGATAAATTTATTAAACAAAAGTAGTTTAATACCGGAGATTGGGCACTACTATTCGATTCACGATTTAAAAATTTTAAAGGGAAATTAACTACCCATTGGATGGGTCCATATGAAGTAGTTACAGCTTTTGGCAATGGATCAGTAAAAATTAAAACAATTGATGGCTCAGAAGTTTCCTTTGTAGTAAATGGGCATAGACTTAGGCTTTATCATTAACCGACATCTAAACAGGATTTTATACAAATTGTTTTGCAGCAAAATGAAATGGAATTAGTTGAAGGGGAATCTATTCATCCTCCTCTTGATCCTTGAAAAATATTTTGGGTTATTATTACTTGTATATATGTAAGTATGTGCTATGTGCTTTGAATAAATAAGATTTGTTTCTAATAGGTTGTTTACAAAAGAATCTTTTGATTTTATGTCTTTATAAATTGAATCATCTAACAAGTGTATTTGTAGTTTGATTACAAATATTCTATATCTATAAGCAGCTAACGGAATATTACTTGGAAAAAAGAAGTATGTTAAATACTCATCAGGTATTTTAACCTTTCTTGGGGTACTTTTGAAATTTTCAGCTTATAGTGACAGTTAAAAATTTACAATCCTTTGTATATCATACTTAACCAACTCTTCTATGATTCATATAGTTTTTGGTATCTTGATTCATACATATATATTTCTGATTTATTCTTTTAAACAGTTGCTTGATAAGACCCACTTTCATTATCATATTTTTCACAACCTTATTTTTCGCCCATGGATAACTAGTTCATCCTATACTTGTTATCAAAACTTGTCTCTCGAGTATTTTGGTGATAACTCAAAAGTAAGTGGAATTTTTGTCTGTGGGGAACGTTACTTTTCTTTTATGAAGAAGAAGGACTGTTAGGTTAAAGAACAACTGTCAGTTATTCTCTTTTCACATGTTTTATGATTATGTCCATATGAAATTACTTATAAATTTATTTTGAAAAAAATTGAATGATGTGTTTAGCAGGACTTAACACACTCTAGTACCAATCGACTTCCATATATTTAATATTATTATACAAGGCAAACCCGTCGGGGTACTGAACAGGCCTGCTGGCAGCGAGTCAATGCTAAGTAAAAACTCAAAACACGGAAGCTCGATAAATGCAAGTAAACCCATCGGGGTACTAAACAGGATCGCTAGCAACGGGGCTATGCTTGCATGGTACCAAGATAAACCCACCGGGGTACTGAACAGGCCTGCTGGCAACGGGGCAATATCTGGTAAAAGAGATCTGGTTAATACACCACTATGCACATAGTTTGTAAAATAGTGTTAATATAAAAAAAAATCTTCAAAAAATATGTCATGGCCAATTGTTTATAATGTCATTTGAGAATGGTTGTAAGTTGGGCTTGAACGTTCCCATCTAATTCAACATATACCTAGGATGTCATTATCCTAGAAATGGGACCCATAGCTGTAAATCTCACATACTACGAGGTACACTTAAACTATTTTATGATGACAGGATATCTTTACAATGAGGCATGGATGACTAGTTTTTCCCTATGGTCTTCTTTTGATTATATTATTCTCATTTAAGTGGTATTTCTACGCACTATTTTATTTTTCATGAATATCCATTTCTGAACCATTTCCATTTACTAGTTAGTTTTTCTTATAAATAATTAACATCATGCTAGCACTCTTTCATTTTCTAGAACAATCAATTCTTCTCTCTGTATGGATTGAGGACACGCCATATCTTTGGTTTGGAGGAAGATGGATTTGTAAAAAAATTAGATTGTTTTCATTATTTATGACAAATCTATTTATCTCTAACAAATGATAAGTATTTTCAGGAATGTAAATAGTGGAAATTGGTTATAGCTTGAAGCATATTTTTACAGCAAAATCAATATGGAGAACCAAAAGAAGGACCAAATGAAATATCAAATAACGATCTGAATAAAAATGGTGATATTATATCTCTTATGATTAAAATTTGCTAACCAAATTTTTTTTTTGGGCAAATAGTTTATACTTCCATTTCACTAATAATAATCCTATCCTCTTACCTAATCATGCATGAAAAATTATTAATATTTTTGTTATTCAAAATGTGATTTATGTTTTTATGTTCAACCTGCCCAAAGTTTTACTTTGGACATGGTTGAATTAATTTCAAACCTTATAAATGATAAAATTATTTTGAACCTGAGAACTGTTAAATTAAGAATGTTGAAAAAACCCAATAGAGTCATTTTTAACCTTCAGACAATGTTTGACATGAAAGATATGTTGTTTTTAAGTTATAGGTTAAAAGAGTGACGTTTAAAATACCTTCTTCATCTGCCAAGTTGAAGGTAGCTGCTAGTGCACCTTCTTCCTAAATCGTTTTTCTTTTTTTTTGCTCAGTGGGACCAGGCATTTCTCCGGTTTGGGGGAATGTTGATCCTAGAATTGTTATCATTTTTGGCAGTTAAATTACTTATTTAAACACATGTTTTACTATCTTTTTCATATTTTATGTCATGGAGATCATTATTCATCCTCAGGTGTGAGTGTATTTAAGGGTTATATGAAATATTTTTATTATTATCCTTTTAATAGTTTTATTAATTAAAAATGGCATTATTAAAGAGCATTTGATGTATTAATTGATTTGTTTATTTGTTTGCATATTTTATAATCTTTTTGCTCCAAATTAATAAACAAAATGCATTCATCCTGTCTTGCGCATAGGATGTCCAGCTCGACGTCCAGCTTGTCATCCAGCTCACTGCATGAAACTCGCTGGTAGTTTTCCAGATGTTGAAACATGTTGTTGTAGACTGAAGTACTGAAGCGCGCCAAAAAATAGACACTCCATTTGCCCTATATTTATGACCAGTGTATCCATCTCATGGCCCAGCTTTTCATTCAGCTCTTCGTCCAAATCGCCCATCAGACTGCGCGCTGTTGAGAATTAATTTCAGGCATTAAAACATGAAAAAGGCCTACAAACGTCCTTTTATCCACGCGTCTAGGTGATGAAGTTTACTTCTGGATAATTCTCCATCCTTCATTCTCCTCTGCTTGCCACCACATCAAGAATCCATGTGTTGGGTTGATGCATTTAACCTACGCTCTAAAAGATTTACCCATCTGTTCTTCTCTGTTCGCCACCAGTTCACTGCTGCACTAAAGAAGGAGTTGTATGCCATATCTGAATACCGTTCACACTGAAGATGAGCTTGTGTGTTCATTGTCCAGTAAAAAGACCAGAACCGCGCTGAAGAACAGAGGTTTACTGCGCATTGGCATCTAATCTGTTATGTGCCTTTATGATTGACTAAAATTAGAGAGAAATCGACCACTAAAGGGTTGACTTTCTCATCTCTGTAATTATTATATAAATCAGCCTTTGTGTGAGAGCTCAATTAGCTAGAGATAGAAAGACAGAGAGTTAAGAATAATTCATTAGTTTGTTCTTGACTACATTTGTATTTCTGTTCCATTGTCTGAATAAAGAGTTGTATGTGTTGTTGTTGAAGATTGCGTTTGAGTATAAGTTAGCCAGGCACCACCCCTGATTGCTGAGAGGGCCCCTCATCAACCAGAGTTTTCTTTTCTTGTTTATTTCTTCCATTTTTTCTGTTGTAGCTAGTTTAATTTACAGTTTGTTTTATTATTTATGTAATGCAATATTATTTCTGAATTAGATAATTATATTGCACACATAGTTTGCTTTCAGTTATTTCATTTCCAGTTATTCTTAAGTTTATTTGCAAGTTGGATAGAATAGATTTATTTTATCAAATTAAATAGATTCAATCCTAACTATCTCTTTTCTGTTATACATTATCATTTTATGCAATTTAATTTCAGTTTATTCATATGCAATGATTTCTTTCCATGAATTTGTTTAAGGATATGTAACTGTTAAATTTGTTTAATAAGTAGGTTTACTTATTGTTTGTATGTATTAGATCTGCATCTGCATGACTTCAACTGAAGGTTAGATAATTTAGGTTAGTTTTTACCATTTTAATTGTGCATACTGTCATTCAGACAGCAAGTTCATTCTTTTATTCAGCCACCCCTTTCAGATCCACAGTTCAGTCTGTCATTCAGTCCTTAGTTCTGTTTTTAGTGTTTTTTTTTATGTATTTTGAGATTGTTTTTAGTTTTGTTTCTTTAATGTCTGAATTATGCTTTGAATATAATAGTTAAATAATAGTTTTATTCAACATTAAATTTATCGTTTAATTGTTTTAGGTTGTTTATTAAAGTTTTATCATTTTCCTTACTTATTTTCGCCTTGAAGATGTGTTACGTTGTTTATGTCTTTGTTTCTTGAATATTATTTCTGATCCTGTTTTACTGTTGTAGTGTTTTGTGTTTATGCCCTTTTAGAATGATTTATCCGTTTGCATGTGAGATTTAGTGTTATAGGTGTTATCCTTAGTATGTTTTTAGGTTGTCTCTTTTATGTTGTGTTATTTTTGAAAGAACTTGTAGGATAGAGCCTAAAGATATTTCTTTTATTAATTTTTCTGCTTGCTTATTTTATTTCGTTTTCTTTATTAAGTATTCTACTTGCTTCTTTTATTTTTCTTTATTAAGTTTTCTACTTTCTTATAAGTTAAGTCTTCCTTGCACCCTAGTTTCCCATTTGAATAGTTAGTCATTGATTGTATCTTTTTCAGTTTAAAGTTATAAAATAAATTATCAATTGCTTAGTTTATTATTCTGTCTTAGTTTAATTGCCTTAATAATTGCATTCTTAGGAGTTTGACTCAGTTTTTCATTTTGAAATATATTTCGATCTTTTGTTTGTTAAAATATTTCCACACCACGATAAGAACCCCTCTTCCTTAGCATATATTTTGTGTCAACTCTAATCTTACCAACCCCGGTTGACAATTAAAGAATAGGTGGATTGATTTAGACATTATAAAACACCCAACAACCATGTCACAACGTTCCATTTGTGGTGCTCTTCCAACTCACTAAACAATGACTATGTTTTGTTGAGGCTATTTCAATGAACTCTCACCAATGTAGAGGGAAGGTGGTAAATTGAATTCCCATCAGTCACATATGATAGTTTTCTCGATGTAGCAACCCTTTTCTTGAATCACTTTCAACTTCCTCTCTGGTATGATGTCGGTACAGACCTTTTGTCGACTTTTTGACAGAATAAGGACACTCACGTATCTGATCACATTCGAGAGTGGGGAAGGAGAAAGAGGATTATCAAATCCAATATTCCTCTCAAGTTCTTACTGGAATGGTTTTTGAAGTTCTTATTTCCTTATATTTCAAAATACATTTCAACGTCAGGAGTGACTACGAAGGAAGAGGCCATTCTCAAGGCCCAACAACTGGATTTGATATATGCCTAGTATGAGATTCCATATGAGATTATCCCTGAGGCTTCGAAGTCTAATACATACTTTTCCCAACCCAAACCTGGATCACATGCCAATGGTGTGGTGGGTTCATTTGAAATGCCAACTATAGAGTCGTTTCCTAAACAGATCCATGAACTTTTAGTGAAGAAATATGCAGTAGAAGAAACTAAGGCTTTCACCCCCTCACCTCAAAATGAGAATGTATATTAGACACAATCTACCCAAAAGGGCACTCAACATCCTGGTGGGAAAAAGAAAAAAAGGGAAAAAGCGTGAGGGAATTCAAAACAAGCATAAACCCACAAACAATGTTGAGGGGGGTAAAAAGGAGAAAAAGAAGGTCAAATTCCCTTGCAAAATTTGCTAGGAAGACCATTTGACCTATCAATTCCCCTTCATGGATCAGGAACAGAAGTTATTAAAACAAAAACAACCATCCGTCCTCAAGGATCCATTTCCCCAAGGACAAAATGCAACTTCTAGTTCAAAATACATTGGGGACATGCAAAGTGTACCTACCACTGATCAATATTATATCAATATGGTCTAATTGCAGACCTTGTTAAAAACCAGATATAGAATTATGAATTGGAGGCTCAAAAGAAAGATAAGCAAACTATCAAGACATCATCCTCGCTTACGATTGAAAAAATGACTGATCTTATGCCAAATATACCCATGGGTTTCTTTAAAAAGACATTCCATAACCCTAACATGAGGTATTCTTTGAACTACTCAATTGTAGAATATTTAGCCCAAACACCTTGAGCAATGTCAGCCATAGAATTTCTCCATAGTTCTCCTTCACGGAGAGATGCACTCTTGGAGGCTATAGGCAGTATGGATTCTGTGAGCATGTTGGCTAAATTTAACCTTTATGATGTCAAGCCATGCCTACTTTACCATGTGTCCTTCTCCATTGATGTTATCCATCATGGAAAACCCATTGGACCAACTGTCATAGACGAAGGTGCATCCATATGTGTGATGTCAATTTCATATTGGAAGGCTCTGGGATCCGCTGAGTTGGTCCCATCAAACACTTTTATGACCACTTTAGACTGAAGGTCTTTCTATCCATATGGTATCTTGTCTTGTTTCAAGATAAAACTGCTAGGGAAATAAGTCTCCGTAGAAATCGAAGCATTTGATGCTCCTTTGGAATACAATTTACTTTTGGGGAGAATTTTGACATATGCAATGTGTACTATTCTATCGTCCATTTTCTGAGTCCTTGTGTTCCCACACGAAGGAATTTTGGTTACTGTCGACGATCTATTGTATACTCGAAAGTGTCGTTTGGAGACTTCTGAGTCTACCATACCCTTGATTGATCAGTTGCGCCCATTGAATGAAATTTTGGGAGCTGGGATGTATACATCATTGACGGGCACTTTCGATATTCCCACTCCCGTAAATTACTTAGGGTCGATGAGTGTTGGAAAGAATATCTCTACGGTTGGAGATAGAACTGACCCATGGGTCCTCCCTTCGCAAGAAGAACCTCAAGTGCTCTTATCAGAAGCAGAGGTAGCTTACCAGGCTATATTTGATGCTACTGTTGGTTCCATCATTACTCCTCCAGTCTCAGAAGAGTCGAAGGAAGCTTAATTTCCTGCACAGGATGAGAACTCTATGTATTCTTACGACTTCCTAGATATGGTTTTTCCATTCGATGAAGCCATTTTGGAAGCCATGGTCGGACCTGAGAAAATTTGTGAAGATATTCAGCACATGTCCTAGGTTCTTTCGGAACTAAGTAGGATAGAAAATTTTGAGTTCCATGTGATACTTGCAGAAGGTATTGATTTTCCCATAAATGCTTTCCCAAGGAGGGAACATTTTCCGAGGAAAACATGGAAAACATTTCCACCACTATTTCAATCAATATCTCGACAAAACCAGATGTCATGGAAAATGTGCATATTGGTGCAAATTTTTCTCCTAAAGAGATTGCTAACTACATTGACTTATTTAAGGAATTATGCAATATCTTATCCTAGTCATACGAGGAGATTCCATGCATCGATCCATCAATTGTAGAACATGAAATCTTAACTTACCCTAATGCAAACATGTTCGACAAAAGCTTAGACCTGTAAATCTACATAAAGTGGAAACCGTTAAGGTTGAAGTGAAAAAGTTGTTGAAATCCAGTTTCATTTACGCGATATCTCTAACGGAATGGGTATCCAATCCCATTCAAATAGATAAGAAACAAGGAGCTATACGCGTCTGTACATATTTCTGATATTTAAACAAGGCTTGTCCCAAGCAGGGATAATTTTAGGGGCGAATTTTAGCCCAGTGGGTTATTTTTCCATGTTTTTCTCCCAAAAAATATTCGCCATTTTGCATTTTTTTGAAGCCCTGTTTCCCCCAATTTTGATGGGGTAAAATTTTTTCACCCTAAAAATCGCCAAATTATTATATAAATGATATAAAATCCTTGGAAATTAAATTTGTTTTTCAAAAATATCACCAATCATTTTATAGTTGGTGTTTTAAGAATTGGTAATATTCACCAACATTTATACACTTTTAAATAAGTATGGTTCCTTAAAATCATCCCTAGTCCCAAGGACAACTACCCCACGCCATTCATTGATCATATCATTGATGCATGTGCAGGTAGCAAGGTGTTCTTTTTTATGGATGTTTTCTCGGTATATAACCACATCCAGATCAAACTGGAAGACCAAAACAAAACCTCCTTCATTTGTCCATGGGGTACATTTGTGTACAAAAATATGTCTTTTGGCTTAAAAATTGTCGGAGAAACCTTTCAGCGTGCAATGAACTTTTCTTTCCATGATATTAAGCATATTGTTTAACCATACTTAGATGATCTTTCGACCCATTCTCAGAATAGAAAGGATCACCCATATCATCTTCGCTTATTTTTTTAGAGATGCAGACACTACAAGATTTGCTTAAATCACCATAAGTGTGTTTTTTATGTCAAATCGGGACAATTACTCGGTTTCATAGTTTACAATAGGGGTATAAGGGTCGATCCTTTAAAAGTAGAGGAGATTGTTAATTTTCCTCCTCTTCGATCCATCAGAGCATTGCAAAGTCTACAAGGAAAATATAACTTTCACCGACGATTTATTGTGAACTATGCCAAGATCACCAAGGGTTTCATGCACTGGCTCAAGAAAGACACTCCATTTTTATGGGATGAAGCCGCTCAACAATATTTTGGGCATTGAAAAGAGCACTACTATGAGTTCCTCTTTTGCGCCTGCCAGACTACATGAAGGACTTCATATTGTATCTGGTTGCATAGGATTCCATAATAAGCATAGTGCTAGTTCAGGAGGATGATGAGCTCCAGGATCATGTTATCTATTACCTTAGTCTCTCTCTAGTTGTTCCTAAACTGAGGTATCCAAATGTCGAGAAACTGGTGCTAACGACAGTTTATGTCATCTAGAGATTACTCAGTTTCATAGTTTCCAATAGGGGTATAAGGGTTGATCCTTTAAAAGTAGAGGCGATTGTTAATTTTCCTCCTCCTCGATCCATTAGACAATTGCAAAGTCTACAATGAAAATATAACTTTCTCTGACATTTTATTGTGAACTATGCCAAAATCACCAAGGGTTTCATGTGCTTGCTCAAGCAAGACACCCCATTTTTATGGGATGAAGCCTCTTAAGAATCTTTCGAGGCATTGAAAAGAGCACTACTATCAGTTCGTCTTTTGCGCCTGCCAGACTACACGAAGGAATTTATATTGTATTTGGTTACATAGGAGTCCACAATAGGTGTAGTGCTAGTTCAGGAGGATGACGAGGTCCAAGATCATCTTATTTATTACCTCAGTCGCTCTTTAGATGGTCCTGAACTGAGGTATCCACATGTCAAGAAACTAGCTCTGGCAACAGTTTATGTCGTCTAGAGGTTGAGACACTACATTATGATAAGGAAAACCACAATGGTTGTAGACGTAAATCGATTTCAATATGTATTATCTCGACGAATAATCAGGGGAAATTTTAACAAATGGATTGTCATTCTCCAAGAGTTTGACCTCGATTTTCAGTCCGCCAAATCTAAAAAGCCCCTAGTGTCTGTGGAACTAATTTCAGTCCGATCGAAGAAAGCATAGTGATAGAAGATGAACCATTTCCAGATGAGTATATTTTCTTGATTTCAACCTCTAATCCTTGGTACGGGGAAATCCTAGTGTATCTCCAGACTTTAAAATGTATTGCGACCTTCTCATGGGAATATCAACGTAAGCTAAGAGTAAATGTGAAAAAAAACCTCATAATTGGTGATACTTTATATAGATGAGGGGTAGATTCCATCTTGCGTCGATGCCTCACACATGAGGAGGCTGAGATTCTCCTAAATAATTCTCACAATGGATAGTTTGGGGGTCATTTATCTAGGGTCTCAATGACCTATAAGATATTACGTGTCGGTTATGTTTGGCCCACCATCTTTAAATATTGTGTGGAAGCAGTGAAACATTGTCATTTGTGTCAACTTTACACCAGAAAAATGCGAGCACACCCTACTCCTCTTTTCCCCATCATCACGGTAGGGCCCTTCACCAATTGGTGGGTTTATTTCATGACATGCAACCCAATTTCTACTAGGGTGGGGGAATATATCATTGTCCCTATTGACTACTTTATGAAGTGGGAAGAGGCCATTACTACCTTTAAAGACGATGGTAAGATGACGTATTTTGTTTTTAATCAGATCATTGCTAGGTTTGATACCCTGAAGTAGATTTTCACTGACAACAACAGTCACTTCCAAAACAGGATGATGACATAATTGACCACTATGTTAGGTTTTAGGAAACATCACTTGTCTTCCTTTTACCCGCAAGCAAATGGACAAGTAGAAGAAATCAATAAAACTTTGAAAACCATTCTAAAGAAAACTGTTAATTCTAATAGGTAAATCCACCACATTATGTTGTATCTATCACTTTGGGCATACCGAACCAATGTTTTCACCCTTCCAGCTCATTCATGGGGTGGAAGCAGTCACACTGGTTGAATGTGAAATACCATCTTTGAAAATTGTCATTGACATACTTCCCAACACTACTAAAATAGAAGAAAATTTGATACAATTATAGCATCTAGATGAGTAGTGCAGAGATACGCTCACTGCAAACGAAGCACACCAAAACTAGGTAAAAAACCAATATGACAAAGCCATGAAACCTAGGGTTTTCTCTGAAGGAGAGCTTGTCTTGGTCTGGGACGAGGATAAGGAACCCCTGGTGGCAGGAAAATTTAAATCTATGTGTTTAGGCCCATATTTTGTGTCAAAATTTCTAAATATTGGAGCATACAATTTAATCGATTATGATGGTAATAAGTTGTCGAAGCCCCAAAACAGGCTCTACCTGAAAAGGTATTACACCTAGGCACTATGATTTTTCTTGTAATATATTTGTATAATTATGTACATGATCGTTAGTGGTTAGTGTTTCTTATGTAGTATGGTGTTGTTTCATATGTATTTGGAATGGTTCATAGGGTTCCCTGATGGCGCCAATCGTCACACTTGCAACCTGGCTTCAGCTAATTGGGTCATTTATCCACCCACAGGACATCTAGTTTCCTCAGGAGGCGCTTGCTTGGGTCTTGCAACTAAAAATGTAGCTGAGTACAATGTTTCCATTGAGATTCTTTGGGATGCTATTTTGCATGGTATCACCTACCTAGAAGTTAGACTCGACTCCCAGTTAGTGGTCTATCATCTCAATGGGGTCTACCAGGTGAGACACCCTACTCTTTTACATGAGTTTTTATGAATTAGGTTACTTGAAAGAGATTTTGAACATATTATATATAATCACATTTCAAGAAATCAAAATACTATCACTGATGCATTTGCGAATTACATTCAAGACTTGAATTTGTCACACACTTTCTAAAATTAAAATACAGATACATAGAAGCATATTTAAATAACTGAAATATATATGTTTGTGTGTGTGTAAAATATATGCCCATATACATTGAGTTTATGGTCCAAAGACCCATTAAATGTCTATAAAAAATAAAAAAATGGGATAAAAATCTATCATATGCTAAAACTATAGATGCTCCTCATCCTCCTCGGCTATAGCTTCCTCCATGGCCTCTCGATAACATAAAAAAACCTATGTCATCCTTCGGAGAAGGAGTAACCAGGATGGAGGTACTCCTACGACATTCTCCTAAAAATCCATTGGAATCCTCTCCATACTTAGTGTGGGTACACCATGGGTCAGCCTGGCTAGCTTCCCCTCTAATATATGAAGCATAGATTCATCCCCACCACCATCTATTGGTCGCACGAAGGTCATAGGATGTCCATCTGGTCGGACAGGTCTAATATCTGCATATCATTAAAAACGTATCATACTCAAATACATATATATATATAATATTATGAACAAAAATTCATAAAGATTAAATATTCAAAAAACAAAAGACTTACCAATATCTCCCAATGCTTCCTCGGGAGGGAAAGTGAGCTCGGGATCACCACTGAAGTCTAATACTGCATATTGAAACTACTCCATTGCGGGCACCTATTGGCTCCACCAAGAATAAAATTTATCATCATAACCACCCTGGACCTCACTACCACCCTAGCATAGAAATGTATATCTCCACCGTGTAAGTTTAGGCTCGCGGGGAGGGGAGGGTGGCAGTGTAACAATGGGGTTTAGGGAAGGAACCCTCTCAAAGAAAAATGCCACTAGAATACTCACATAACCAAATTTTTTCTTCCTCCCTGTCCTGCAGTCGGATAATTGTCTCTTGATGATTGAGAATAATCCCAAACACCAGTCAAATACAACACCCCGTAAGCACTCCACTTCTATATGCATGTGGGTTCATGTAGCCAAGTGTAAAATGAACGATCCTGCCACTCTAGCAATAATGCTCACATGAACTTTCAATGGGAAACTAGTAATCTATGAGATTGGGATTTGAGTCCCTAATTTTTGAGTGCTAGGTACACAATAAGTGTTGACATAATCATGTACACTGAGGGGATCACCCCCTCATCTGGTACCGCCCAATTTCATAGGTGCCCTCCGATGAGACAAACCCTAATAAAATATATATCCTCTGCAGTAAGCTCCAAGGTTTCTCCTTGGAGGTCAAACAAGCCAAGTTCATGGTCCTGCAACTGCATTAATTCCTCTAATAGACAAACTTGTGCCCTCATGTTTGATGTGTAGTATAATTTTAGTAAACCACACCTTCATAGAGACTTTAAGGTCATGGGATCACCCATATAAATCCGATCCATGTCCTCATTCTCTCTTACACACCACTCTAGCACCATTTTTACCTACCCAATCATCAAATTTTCCATGAGATTTGCAAAAACCCCCTCTACATAAAACTCATGACTATCCAATGAGGACAACACTAGCCACTCATGGGTTCCTCATGTTATATTTTTAACATTAATCTAGCATAACATTAGGATATTTAACTGAGAGAACAACAATCACCATAATCAAACACAAGAGACAATGAACAGAGTGTTTTTCCTCGGGGAAACCATAAATGGAGAAAACCCCGAAACTTCCTCAGAGATATAATTAGCGCCAAAGTGAAACCCAAAACAGTAAGATGATCTCCCAACAACAGTAACCTCTTTCTTCCTTTCCCTAGTGTCTTTATCTTCCTCAACTATGCACTACAACTGAGTGTGAGTGAGTGTGTGATAAATAGAGAGGCCAGCTCTCTATTTATACTAATTCCAGACTTGACTAAACCCAACTGAGGCTGACTTCACTAGGTGAGTCGAATAACCCTAGTGCCTCGAAAATGCGGGGACTTTAACCCTTAGACAATAGGAGGGTTACCCACCTTGACTTGACATGACTTATTTACATTATATAAACTCCTAATAGGAACCTCGGGGCATGACATGACTCAAGTACATTACAAATACATCTTGAAATAAACATTGGGTTACAATACATAACAAATACAATTGGATACATTCTAAAGTTACAATTACATCAACACTCCCTCTTAACTAGGAAGGTATTCTCTCGACACAATTTATCAGCACAAGTCTTCTTCTCTATAGCATCTGGATCATCATCGAGTCTTCGTCATCTTCACCTTCAAGTCATCTCTATCTTCAAGTCACCTTCATCTTCAAGTCATATTTACCTGGATCTGGATCATCACTCAATTTAGATCATCATCATTGGATCTGGATCATCCCTCGATCTGGATCTGGATCATCCCTCATTTTGGATAATCTCTACTGGATCATCATCACTGGATCTTCACAGGTGCTATCTCATGATTCTTCTCACACAGGAAGTTCTACAGAGCCAGCCATTTTTCATGCTGGTTGTAGGCCTAGCCTCCATGTAGGTCTTCTTCAGCACTTATATCTGACCCTAAGTCAGAATGGCCTACCCAGCACTTACATGTGATCATGTAGGAACCAATCCTATAATCATATCAGAAAGGCACGCCCAGCACTCACATCTAACCATGTGGGAACACCTCCCACAACCCTGTCAGAAAGGCCCAGCACTCACATCCGTCAACCAATGTCAAAAAGGCTTCAGCACTTACAATCGGCCATGCGAGGAACCAATCCTCCATGTCGAAAGGCTCTACACTTACATCCTACAACCAATGTCAGAAAGGCTCAGCACTTATATTCGACCATGCAAGGAACCAATCCTTCATGCCGAAAGGGCTCTGCACTTACATCTGACAACCAATGTCAGAAGGGCGTGCACTCACATTTGATCTTGTAGGAACCAATCCTACAGTCATATCAGAATGGCCCCCAGTCCCAGACTGAGCTACCTGGTAACTGACCAGGCACCTCCATTCCAAGAATGGCATTCAGCGCTTACTTCTGATCATGTAGGAACCAATCCTACAGTCACATCCGAATGGCTCAGCACTCATATCTGACATGGAAGGAACCAATCCTCTCACCATGATAGAATGGCTCAGCCCTTACATATGACCATGGAAGGAACCAATCCTCTCACCATGTCAAAATGGCTCTAGGTCTCATCATTTCCCTTTGGAGGAAACCTCGATCTGGAGAACACCAAGCTTCTCCCTGAAGTACTCAAACTTCACCCTAGCCAATGGCTTTGTCAACACATCATCTATATCTTCCTCTGTCACAACATACTGGAGCTTCACTACTCCCCTCTAACCATATCCTTGATATAATGATACTTGATCTCCATATGCTTTGACTTGTCATGGAACACCGGATTCTCTGAAAACTTCACGCAACTCTGGTTGTCACAATGTATACAAGTAGCATCCATCTGGAGATCAAATAAATCAGACAGTAGCTTTCACAACCATACTGCTCACAACTAGCTGAACAAGCTGCAACATACTCTGTTTCAGCTGTACTCAATGCCACATGGGATTGCTTCCTGCTAAACCAAGATATCACACCTGATCCCATACTGAAGCAACATCCTGAAGTGCTCTTCCTATCAATGGCACTTCCTGCCCAATCTGAATCAACATAACTCTCCAGGTTAATATTCTAATTCGCTTCGTACTTGAGCCCATAATCAATTGTACCCCTCAAGTACCTCAGAATATGCTTTGCAGCAATCAAGTGAACATGTCTCAGATCTGTCAATAACTAGCTCAAGGTGTTCACAGCAAATAAAATGTCTGGTCTCATGTTCGTCAGGTACATCAAGGACCCAATCATCTGACGATACATCGTAGCATCAACCGCTTCTGATGAAGCATCACTTAATAGCTTCATGTTTGATGCCATAGGTGTGGTCATGGCCTTGCAGTCCATCATCCCAAACCTCTTCAGGATCTCTACTGCATACTTCCCTTGTCCAAGGGAGATTCCATCTGTATTCTGCCACACCTCCATGCCTAGAAAATAATGCATCATACCCAAGTCCTTCATTTCAAACTCGGTAGCAAGCTTTATCTTCGTATCAATAATCAACTAATCCATACCCATTATAAACATATCATCTACATATAGTAGGAGAATCACTGGGTTGCCATATTCAACCTTGTAGTAAAGGTTGGAATCTACTTTACTCTTGGTAAAGCTGAAACTGGAGAGAAAGTTGTCAATTCTGTCGTACCATGTCCTGGGTGCCTGTTTCAAACCGTACAGGGCTTTATTCAATTTTCACACATGAGACTCCCAGTCATGTGTCTCAAAACCAAGTGGATGTTCTACATACACTTCCTCTTCCACTACACCATTCAAGAAAGAAGTCTTGACATCCATTTGGTGTATCTTCCATTTCATTACTACATCTAGAGCAAGTACTAATCTGATGGAAGTGTATCTGGCTATAGGTGCAAAGGTTTCTTCATATTCTATTCCTTCTTTCTGTGAGAAACCTCGAGCCGCGATTCTTGCCTTATATTTCTCTATGCTACCATCTGCAGCATGCTTGATCTTGTAAATCCATTTGGAAGTTATAACCGACTTTCATTCTGGTCTTGGGACAACATCCCAAACATCATTCTTCATGATCGATTGATACTCTTTGATCATAGCATCCTTCCATTCTTTCTATTCTGTCGCTTCTTCATAATTGGAAGGTTCTTCATTGATAAAGTCACATAGTAAAGCTACATATCCGGAGTAGGATCTGGTTCTCTTTCTTTCTCTATGATTCTCTTCTGGAGCCCCATATCTTTCTACACCTTGGATAATTTCACGTACCCAAGAAGGTTTCCTCTTGTGAGGATTCTTCTCCTGAGGTGGATCTACAGGTCTTTGTGGTTCTTCAAATTCTTGATATTCTTCTTGAATTTCTTCATTCATGGTTGTATCATGAATTCTGGGTGCTTCTACTTCGTCAGGTTCTTCAGAAGGTATCTTTCTAGATTTATTGTAAGTTGTGTCTTCATCAAATGTTACATCCCTGCTGATGTCGATCTTCTTGAATCCTGGGAAGTATATTCTGTAAGCCTTCGATCTTTCAGAGTATCCCACAAATATACCCTTCTTTCCTGAAGGATCTAGTTTTGTTCTCTTCTCTTTTGTAATGTGTATGTACACTGGACAGCTGAATATTCTGAGATGAATGACTTCTGGTTTCTTGCTAGAAAAGACTTCTTCAGGTGTCTTGTTCTCGAGTACTCTGTGTGGAGTATGGTTCTGTACATACACCATTGCTCTAGCAGCCTCTGCCCATAGATGCATGGGAAGATCTTGATCATGAAGCATTGCTCTTGCAACTTACATGATAGTTCTATTCTTCCTTTCTACAACCCCATTCTGTTGTGGATTATATGGAGTAGATAACTCCCTCTTAATCCCTGATTCTTTGCATAAGTCTTTGAATTCATTTGATATGAATTCTCCTCCATTATCTGATCGAAAGGTCTTGATCTTATTTTCTATGTGGTTCTCGATCAAGGTTTTGAATTCCTTGAACTTGCTGAAAACTTCATCTTTGTTCTTCATGAAGTAAATCGATGTCTTCCTAGAACAGTCATCAATGAAAGAAACATAGTATACATACCCGCTTAGTGAACTTGATGACATTGGTCCACATCCATCGGAGTGGATGATTTCCAAGATTCTTTTTTCCTTGCTCTTGATACTTGGAAATGTCTTCCTTGTATTATTTCCTTTCGCACATCCTTTGCAAACCCCTTCATGTTTTGCTTGAATTTATGGAAGACCTTCAATAGCTTTTCTTGCAATTGGTAGTGCTTCGTAATGCACATGTGCAAGCCTTCTATGCCAAAGTGTCATGGACCAAAGCTTGTTCTGGATGACCCTTCAATTTGTATAATCCTCCTTCTTCTTTCCCAATCACTATTGCATCGTCAATATTCTTTCCTCTTTACCACATGAGGACTTGGCCATCTACAAATGAAACCCTCATTCCTTTTGCATCCAGTGCCAATATGGATAGAATATTCTTCTTTAGTCTTGGTACAAACAAGACATCCTTCATCTTCATAGACTTTCTGGAGTCTAGCTTGTAGGAGGATTCACCACTACCTTTTATGGGATATTGGTAGTCATCCCCAAGTTTCACCTTATGGGGTGAATTATGTTCGGATAGTTTCTCAAAGGATTCCTTGAAACCTGTCATGTGTTTGGAATCCCCACTGTCAATAAGCCAATATTTGCTTCCATGAGTGACAGTTCCCATGAGAGCGAAGATCAGAACATATTCATCTTCACTTGAAGATTCTTCACTTTCTTGTTTTACTCTCTTCCTGGGAGGATCATCATCCTTAGAAGTGTGACCATGATGTCTTGTTTTGGATTTCTTCTTCTTCTTGGATCCATTCTTATTCATGGGACAATTTCTAGCAAATTTCCCTATTTCATCACATGTATAACATCTGAGTTTGGATGGATCCCTTCTTACAGGATTGTTTTTCTGATGAGAATGCTTACCTTGGTGATGATGATTTTCCCTTCTTCCTTTTTTGGAGTGTACTATGAGAGATTGATCTTCACTTCCCATCTTTTCTTCTAGAGCTGCTATTCGAGCTTCTTCTTGTGAACATTCTTCCCATAGTCTACTGAACTTGACTAACTTCTTCCTAGCACAGATTCCTTGGATGAAAGAATCCCATGACCTAGGAAGACCATTCAAGGTTGTCATCACAATTTCTACATTCTCCGGTTCTTCATCTACTGCTTCCAGCTGTTCTTTGATCTAGGAGACCCTTGTGAAGTATGACTAGATGGTCTCCTCATTTTGGATCTTGACATTCTTCAACTAGTTCCTTAGAGTCATCTTCTGATTGATGTTCTTCCCTTCAAACAATTTGGTTAGGGCATCAAACATGGATTTAGGTGTCTTGAGGGAGGACACCTATGGTATGAGGTGATCCTTGATAGAAGCAGCAATGATCCTCTTTGACATAACCAAATTATTCTTATGTAAGGCCTTGGACTCATCTTCCTCTGGAACTGGAACCTCCTCATGGATGTAGGAGTCCAACTCATTTTCTTCCAGGACTAGGGAGATCCTATACTTCCAGGCTCGGAAGTTATCAGCTCTCTCAAGTTTTTCATCAAGATTAGTATGATGAGACATCTTAACTGAGAACCTCAAATGGAAATACAAAATATTTATATCTTACCAGGTCAATATGTCGAATCTGGATTTGGAGCTGAAATCCTGCAGTGCTGGTTCAGAAGTAGATTAGGGTTTTTCTTTTCCAGAGTTATGTCCAACCAAATGCTTTGAATTTGATCCCTAACTTCGATTTTGGGGAGGAGATCAATATAGGCCTAGGCTCACTGAAAAATTCCACTTCTGTGAAAAGCCCTAACTTTTGGCAGCAATGTCAAGTCCAAAACTGAAAAACCTCAGAATTGGATTCTGCTTCGACAAAAATATGCGCCCTAGGGAGGAGAGTTTTTCCACCCTACTTTTGCTGAAAATCTGTGGAGAGAGATCCACAAAATAGGAAGCCCTAGTTCCTGTATCTGCACAGTGTTTTCTTCTCAGGTTAGCTCTAATACCATGTTAGATTTTTAACATTAAGCTAGCATAACATTAGGATCTTTAACTGAGAGAACAACAAGCACAGCAATCAAACACAAGAGACAATGAACATAGTGTTTTTCCTTGGGGAAACCATAAATGGAGAAAACCCCGTAACTTCCTCAGAGATAGAATCAGCACCAAAGTGAAACCCAAAACAGTAGCATGATCTCCCGACAACAGTAACCTCTTTCTTCCTTGCCCCAGTGTCTTTCTCTTCCTCATCTATGCGCTACAACTCAGTGTGAGTGAGTGTGTGATAAATAGAGAGGCTAGCTCTCTATTTATAATAATTCCCAACTTGACTAAACCCAACTAGGGCTGAATTCATTAGGTGAGTCTAATAACCCTAGTGCCCTGGAACTGTGGGGACTTTAACCCTTAGACAATAGGAGGGTTACCCACCTTGACTTGACATTACTTGTTTACATTATAGAAACTCCAGATAGGAACCTCAGGGAATGACATGACTCCAGTACATTACAAATACATCTTGGAATAAACATCGAGTTACAATACATAAGAAATACAATTGAACACATTCCGAAGTTACAACTACATCAACACCTCATGGTGAACCCACGATTACATCGTGAAATCATGACTTTATACGGGCTACCCGCAATTACTGTGCAGTGCCCTTACGATAGGCTAAAAAACCAAAATAAAGCATGAATTTGAATAATAAAATCATCAAAATGAATAATAGGGAGATGTGGATTACTTGCACTTTGCGGAATGAGGATCCATCCACTGTATTGATCACACCGATCATTTGAAGTTGAGAGGTCAAATTTCCCAAATATGGTAAAAAAACAAATGCTATGTTCTTTTACTTTATTTATTCTATTTATAGTAAAAAAAAAGTATGCACTTGAGTATAGTTGAAATTACTTTGTCATATGAACTAATAATAAATGCTTTTTTATCTAAGTTAACAGGTCATAGATGAATCGAAGTATATTTCCTTTCGATATAGCTTAGGATTTGGCCCTCTTTACATGTTTTGCACTTATACCTTATCCTCTAATGAACTTTAGGGTCTCTTTGATATCCATGCACTGTGATGTGTAGCCACTTCTTACCTTTCAAACATCCTTGTTCTTCCATGGTTAGGACCTACCTCACATGGGTGCTTTAGTTAGAACACTTCTTTTCTTTTCTGCTACCCATGCCGCATTTGTGCTAGGTTGCGGAAGCTTTTGTAGTTGTTTTTCACACCAAAATGAGCCTCATTTTGAAACTTTTATTGAACTACCTTCAATTATAAGGCTCCCTCCCTTATGGATTTATCTTCAATCCCTATCCAGACTCCTTAAAATTGAATAGATAGTTGAGTTGCTTGTTCTATCAGACTCGTTAAAGGAACTAAAGGATCATTCATAGTGGTATAAGTTTAACCCTTTTCTATACCCTATGGATTATTTATGAAAAATGAATAATCTATATTCTATGGAATTTATAAGAGTGTCTTCAGGTATAGATTTATCTCTTTTCTAGGCCTGAAGGACTAAACTTATAGAAAAAGAACTTGTTCGAGCTTACTTTTCTCTTTTTCATGCTCTGGACCTAAACATGAAAAATATTTTGAGTGTTCTTTATGCCATTATCATGCTCATTAAACCCTGGTACAAAGCATCGAGTTTAGTGTTGTCAGTATCATTCTCGTAAATAAATGGAATTTTCTGAGTGATCTTGTCTTCCTTCACACTCAATAAACTAAGGCGATGTGCTTGTTTTTTAAGGAGCATTGGCTGGGTGAAAGGTTACCCCTTTTTTGGACCTTGCCGAATAAGTACGAAAAAGATATACCTTAGTTCATCGGAAGCTAAGAGAGTTCTCATTTGGATTTTTTTACACTTTTTCGGACTTAGGGAAACTAAATTTACTAAAAATTACCCCCCTAGAGTATTCTTTGGAGTTTTCAGACTCTCAAAAATATGAAATCACCAACAATCATTTACTAATTTGGGCTCGTAAAATCCAAGGATAAGTGACATATCAATAATTATTCTATATTTTCTTCAAGCTTGTTAAAAATGAAGAAAGACTTGAGTTAACTTTCTTGGACTTGTTAAAACTTAACAATAAAGGTAAGGAAGAAATTAACTCTTTGGGTTATAAGTTTGTTAGCAGCATGTCATCCTAGAACAAAGCACTAGTTTGAGCCTACCGCTACTTATGTCTCATTTTTTCACTTCTCAGTTCAACTATCACTTTGATTCATTACTCCTCCACTTGTCCTGAATACATGGGGAATTTGTTCATGTCTCCTACATGGAAGATAAGTCTAGTTATTTCAATTAAAAGTTTAAATCTTACTTGGGTCATCTATGTGTCGTGCTCACTATTCATGGATCCTTACTCTTTCCTTCTCATCCTAATTCCTATCTTTTTCATCTCTGAGATCATCTTGTGTACATATCCCCCTATTCATTTTACCAGTTACTCATGTGACTTGTTGAAGGATTCAATGTCTTCCTCTTCGCACAATTGCTTCTGATCAGTACCTCCTGTAGAAGAATAATTTGAGTTTCAAAGATAATACCTTAGGATCCACTACCCATATTGGTGGACTCCTCTACATTGGTGGTCAGTACAACTCTCTATCTGACACTCTGATGGTGGCATCTTTCCATGTTCGACTTCAAATCCTAAATTCACATGGTAGGATTCATACTGGAATCTATGGATTTGGAAAAATACCTTGTGTTACAGCCTATATAACCTAAGTTGCACAAGGATGTGCTATGATCTGTGACACTATTTTCGGCTATTGCAAATCTATCATTGTACTATTTTGGCTTTGATCCACCATTGTAATACATGCGTGTCCTTGTTCCCCGTACTATATGATGTAAATGAATCTTGTAAGTGAGTTAGTGTTCCATATTATTGAACATGGCATCCTCAGATGATTTTGTAAATGCCTTTGATTATCTGTTTCAGTTACTTCTATATGACATTGATACTGAGTCTCTCCATGGTAAAATATTTGTAATGTATTTTGGTCATCGCTTCCCTCTAACCTCATAGATTATGGGGTGTATATTATACTATGAAACAACACTTCTCCGTCTGAGTATTGACACCAAATTTGTCAGTACACAAAAGTACAATTTGGATTGAAGTAGCCTAAAACACTATAGATGAAGTGAATCTTGGATACATACTCTTTCATTTGGCCTTTCCCATGTTTATAAAGAATATTATCTTGCATTCATGACTCTTCTTGTGACAAATCGTGTGTCACTCATGGGTATGCTCATATACAACCCATGACTCAACTATGAAATATTGTAATCGTGAGTTACCTTTATAGAAATCATGAGTCACTCGCGAGTTTCCTATATATGCACCCCCGAGCCCCTTAAGACAAAATTTAAAAATAAAACATGATTAGTATAGGGGCTGTTGGGTTTGAAATCATAACTTGCCCAACTCCACTAACCATCCTAGGCCTGGTAACCTCTCCTCACCAGAAGTATAAAGAGAGGGGAGGGGTAGAGGATGGGAAAAGAAAGTTTGGACAGAAAGGTTATGCTGGAGGAATACACTAGAGAGAGGAGCAAGAGAACTCAATTTCTTGGATAGCAGAGAGGCTTGTCTCAGATAGTGTTGTAATGTTCCCTACAACTTATCAATAAAGAGTGAATTTCTTCCATATTATTTTTGTATATATTCTTATTGTTATGAATTATGAAATGTATTGCTATTTGTTCTTATATGCAATTATAATATTTTCATGTTTCTTTATATAACAATCAAGATTTCTATAAAAGAACATCAATCTCTTTTGCAGCTATAGAATATTTGGAGCTTAAGGAGCATTGGAGGAAGAAGGCTAAAGCTTGAACAAACCGTTCGTAATAAGGTGCACATCCCATTCTGTCCATTTCTATTATATATGTTTCTGCAATATTTTATGTCTGCAATCCAAAACCTAGTACGTTGGTGATCCTAGGACCCCAAGTCATGAGGTAGATATCCCTCACAACAGATTGTCCCCATACATTCAACAAGAGATGGATTTTCTGACTATTAGTATGCTTGCATATGCATTCCAGTATGCTAGTAATATTGAAGCTAAACATAAAGGAAAATAACACTTCATGACTAATATGACTAGTCGAACATCTGAAAAGAAGTCACCAGCCGACTTCGACAATTCAAGACACCCTTCTATGCTGACCCCGACAAAGAAAGACCAATGCAAAAATCACTCTCAAAATGACAAGAGGGAATAAAGAAAACAACCCCCTTCCAGGAAATGGGGTGATTACCACAATTCATCATGGCATGATACGTTTGAATGCAAGGCTCGAAGACCATTTTTGGAAAAATTGTCTACCTCTCAATTGTCCGAAAAAAACTAGGTAGAATATGACCCAAAAGCATCAATCCTTTTTACATTGACATAAACTACTCCAACGTCCTTGACTATCATCAACGAGTAGGAACGAGAGTGCCTTTTCCGTTCACAAATATGGGTTCAAAACATTCCATTGCATTTATTGTGGATAATGGCAGCCAAAAGAACTTTGTTTTTGAATATATCATTAAGAAACTAGGTCTTGTCACTACTCCACATACTCGGCCTTATAATATTGGTTGGATGAAGAATGGTTAGGAACTGAGAATCACCCGACAATGCAAACTCACCTACTTCATTAAGCCTTTTGAAGATGAAGTACTCTGTGACGTGGCACCGCTTTTTGTAGCCGATGCCCTGTTTGGGAAAAGTTACTTATGGGATCGACATGGTAGTTGTAATGTCCCCATGCCCCATAATGTGGATTATTAAAATTTCTACTTCAAGAACCCTTTTTCGCCTTTGAAACACAGGGAATGGACATTAACACACACTTCAACCTTCATTCTCGGGCTTAGAAACCAATGTAATAGTCTTCCCACCCTTGATAGATCCCTTCTATGACTAGAATGATCATTTCCACACTAGACCTATCTTTCTGCAGTCTGCATTCTACACTTCCGCTTTCCGCCCTTCTAACCTCAGAAATCGAAACTTAAATCTCAACGAGAATAGTTAAACTCCCTTCTGCCCTCCGCCTTTCGTACTTCTGCTCTCTGCCTTCCTCCCTCAGAGATCAGAAGTATAATGTGCGATGAGGACATTGAAACACTCTTCCACCTTCTGCCTTCTGCACTTTCGCTTGTTAGGATTATTAATCCTCCCTTGGTCAAATTTCTATTAGATTAATTTTTCCTAACTTAGGAACCTTAATTAATTATTTGGGTCCACTTGGCCTAATGGGGCCACATGTACCAGTCACTGAAGTGTGGGGAACACTAGTAGAGGTTAAATTCCACTCAGTGCATGTGCATGCATTATTTTAGGAGCTTCCTAGAACAATCCCTACATTGTAGGATCCACTGGGAGTCCCAGCACCAACCTACTTCAGTTAGTTGGAGTTAGTACTAGTTACTCTTAGTTATCACCTAGTTACTTTCAATTAGTTCACAATAAGTTAGATAGCACATGTATTGCATGGATAATGCATGGCTGCATGTGGAGTAGGCACCTTTTCCCACCTACCACACTCAGTTGCACTGAGTTAACTAGCCATCACTGATTGATTGAGTTGGTTGGACATCTGGTAGTTGATTTTGGACTTCGATATTGATTGAGACACCATGAGTTAGAGATTCAGTTAGATACAGTCATATCCACATGGTAGATTCCAATTGCTCCCTAATGCATTCGAATTCTTCCTATTTGTAACCTATTGTAACACCAAATTTATTATTGTGAATGATACTATAAATTCCTGAGCAATACTTGTTTGTTTCCTGTGTGGTTTGTTTTGTTTAGTTTGTATATTCATTCTCCATTCTTTTGTTGCAAACATTATTAGAACTATCTTCTTAAATATCTAAATGACAATCAAATTATAATACCGCTTTCTACCTTCCGCACTTCAAAACTCGAAAAAAGGAAACTTATTGTGCGATAGAACATGTAACGGCTCTTTCACCTTCTGCACTTTTGCTTTCCACTTTCCGATCTCAGACTTTGGAAATCGAAAAGTTATCTTTTTCCTTAGAATCCTTCTGCGCTTCCAACCTCAGGCTTCAAAAATAAAAAAAACCCACTTTTTTCCTTGTTTTCAACTGCCCTTTCTGCCTGCCGTCTTCTGCCTTCTGCAAGCGGATCCCGGGGTGCACAAACAAAACAATTATGCCCTATTTAACTTTCCCTTTTTCAGTTTCTGCCTTCCACGGTCGGATTCCAAGGGGTTAGAACTCAATGATTCTTTCCTTGGCTGCATTTTTGTCCCTGTAACAGGCTTCTAGCCTCCATGAACTTAGGAAAATGCATCACAAAAACACAAGGCATGTACAGAAGTAAAATGCATAAAACATACAAGGCATAACAAGCAAATACAGGGACATTCATACACAAGTAAACCTCTACTTGATCATCAACAAGCATTCAACATGAACATAGAAATTCATAGGCAAATACTTTGCATAACCAAGAAGGAAAAAGAATACTTATCTTGATTATTAAGTTGTCCCACAACTAGCTATGTCACTGCAATGTTCCACCCAACCATAGGCCAATGTGTTCATTAATCTATCAACACACTTCCACTCCCGAGTTGGGCATGATTTCCACAAGGAACTGGGGAAAAATAGACTTACACACAGCCAAACCAAAGCACACACACAGTCAAGCCAACCTTCAGTTGGGTTTATGAGACTTTCCAGCCAAGCCAACACCAAGTTGGGTTATTAGGATATAGGCTTGCAATCCAAACACTGTTGGGTTTATCAGATTGTTCATAATCAATCCAACAATCAATTTAAGGACCAACCAAGACAACATATGGGTTTATTAGGCTACCAGTCGAGCCATCATTTAAGTTGGGTTTATCAGGATTTCAAACCAAGGATTACTCACAACAAGACACAACCAAGCCAACAAATGGGTTTAGCAAGTTACCAACCAAGCCATCCTTCAAGTTGGGTTTATCAGGATGCTAAGGCAGTGGACAAGAAGAACTGCTAAGATATTGATCTCATCCACGGAGCTAAGTAAACCTTCACAAGATCTATTTGGCATGGAGTCCACATTTCCTACACACCCAACAGAAGGAAGTGTCCCCTTCTCTGCTCCACGGTCCCTCGGGCTACCCCTTCCTTTCCAGTGCTCTTCAAGATGTGTAGAGCAGATTCACCAGCCACTCTTATCTTATTGTGAGGTTCCACACTAGGTTTATCAAGCACAATCTACATCTCTCCCACTCCTAAGTATTTCATACAGTTCAGACCTAAACCAAGGTGCACAACACAGCAAACCACAGGGAAACATAGCCACACAGGATTCAATCTATAACACAAATACCATAGGGTTTACTTACATCCACAATGTCACTCAAACAGGCACTATGGAACCACAGATGGCCACACTTGATCATAAAATCGAGTGATCTCCACCGCTCATTTACTCAACAAAAGCTAGGATACCACTGAAACTATGCGCGGCTAAGGAAGGTAAACAACAGGTGAAGAACCCAAAACAAAACATGGTTTTGCAAGTAGGATGAACACACAATGTGCACGAATAGAAACATGATATTTTCCCCATTTGGATCCATGAACAATGCGAATGAACCCAATGTTCAACGTGAATCAAGGATGAGGGAACATGCACGCATTCCCATGCAGGTTTAATTGATGCAGAAGCAAGAATGTGGCCTCCCAAACTATAGACCTGCAGGCTTGCTTAGACAAGAAATACGACCGCCATGCCTTGATCTACCCAAGGAATTAACTTCATCAACCAACTTTAGGAATAAATTGATGATTGAGGACAGAGGACAGAAAGGTAGCTACGGGTAAAAGGGTTTCCCCATTGACACGTGGTCACACCCTATTGGCTCAGGTGGTTTGACTAGCTCCCCACCCTATTCCTTGTGGAATCATGCCCCCATCTCTTTCACATTGTAGTCCCATAGTTAGCTGTGGTATTTTATTAAATTATACATTTACATAATATTTGAAATGTTATGTGCTTGACTTAGCACCAAAACCATAGGTATCAACCTCAATCACCTTTGTGGAAAACACCATATCAATGGCAGGGCCTTGGCATTAAGCTCCATGCCATGATCTCAATACACTATATACATCATGTACAATATTAATATCATGGGGTCAAAACTGGGGTATTACAATCCCCTCCCCCTACAACAATATTGTCCTTAGTGATTAAAAAAATTGAACAAAAATGCTACACTGGCACCACCTCAGTGCTCCACAAAATTGAACAAAAATGGATATGACAATCGCATGGCATCCTCCATCTCCCAAGTAGCCTCTTCAGGATTGTGGTGCTCCCACTGCACCTTTACCTGTCCTATGGCTCGATTCCGGAGGATGGTGACCTTCCTTTTGAGGATGTGCAATGGCTCAGTTCAGAACTCTCCCTCAGGTTCCACGTGAATCACATCCCAATCAACCACATGGTTAGGATCAGGTACATATTTCTTAAGCAAAGAAACATGAAAAACATAATGAGCCCTAGTGCTAGATGGTAATGCAAGTCTATATGCAACTGGAACTATTCTTTCAAGCACTTCAAACGACCCACAGTATCTAGGTGACAACTTGGCACAACTTCCCAGATTCAAGGAACTCTTTCTTTCCCTCACTCCGAGGTAAACATGATCCCTAACACTAAAATATCTATCCACCCTATGCTTATTAGCATAGCTTTTCTGTCTATCCTGGGTTGCTTTCAAATTCTTCCTGATCTTTGCAACCTCCTACTACATCTCCTTGAGTATTTTTGGACCAAGAAAAATCATGTTCACTTGATTATCCCAAGTCACAGGTGTCCTACACCTTCTTCCATACAAATATTCATAAGGACACATTCCTAAGGATGCTTGTTGTCCATTATTATAAGCAAATTCTACCAAGTGTAAATAATCTTCCCACTTGGATCGTTTGTCCATCACAGAAATAAGAAGCATGTCTTCCAGCACTTGATTCACTCTTTCTATTTGACCATCAGTCTGAGGATGGTAGGCAGTGCTGAAGTTCAGCTTTGTACCCAAATCTGCAAACAAACCTTTCCAAAAGTTGGAAGTGAACTTGGGATCTCTATCAGAGATTATTCCCTTAGGAAATCCATGCAATTTGAAAATCTCCTTCATGAATATTTTTGCAATATCATTAGTCTTATGTGTGGACTTGGCTAGTATAAATTGTGTTTCCTTTTTCAACTTGTCCACCACAACCATGATGGAATAATGTTTTCTCCACATCATTGGAAATCCTATAATCAAATCCATGGAAACAACTTCCCATTTCCATTCTGGAACTGGAAAAGGATGCAACAAACTTCCTCGGTGTTGATGCTCGACTTTCACCTGCTGACATTTCATGCACCTTGAAATATACTCAGCAATGTCCTTTTTCTTCCCAGGCCAAAAATATTGCTTTCTGGCTGTAGCAATTGTCTTATGATATCCTATATGACCAGAATATGGAGTCTGATGGATTTCATCCATAACAATTCTCCTCAAATTTGCTACACTTGGAATATAAAATCTGTTTTTATAAGTAAGAATTCCATCTTCTTCCAATTTATATCCTTCATACATCTTCTCAAGACTTTGCTGCTATAACTTGTCCTTGATCTGCATATACAATTCATCTTCAAGGGCATGCTTAACAATAGGAAGTCTCAAATCTGATTGGAAAATACTAAGAGATGCCAAGTGCATTTCATGCACCTTCCTGTTGAGTGCGTCAGCCACTTTGTTTTCTTTTCCCTTTATGTGTTTGATTTCAAACTCAAACTCACTTAGAAACTCCAGCCATCTAGCTTTCCTAGCATTTAGAGTAGGATGATCAAACAAATACTTCATACCATAGTGGTTTGTCCTTAACTCAAACTTTCTGCCCATTAAGTAACGCCTCCATATCTTGAGAGCATGTACTATGGTTGCAAGTTCTAAATTATGAGTGGCATAGTTCTTCTCATGATCCTTCAACTTTCTTGACTCATATCATACCACATGGTTGAATTGCATAAGAAATCCTCTAAGTCCTTAACCGAATGCATCAGTACACACCACAAAATATTTCTCTGGGTCTGCAATTTTCAATACTGGTGCACTTCTGAGGAGATTCTTCAACTGCTGGAAGATTTCCTCACACCTCGGTGTCCATTCAAACTTTATCCCCTTCTTTTTCAAAGAAGTGATTGAATGTGCAACCTTAGAGAATCCCTTAATGAATCTTCTATAGTTTCTTGCAAGGCCCATAAAATATCCTACATTCGTCACATTTATTGGAGTAGGCCAATTCATAATGGACTCAATCTTCTCAGGGTCCACAGATAATGTGACCCAAATAGTGAATCTTATTTTTATAGAAGTCACACTTGCTCAACTTTGCATACAGCTTATGCTCCCTCGGCAATTGCAATCACAATCTCAGATGTTCTTCATGTTCCTCCTCATTCTTAGAATAAATAAGAATGTCATTAAGGAAAACAAGAACAAACTTGTCTAGATACCTGTTGAAAACATTCCTCATAAGGAACATAAATGTAGCTGGTGCATTTGTGAGACCAATTGGTACCACTACAAACTCATAATGTCCATACCTTTTTCTAAAGGTTGTCTTATGAATGTCTCCATCCTTGATTCTTACCTTATGGTAACTAGACCTTAAGTCAATCTTCAAAAATACCTTTTCTCCTCTTATTTGATCAAAGAGGTCATCAATCCTAGGAAAAAGGTATTTTTTCTTTACAATGACTTTGTTTAGCTATCTGTAATCAATACACAACTTGAGTGTACCATCTTTCTTCTTCACAAACAACATAGGTGCTCCCCAAGGGGACACACTTGGTCTGATATATACTTCTTTTACAACAACTCTTGTAGCTGCATCTTCAGCTCGAGCATTTCTGGTGTACTCATCCTATAGGGTGTCTTGGAAATTGGTGCTACTCCTCGCACAAGTTCAATTGTGAAATCAATTTCCCTCTTTGGAGGAAGCCCTAGAATTTCATCTGGAAACACATCCCTAAATTCCCGCAACACATGAAAGTCCTCCAACCTAGGAGTTTCATTCTCTATTTCCTCCAACACATGGGCTGCATACAACTTGCATCTATTGGCAGGGGTATTGGGTAAGTGAGTTGTGCGGCATCGTGGAGGCTGGGAAAGCTCACACAGGCCATCGTGAAGGACCACAACAGCGCAATAGAGGGAAGAATAACCGTTTTTGGAATTATTTATGCAATTTTGTATTGATTGACCACATTTTGTGGATATAGGTCACTAGTTTGTTAGAAGTTAATTAGAAGTGGACCTTGGATGTAAAGGAGTAAGCCAATATATAGAGCTAGAGTTGAAATAGTAGAGATATACTTGGGAGTGACATATGCTTTTGGAGAGATACTTCTGATAAGAATATAGAGAGAGAATTATGGGGAGAAATTGTATTTTCAGGTATCATTTTGCATCTGTGTCTATTGTGAGTGGGTTTTTGGCTATGTCTGTGTTTATCTGTTTTCAGTCTCATGTTGTGGAGATGTACTGCATATTGTGAATCTATCTTGCGAAAGTAATATGACATGACGGATGTTTCCATAAAGTGATTTTGTCTCTTATTTTATTTCCTGTTTTTATGATTTGTGATGATAATGATGAATATTTACGATTATATGAATGATTGATTACTGTTGTGATGAATGAAGTAATGAGATCCATTGGCTATCTACTGCTTATACTAATCAATCTGTGATGAATGATGCGACTCTAATTCTAAAGTATCTATTGATTATGAAGTTAAGTTTTTGATGCCATGCCCTCCTTTCTTACTGCTAGAAACTTGGTTCGGACACCTCTCCCTTGACATATTAGGTGAGAATTCATCCACTCTACAGGTGTTGTCGGGAAGGTTCAAACCTTTCTGGGCCGATGCTCAGGGAGATCGTGCTGGTTGGATGTCAACAGAGTGGGAACCCCTATCGATGAGGCTTTGTTGGTGGGTTGTGCCAACAAATGGTTCCATTGACGGGACCTTTTTGTAACTAAAAGGAGGATATGTTGTGGAATCCAACAAAAACGAAGATTGAATATTGGTTTGACCTAAAGTTACGAGATTTAGCTGTAATAGAGAATCAAAATCCGGAGCTATCAACAACCTGGTGGCTAGACAGATATATCTATGACAGTCCATACAAATGGCTCTTTTGTGAATTCCCAGTCATATTGTATGAGAGGCTGGCACAGTTCACTTATAAGAAGAATAACAATCAAGTAGGAGAACCGACATCTTCAACCCCTGGACTGATCCAAGAGCTACAAGAAACCAATAACAAAGCATTGCGAGCTGTCGAAGTATGGCTAGATAGTATTTTGGAAGGATACATTACTGAATTTGTAGTTGATACCAATAAGGCATAAAGCGAAGCAGAAAGAGAGTTCTTCAACGGGCCACAAGGTAGGTTCTTATTGTCTCTGCAATTATCTATTAATATGCTTATCTACGAAAAGGGTATTCTAAAAATACACCTTGAGTAGTGGAACTCTGGTGTGCGAAGGTTGTGGAAACTGCGACAAAAGGGGGAAGGAAAATGGCAAGATAAGGGGTAGATGGGTATGAGTTCCAAGGACTTTGTGAGGGTCGATGAGGAAACAAGTGGTTGTATGAGGGGAGGAGCAATTTTTTGACAATAGAAGAGGAAGAGGATAGGGAAAGGTCCTATTGTGATAGAGACACAAGACCGCAAAGAGAAACCACACAGGACTAAGAGACCCTACATTGACAATGAGGACAAATAGACCCAGGCTATGCCCAGGATACCAAGAATATCGAACCCCAGCAGTAATGTGTTCACACATCTGCACACTACTCCACCAATAGGTAGAAAAGCACATTCTACGTCACCTTGTCTGACGTGCCAAGAGCAATCGAGCAGTAGAACACTGTTTGTAGGAAGAAGGTCCAGAATGGTGGGTGATGAGATGAAGTTACCTATATTTCATGGAAATGAGATTGATGAACTGGAGTAGTACTAGTTTTTAGGTGAAGCAGTTTGGACTACCAGACAAAGTGTGGAGGATGATATTAAGAGAAGACAATTGTCGACCACCCTCAGGGGTTGCACACTTGACTGGTACATGAGATTCATGCAAGTTCCTCAGTGGACAGCATCGAAAACACTGAATGAGATCTGGGAATGACTATTAGAGGAATTTAGGAAACCTAAATCTGAGGCCCAATATATCACAGAACTCAAGGAAATCAAGCAGTGTCCGAATGAAACTATTTGGGATTTTGAGCAACGGTTTAAGACATTGATGGCTCGAGTTAGCTTCAAAATGAGCAATGTTCATCACTGCACTAGTTCTACACATCAGATAGCAATTAATGAAGGAAAAGATCGCAACATAGAATGAGGCTCTGGAGATGGTGATGAAGTTGGAAGCTTCACCTATTGGGGAGACTGTAGTTGTCATGAACCAGATTCAGGCACAGGACACTTGTCTAAATTTCAGAAACTATTTTCTTTTAGGAGCACCGAACCCCTTAAGTTGCGCTGGTGTGCCACGATGTCGTGTATGTCAAGTATACAGGCATCGACATGAAAATTGTAGCTACATGCAAAAGATGGTTACGAAAGCAAAAAGTTTGTATTGCTCCTTTTGTCGCCTTGTAGGGCACGAATATAAAGACTGTTGAGCTTACGACCTGCTTTAAGAAAGAACATATGATTCATATTTGTGAAGGACAAGGATCCTTGTGCAATCCAGTAGTCGCAGCCCCAGATGGTGCAGCCGAAAGTACAGTATACACCACCTCCACATATGTAGTTTATTCCATCGTAGCTGCAACCATAGTTCACACCGCAATTGCAGTTTGTAGCACAACCACAGTTTCCACCACGACCACAGTATAATCAAGTGCTGGTTGTTTAGATACAACCGCAGTATGTTCAAGCAGCAAACTATGTTCAACAGCAACTGAATCCCCTGCAGCAGTTATCCCAACCGCAATATCAACAAACCGGAGGGTTTCAAGGAGGATCCCGAGGAGGATTTAGGGGACGAGGAGGAGGACGAGGTCAAGAATCCATCTAGTGTTACAATTGCAGGGTGTTTGGTCACTATCAGAGGGAGTGTCCCCATGCACAGTGTACATACTATGCGACAAGCAAGCACAATGTTGAAAGTTTACCTCAATTAATTGCGAAGTGGTAGGCCGAAAACATCCCTCAATTGTAGAACCAGTTCAAAAACCAAAACCAAGTGCAGACCTAGCATCCGTTGCAGAATCAACCTTATATCCTAATGCAGACTCAGAATCAGCCAATGAATCAGCCCATGAACCCACCGCCGATTCAGAATCCACCTCTAAACCAAGCTCAGAACTTGAATCAAGGACCCACAGTTGTGACAATTCTAGAAGAACATAGAACCCAGGCTGTCAATGTTGTTGTTGTCACTCGTGCAGGTGCGACAACTAGAGAAGATGGACCCCATCAACAAATTCAATTTGCGGGGAAGAAAAAGGCAGCATTTGATATTGCGATGGAGAAGGAGACGTTCTTTCAAGCCAAGCATGCAATCGAGAGGAATCCAGGTAAGTTGCCTATTGTTGACATGCCATCTGCTTTTAATCCTTCTGTCAAGGTAGGACCATCACGATAGCATGGTACCTTGCAGCAGTTCTTTGAGAGCTTTCTATCGCTAGCTAGAGATCTTGAGGCTCTCAGATAGATTGAGAAGTTGTTGTACCAACGCAATCAGACGTCGAAGGACTCTACAGTAAATTCTCTCTAGAAGCGAAAGACAGGTAAAGAAATGAGAATGAACATCCAGATAGGGGACTATGAAGTCGATTCTGTTATTTTGGATCTAGGGTCGGATGTGAATATTTTGACCAAATAGACTTGTTAGTTGATGGGAAATCCAACATTGGGCTGGTCCCCTGTGCAATTGCAACTAGCAAATCAGGCCAAGGTTCATCCTATTGGTCGTGTCTTGAACCTGGTCGTCGATATCGAAGGTATGAAGACATATGTTGATTTTGATGTCATTGAAGTAGTTGATGATGGGGGCTCTTATCCTACATTGTTTGGGATTGGATGGGCTAATAATAGCATGGCAGTTATCAATTTCAAGAAGCAGGTTATGACATTCTAAAACCAAGATATCAGAGTCATTGCTCCCATGGACCATTAGGAAGGATGCCGATATATTGAACCTATCAAAGATGAGGATGGTAGAGGCTGGGATCATGCCTACAATATCTCTGAGGACTACATCCACCCTACTGCCGATGGTGAACTCAGATGGTGTAGTGATAGCTCTACGTCCTCTGATTCTAATGATGCTCTAGAAAATTAGCAAAATCGGCTTCATGAGGTGTCATTTAGAAAGTGTGGAATGATCATGCAATCCCTGCACTGTGTTACGACCGAGATCGTTGAGCTGAAAATCTATGAGGGGTTACCAGAGTTGTCCGAATTCCTCCAAGAATTTGAAGAGAAAGTGTTTGAACCGCATAGGTTGTTGGCACTGAAGGATCCATTGAAGGCTACCCCAACATGTTGGTGGGCGACTCACAAATAGGAAATCCATGAATGGGCACCATGCCGATGACTGATGTTGGCGCGCTTCAGTGATTCAGAGACTTATCCCGCTAGGAGATATGATGGGCGCAATGACCCCCTAGTCATTTAATGGAATGTTAAGCTTTGTGGGCCTCGTGACCTAAGGATGAGTGGGTCCATGCTTTTGTTCATACTTTGGAAGAAATTCCTAGATCCTGGTATCTAGTGGTAGAGTTGCGCAGAACCATAACTACCTAGGAGGATCTGTCACTTCATTTTGTGCAGAATTTTAGTTTCAAGGACACTAACCCTGAGGTCCATAATGCACTCCAACTCATCCGTGAAGTAGTATTGAAGGTTGTTCCAACCGCATACCCTGTAGATCCACATGCGCGGTGCCATATGCAATCCCTGATGACATGCTACAATATATCTGGTGAGCCTGAAGATGATGATGACATGAGGAATGTCAATATTCCATAATCAGAGGGTAGTCGTAATTTTGCAACACTAGACATACCAACCAACCCCATGAGTCAACCGCGAAAGATCCAAAAATTTAACATTGGGATAGAAGAAAACCTGAATTTTTCTAGTGTTGGGGACTATTGGGACGATAAAACAATATCACAGACCACGGATCTACTACATGAGCTCCAGGATCTATTTTCGACACAGTTCTTGGAAATGAAAGGGATATTAGGGGATCTAAGGGAGATGAAGATCCCATTGAAACCAGACACGAAACCTGTGCGACAAAGGCTGTATCGACTAAACCCAAGATATGAAGAACGTGTCAAAGCTAAACTTGACTGGATGTTAGACACTAGAATCATTAAGCATGTTGAAGAGTCAGAATGGATAAGCCCTATAGTGGTTCAAGACAAAAATACTGGGGAAGTTTTCATTTGTGTCGACCTGAGGAAGCTGAATGATGCCTACCTACATGATCCATTCCCCACCCCCTTTACAGATGAATTCCTTGAAGGGGTAGGCAGTCAGGAAATGTACTCTTTCACAGATGGCTTTTTGGGGTATCACCAGATCTGAATCGTGAAGGAAGATCGACATAAGACCACATTTTTCACTGAATGGGGTTGTTTTCAATATACAGTCATGCCTTTTGGATTGAAGAATGCACTGGCAATATTTTCTTGGGTGGTTGTCGCCACATTCAAAGAATTCATTTAGAATTTCCTACACTTATACATGAATGATTGGAAAGTTTATGGTTTGGTTAAGGATCCCTTCGCAAATTTGCGATTGATGTTGGAAAGGTGTCGACAGCATCAAATTGCATTGAATTCAAAGAAGTGCATTTTTTGTGCACCCTTCGGAATACTGTTAGGCCACATTGTGTGCAAGAAATGGTTGTTGATCAACCCTAAAAAGATTGCACTTATCCTTAATATGCCACCACCCAATAATGTGAAGATGCTTCGGGTGACACTGGGACACACAGGGTGCTATCGCAATTTCATTAAAGGATACGCACGAATTACAACCCCTGTGGAGAAGCTGCTGAAAAAGGATCTACATTTGAGTGGAATCATGAGTGTCAGGGAAGTTTCAACACACTGAAGGACAAGATGGTGTCAACGCACATCCTGGTATTCCCTGATTGGAACACGGAGTACCACATCCATGTCAACGCCTCTTCTGTCGCACTGGGGGTAGTACTTGCACACCCAGTCGAGGGAGACCTTGATCATCCAATCGCATTTGCCAGTAGGAAGTTGTATTTTGCTAAAAGAAATTACACAACCACTAAGAGAGAGGGCTTGGCCATGGTTTATGTGTTGCAGAAGTTTAGGAACTATTTGTTGGGCGGTCACTTCAAAATGTTCATAGACCATTCCGCTTTGCAATACCTAGTAAGTAATCCTGTGTTGGGGGGAAAGATCTGTCAATGGCTGTTGCTTTTTCAGGAATTTGACTTTGAGATAATCGTGAATCCAGGACAGTTGAATGCTGGCCCTAATCATAATTATTGCATTAAGACAAGTGAAGAACCTACCAATATTGATGATGGATTTCCCGATGAGCAATTGTTCTAGGTAGAGATCACAGATGACCATTATGCTCCAATCATTTAGTTCTTGGCAACTGGAGTTGCTCCAGCAGACCTGTCGACTACTTAGAAGAAGAAGTTAGTAGAAAAAGCTTCAGATTTCCAATTGATCGTGGGGAAATTATACAAACTTGGACCAGATGAAATCTTGCGACAGTGCATCCTACCACACGAGCAAGGATCGATTCTAGCAGAATCACGGGCGGCCACTGCGAAGGTAGGGCTACTGTGCGTTGGGATATGGTGATCTACCTTACATAATGATGCAACCGATTATGTGCGAAGCTGTGAAATCTGTCAGCGCATCAGCAAACCATCATGGCGGGATGAGATGCCACTTGTACCACAGGTAACTCTACAACCTTTTGATAAATGGGCCATGGACTTTGTGGGTCCAATTAATCTGCCAGGAAAGAGGACCAGTGCGCGATACATCATTACAACAACTGAGTATTTGACAAGGTGGGAAGAGTCTGCACCAGTCGTAGATTGCACTGCTGCGACAACAGCCAAGTTTGTATTCGAGAATATTGTGACAAGGTTTGGATCTCCTAGGATATTGATGAGTGACCAGGGAAATCCCTTTATCAATCGAACCGTGAAAGCACTAACAGAGGAGTTGCAGGTGCATCATCAGAAAATCACACCCCACCACCCGCAAGCAAATGGAACTGTTGAGGCCTTCAACAAAATATTGGAAATCATTCTTACAAATCTATGCAACACTAATCGCAATGATTGGGATTTGAAACTTCCAGCAGTACTATGGGCATATCACACCACTTCTAAGAGGTTGATGAGACATACATTGTTCAAATTGGTATATGGGAAAGAGGCAGTCATGCCTATGGAGTACATTGTTCCTAGTCTGCGGATTTCCGCTGTGATAGGAATGGATGATGCAGAAGGATTAGAGGAGCGCGTCACACAGTTGGTCCAGCTAGAAGAGGACCGCTTCATCATAGGATTTCACCAGTGTGTTGAAAAGGATCGACATAAGGCATGGAACGATCACCACGTCAAGAAAAAGCAGTTTACATAGGGATATTTAGTGTTGTTATATGACAGTAAGTTCATGAAGCATCCAAGTAAGTTACAGTTGCACTAGTTATGTCCATATCTCGTTCATTCAATTACTTATGGAGCTGCAATTCAATTATAGAAATTAGATGGGATGGTGTTGCCCAAACTTGTGAATGGCAGTCGCTTGAATCCTTATAGAACGGGGCCTGAGCCGCGCAATGCTTGAGACACTGTGCAAGAAAAAAATTGGGTAGATTGCAGTGAACCATGCACAGAGGGAGATGTTGCACAAAGATAGCACATAGTATTATTAAGAGGGAGACCATTGATGACATCTGCAAAACTATGAGGTGGTCAAATCAATAATAAATATAGACATTTAATACAGTTAGCTGGCAGTGCTTGATGAAGTGACTTGCATTTATGACTGATCCGACTGTTAGTAAGATAAAATCCACGATGGATTTAGGGTTATTAATGTCAAATTGAGTCATGATGGATATGGGAGATTTGGAAATGATGATTCGGATCATGCACACGGTTATAAGAATGCACGGGATGCGAGTGCAAAGTATTGTTCCGTTGAGTGAGTGAAAAGTTGAGCTCAGTGCAGAAGTTAAATTGGGTGGGATAGGCAAGGAGTGAAATTTCGGTTACATTGTGATGATTTCAAAATGTGGCATGTTGTGCACTCCCAACATAGTTGAGATTTTGAGCGAGCAGCAATACCCCATCTGTCCCACACGGGCTGAAGAAGAAATCATGAGCATGCTAATTGGATCCTTTTCGATCCCTAGAGTGAAGAGGAAATATCAGAATCCCAGTTCCACACCACTGCAGAAGAGATACACCCACACAACTACTAGGGCGCAAGGGGAAGAACCAGCACCAACTAGACCATCAAGCTCAGGCATTGTTGATTCCCCAGTGCCCAGGGGCATCTCTATCAATGATATCCCTGGATATGTTTCTCCCACGTGACCAGGGGCGAAGCCGAGGAAGCTCACCATGAATCAGAGGTATCCGTCGAAGTTTCCACTGCTGCCAGAAGGGATGAATTTCCCGGGGGACATCATAACCTCTTTGGAAAAGATGGAGTATGAAGACCATGATTTGCTGCTGCTAAAGCATATCACGGATGAACCATATCATTCAATTCCTACGATACCTGGTATTCCTATTCAACGGATCCCTCACACATGGGCGCAAGGCTTGGACAGGTTTGGGTTGTTGGGGCTCATTAACATGCCTCATTTTGGGAGATTGAACGAAGAAAATGCATGCATCAAACAGTTGTTAACGTGCTTTCATGGGGGGGCACTTTGGCTAGACACCCCTATTCCAGTCATGGTTGATCTAATTGCTGACATCACAGTGTTACCAAAGGCTAGAGAAGAATAGGCGCAGTATTTCAGAGGGCGGGATCATGACAAAAATCTTTCCCAGCAGTTGAAGAAGCGATTCGGATTGCAGTGCGATGGGTGGCCATATCGCATCGACATTATTTCTGAGCGATGATTTTGTATTGGGGCACGCGCCAACAAGATTGTCCTAAAGAATTGGCCTATCCAATGCAATTCAGGTGTGGTTGCATGTGTGCAAAAATGTGTTGAGGGGGTGCAAATGAACTAGTCATTGTTTCTATTGAACCAGTTGTTAGAATATTCCATTGCTGCTCAAGCCGAGAAACGTAGTTTTTCCTACAGTTGGTTGTTAATTCTTATTTCTTTAGTTGCATGGATGGAGCTGGAGGACTATCAGCCAATGTCAGTTGCTGGGGAAAGGGTGTGCAAAGGTGCACACTATTAGAACTTATGGTGGGTCGCCGAACCCAGTCGCCATCAAGACTGTGCGATGCATTTTTGGTTCTATTGGGAGGTGCTATAGGCCATGGCCATCAATGTTGCCCATTTATCCACTTCCACTGCATCCCAATATCAGAGGATCATTCAATTTGTCATCAAGCCACATTCCATTTACATCCAAGCACGCAGGGATCCTGACAAACAATGGCTTCATATGGCCTACAAAATCACTAATGAAGAATTAGAGGCCGTTGTTCAAGATTGGCCAGCTGACTGGCGTGAACCTGTGAGCGCGGAGGAGATCTCTGCTAGGCCACCAGCTGATTCCCCTGATGAGCCAATCCAACCAGGAAAATACCTCCATGACTCCAATGACGATTCATCGACGGAATCTGATCCATAAGCCCAGAGCATGTTGGAGGAGCTACGTAATAAGATATGCATGGACTTAGACACCAGCAGCATCTACCACTCGGTGATGGAGAACCACCTACAACGGTTCATCAAGGCTCTCACCGACGCATCTAATATTGCGCCGCAAGCTATGCACGTGTCCAGTCAAGAAGGGTTCGCCATGGTAATTGTTAGGCTTGATTCTATTTTCACTACCATTTCAAAAGCGACACTAGAGAAGGATGTGTTGCAAGATTTCTCAACGATTAGCACTAAGCCATAGGCCAGGAACATTCAAGTTCCCTTGACTACAATCAATGCAGGAAGTACAGAAGTCAACTCGTTGATGCATCCGTTGTCGAGCATTGTCGTCAATCTCAACATGTTATCTACCCAATTTTTAGTGCAACTATAGCAGGGTACTGCAGGCCAGGAGTTGGATGACAGGCAGAAGGAGCTTAGTGATGGGTACGTACAGGCACAGACTGCTACAACGAATTTTTAGGAGGAAGCTGAAGAGCTGCGGAAGATCAAAGACCAACTGGCAGAAGAAAAGGCACAGGAGATTTCCACATTGAAGCAGACATAGGCGAAGCTGCAGTAGAAAGTCGTTGACAAAATCATGGAGTTAAAGAAGGTGCAAGACTGCCTTGTTATCGAGAAAGCGCAACTCTGTGCTAATTGCGACGAGGTTGAGCAAGCGGTTGACGAGGCTTGTCAACACATATATGAGAGCATGGCTGAACTCACTACCATTTCCAAATCTAAGTGACTTAGGGAGGTGCTTGCATAGCTCCAGTTAACTAGCCATCTGCTGAATTATCTGGTTTACCCCGACACGCCGTCAGAACAGATTGTCAAACGAAAGAATGAAATCGAGGAATTCATGGCCCAGTTTGAAGCCATGGAGTAGGAGGCAAATATGATTGCAGATGCAATGACTCTGTTCTGGAAGAATGTCATTCAGGATGACCAATTGGAATAGTTGGCCAAGCAATCACGGGAAGCTGAAAAATCAGTCGACAACATTGAATACGTCACTGCACACAATGCCTCTCATGGTCCATATTACACACAATGAAGAGTTAAAGGACCTGCAGCAGTGAGCCAATCGAGCCCAAGAACGTCAACACAAGCGGAACACCCAGCTTGATGAATTCCAATACATTGGTGGGCAGTTGGCCATGAAAGCAGTCGCTGCACTACAGGCAGTACAAGAAGGTAGGAATATGGTGGATGGAAAGGTTGGGGAGGAGCACACATTGAAGCAAGACATGCTGAATTGTTGGGATACAATTGAACATGTTCAGCTCTAGGTTCAAGAGATCTCGCAACAGTTTGAGGACTTTAAGGTCAATATGATGAAGTACACCCTGTCGACCTGACGTGGCTTGAGGACGAGCCACAAGACTGTGTTGGGGACCTATTGGTAGGGGTATTGGGTAAGTGAGTTTTGCAGCACTGCAGAGGCTACGCAAGCTCACAGGCCATCGCGAAGGACCACAACAACGCAATAGAGGGATGAATAACCATTTTTTGAATTATTTATGCATTTTTTTTACCGATTCACCATATTTTGTGGATATAGGTCACTAGTTTGTTAGAAGTTAGTTAGAAGTGGACCTTGGATGTAAAGGCGCAAGCCTATATATAGAGCTAGAGTTGCAATAGTATAGATATAATTGGGAGCAATATATGCTTTTGGAGAGATACTTCTGATAAGAACAGAGAGAGAGAATTCTGAGGAGAACTTGTATTTTTGGGTATCTTTTTGCATATGTGTCTATTGTGAGCGGGGTTTTGGCTCTGTCTATGTCGATATGTTTTTAGTCTCCTGCTGTGGAGATGTACTACATATTGTGAATCTATCTTGCGGAAGTAATATGACATGACTTATGTTTCCCTAAAGTGCTTTTGTCTCTTATTTTCTTTCCTATTTTTATGATCTGTGATGATAATGATGGATATTTATAGTTATATGAATGATTGATTACTACAACGATGAATGAAGTAATGCAATCCATTGGCTATCTACTAGTTATACTAATCAATCTGTGATGAATGATGCAATTCTAATTATGAAGTATCTGTTGATTATGAAGTTAAGTTGTTGATGCCATGCCCTCCTTTCTTAATGTCGAAAACTTGGTTTCGATATCTCTCCCTCGACATCTTGGGTGAGACTTCATCTGCTCTATGGGTGTTGTCAAGCAAGGTCAAACCTATTTGGGTTGGTGCTCAAGGAGATTGCGTTGGTTGGGCATTGACAGAGTGGGAACCCCTATCGACGAGGCTTTGTTGGTGGGTTGCACCAATAGAATCCTTTCCTACATAACTTCTTCAACTTCATTGTAGAAATATGCCTAACAGAAATCACCTTTGGAATGCATCTTACAATCCTTAAGTTTCCTTCTTCACACAAGCACTCAAAAGTCTTGTTGTAATAATCAAAATTTACCCTGCGTGTTTCCGACCAATCCTTTCCAATGAGGATATCATAGGAACCAAGTGGTAGAACATTCATATCTGCATAAGTGACCAATCCATCCATAACCAATGGACACTTTTCTACCACTTCACTGACCTTTCTCTTAGTCCCAATGGCTAGTTAAACTAAGCATGACTTTCTATGCTTTAACTTCTTAAATGCACAAATCTCAACTACTCTAGGATTAATGTAGTTGTGAATAGATCCAGGGTCAATTAAAATAGAAATAGATTTCTCAACAATCTTACCTGCAACTTCAGTCACCGTTGACTAATGATCTCCCTGGTGGTCCTTCATTGCTGCATAAATCCTAGGGACAGTCCTTGCAGCCTGACCCACTGTTTATACTTCTTGAATGTTATGAGATTGCCTTACAAACCCATACTCAAATGGACAATTCCTACGCATGTGGGGTCCTCCACATTTCCAACATTGGAGTGTTTCTCTGTTCTGTTGCGGATCTCTTGGATTTTCCCCCATCACTCTGGCTGGTTGATTCACAGCTTGTGATGGTTGCCTCTACTGATTCCTGAAGTGAGGAAGTTTGAAACGTTTCTTCCTCTGATCAAACTTCTCTTTATTTTTGTCCTTCCAAGCCTTATGGACATCAGGTTTTCTCTTTCTTTGCTCATAGTAATACTTATCTTTTTTTGTTGCTTCTTCTAGAGTTCTAGTTTCATAAAACTCAATTTTGTATTTGTAGGATTGACGTAGCCCACTCAGAAAATGATGGATTTTCACTTTTTCATCCCTGATATACCTGAAATACCTTAATAGTTCCAAGAACTTATTGGCATACTCTTCCATTTCCTGATGTCCCAATTTCAGCTCATGGAATTCTTTGCTATTGTCATCATAATACCTGTCAAAGAGGTACTTCTACCTGAAGTATTTCTTGATTTTTTTCCAAGTGATCTGCCTTTCACTGATATTCTTTACCTGCTTGAGGTGCTCCTACCAAATGGATGCTCTTCCATTCAGGTTGAAGATGGCTACTCCAGCCTTCATATTTCCTGAATAGTCTTGGACTTGGAAATATTTCTTCATCCCAAGAAGCCAAGCTTCAGCTTCTTGTCTAGTCTTTACCTCACTATTAAAGGAAGGAGGCATTGCCTTTTTGAACTCATCATGTGAGTTATTTCTGTAGTGCCTCTTTTTCTTTTCTCTATGAGATGAAGAGATCGAACCTCCAGTGGGTCCTTCCGAGTTATAAAACCTCTTCCTCCTTCTAGCACTACTATTACTACCTTGTGTTTTTTATGTACGATGCCTAGAGCCCATTCACCTTTGGATGTCTGTCAAACTCTGCAGCATGGCTACATTCAACTAATTCTATTCTTCCTGATATTTACTCAGGATTCTCATGGTGACTGCAATATCTGGTGGAGTATCTTGAAATCTCCTTCCATTAGACTCTGTATCGGCATTTCCAACTCAGACGTTTCCCTCCATAACATCTTCCTCGTGCTCATAGGGAATTCCATGCATCATACATGTCATAGGTTCTCCTGGCCAAGCCAAAACCCACTTTTTCAATATGCATTATGACTCTGCAAAATGTGTTAACAACATCATTTGTTAGTTGCATAGTAATTTCAGAATTAAAAACCATTTACTTACTGTCACCTGGCCCATCCAGGCCCAATGTTGCAACTCGCAACTTTGATAACACAATGTAGTGTACTACAATGTTGGTATCATAGGGTACTTTTATCTCTTTCAACTAATCATGCTATCCCATTTAGGCCCAACGCTGCAACTCCCAGCTCTGATACCACAATATAACGTCTCCATAACCCATAAAGCAGATTATTAAAAATTTTACTTCAAGAACCCTTATTATCCTTCGAAACACAGGGAATGGATGTTAGCACACACTTCAACCTTCATTCTCAAGCTTAGAAACCACTATAAAATTTGTTTCTTCCTTGACAGATCCCTTATGCGACGAGAATGATCATTTCAACACTTGACCTGTCTTTCCACAAGTCACGTTTTGCACTTCCACTTTCTTCCCTTTCAACCTCAGAAGACGTAAATCAGAATATAAAGCTCGATGGGAATACTTAAACTCCACTTCTGCCTTCCACCTCCCGCACTTTCACTCTCCACCTTTCACCCTTGAAGATCATAAATTGGAAGTATAATGTGCAACATGAACATTGAAATGCTCTTCTTCCTTCTTCCTTCCACACTTCTGCTTTCTGACCTCGGACTTTGGAAATAGGAAAGTTATCTTTTTGCCTTATAATCCTTCTGCACTTTTGGCTTCCACCCTCGGACTTTGGAAATTGTAAACCCACTTTCTGCCTTGTTTTCAACTTCCCTTTCCACCTCTCGTCTTCCGCCTTCTGCAAGAGGATCCTGGGGTGCGGAAACACAACAATTCTTCCCTATTAAACTTTCCCTCTTTTGGTTTTCACCTTCTGCAGGTGGATTACAAGGGGCAAAAACTCAACAATTCTTTCCTTGGCTGCATTTTTGGCCCTGTAACAGGCTTCTAGCCTCCATGAACTTAGGAAAATGCATCACAAAAACACAAGGCATGCACATAAGTAAAATGCATAAAACATACAAGGCATAACAAGCAAATACAGGGACATTCATACACAAGTAAGCCTCTACTTGATCATCAATAAGCATTCAACATGAACATAGAAATTCATAAGCAAATACATTGCATGACAAGGAAGGACAAAGAATACGTATATTGATGATTAAGTTGTCCCGCAACTAGCTATGTCGCTGCAATGTTCCACCCAACCATAGGCTAGTGTGTTCATTAATCTCTCAACACACTACCACCCTCAAGCTGGGCATGATTGCCACAAGGAACTAAGGAACAACAGACTTACACACAGCCAGACCAAAGCACACACACAGTCAAGCCAACCTTCAGTTGGGTTTATCATACTTTCCAGCCAAGCCAACACCAAGTTAGGTTATTAGGCTATAGGATTACAAACCAAACACTGTTGGGTTTATCAAACTGTTCACAATTAGGCCAGCAATCAGTTTAAGGACCAACGAAGCCAACATATGGGTTTATCAGGCTACCGGCCAAGATATAATTTAAGTTGGGTTTATCAGGTTGTCCAGCCAATGATTACTCATAAGGCCAAACACAACAAGACACCAATATATGGGTTTATCAGGCTACTAGTCAATCCATCCTTCAAGTTGGGTTTATCAGGTTCCTAAGGTAGTGGACAGGAAGAGCTACTAATTTAGTGATCTCATCCACAGAGCTAAGGACACCTTCATAGGATCTATCTAGCCTGGCATCCACATTACATACACACCCAACACAAGGAAGTGTCCCCTTCTTTACTCCACAGTCCCTTAGGATACCCCTTCCATTCCATTTCTCATCAGGATGTGCAGAGCAGATTCTCCAGCCACTCTTATCTTATTGTGAGGTTCCACACTAGGTTTATCAAGCACATTATACATCTCTCCCACTCCTAAGTCTTGCATACAGGTCATACCCAAACCAGGGTGAACAACACAGCAAACCACGAGGAAACACAGCCACACATGCTTCACTATGTAACACAGAAATCACATGTTTTACTTACATCCACAATGTCACTCAAGCAGGCACCGCAGAACCATAGATGACCACACTTGCTCATAAAATTGAGTGATATCCACTGCTCATTTACTCAACAAAAGACATAATAACACCGAACCTCTATGTGGTTGAGGAAGGTAAACAACAGGCGAAAAACCCAAAACAAAACATGGTTCTGCAAGCAGGATGAATGCATAATGCACATGAATAGAAACATGACCTTCCCCATAGTAGGATCCACGAACAGCATGAATGAACCCAATGTTCAGCGCGAATCAGGGACGAGGGAATGGGCACACATTCCCACACGGGTTTACTTACTGCAGAAGCAAGAATGCAGCCTCCCAGACTGTAGACCTACAGGCTTGCTCAGAAAATCAATCTGACTGCCATGCCTTGCTCTGCCCAAGGTGTTAACTGCTTCAGCCAACTTTTGGAAGAAATTAATGATTGAGGAAAGAGGACAAAAGGTTAGCTGAGGGTACATGGGTTTCCCAGTTGACACTTGGTTACACCCTATTGGCTCAGGGGGTTTGAATAACTCCCCACCCTATCCCTTGTGGAATCATGCCCCCATCTCTTTCACGTTGTAGTCCCATAGCTAGTTGTGGTATTTTATTAAATTGTACATTTACATAATATTTGAAATGCTCAGTGCTTGACTTAGAGCCAAAACCATAGGTATCAACCTCGATCACCTTGGTGCAAAACATAATATCAATGGCAGGGAATTGGCCTTGAGCTCTGTGCCATGATATCAATACAATATACACATCATGTACAATCTTAATACCATGGGGTCGAAACCGGGGTATTATAGGAGTTATCAGTCACGGTCTCAAAAGGTGATTGACAAAATATTGAACAATGGTATGGTTTACCAGAGAAATGACCTACACCAATGGTTGTAATGATATCTTCTAAACACACAAAGAAGTTCATCAACCATGCTTAGATATTCACATTGATCATGATTAAGCCTCAGCATCCCAGGAATACTGCAAGAAACTAGTCGGCTCACTGACCAGTGCAACTCCCAATAGCAGAAACATATCAACAATATTCTTGATGAATATTGAAACGTATTTCAAGAGCCAGACAGAGTACCTCTACATTTCCAAGTAAAACAATCCATTGAACTTGTTCCTGGTTCTTCATTACCTAACGCATATGTTTACAAAAGATCCATTATCAAGAATGAAGAGATTCATAGATAGATTCAATATTTGATCAACAAAGGTCACATCCAACCCAACTCCTATCCTTATGGAAGTCCAGTCATCCTTGTTCCAAAGAAAGATAGGACTTGGTGCATTTTCATCGACTACTAGGGTCTTAATAAGATTTTGGTAAATAATAGATACCCTTTGCTAAGGATAGGCGAACTAATCGAATGTCTGAAAGGTGCTAAATTATTTACTAAGATCAACTTCAAATCGGGATATCATCAAATTCCGATCGAGCCCACCAATGTATGGAAAATTGTGTTCCAAACCAAGGAATGATTGTTTGAATGGTTAGTCATTCCTTTCGGCTTAACCAATGCACCTACGACCTTCATGTGATATATGAATGACATTATTTGACCTTTCATCAAAAGTGTGTCATTGTCTACCTAGACGATATCTTGATTTTCAGTCAATCATGGGAAGAACATGTCCGACAATTTCGAGAAGTCCTCGACACTCTTCAACAACATCAACTCTATTTGAAAATGAATAAATGCTCATTTGAGATGAACAACAACAAATATATGGGGTATGTAATTCACTCTGCAGGAATTCATGTCGATCCAGACAAAGTCCAAACCTTTAAATATTGGAACATTCCTTAAAACATTCATGAACTAAGAAGTTTTCTTGGTTTGGTGAATTTTTATCGACAATTCAAACTCGGATCAGTCACATGGCCTGGCCTTTGAATTAGTTGAAAAAGGGAAATGGGAAAATTTCTTCAAATGGACATCGACGCAACAACAAGATTTTGTGCAACTCAAACACAAGCTTTGTACTGCACTAGTACTTGTGTCACCTGATTTGCATCAACCTTTTGAGATTGAGGCAGATGCATCATACCACACCCTCAGTGTAATGATCATTTAGTCTGGTCACCCAGTTAGTTTTCATTCCAAAAATTTTAACGACACCATCATAAGGTATTTGACGTATGAAAAGGACCTATATGCCATTGTGTAATCCCTTAAGTAGTGGAGACATTACATTCTAGGAAAGGAGACAGACATTCTTACTGACCACAAGCCTCGTCAATTCGCCCCATCCCAGCTGAAGTTACAAACAACTTGACAACTCAAGTGGATTAATTACCTACAACAATTCTAGTTGGTAATTAAGTATCAAAAAGGTAAAGACAATGCCGCAACCAATTGTCTAAGTTGACCACCCATTACTCTCCTTCTTACAGTGATGAGTACGCAAATCTATGACACCACTACTTGGAATCAATTGTATTCGATAGACTTTGACTTTTTTGTAATTTACCGACAACTTCAAACCAACTTGTTGTCCACTACCGACTATTTCCTAAAATATACCTTGCTATACAAGCTTGTGTACCGAAAGGTGAGCACCGATAGAAGCTCATTTAGGACGCACACTATAGAAATAATGTGAGACACTTTGGAGTAGTAAATACCCTTGCCATCCTCCAAAATTATTTTTATTGGCCTTCACTTAAGTCTGGCGTCAACAGGTACATTCGATCATGCATGGTTTATGCCATTGCTAAACTGCTAAATCAACGACAAGGATTGTATACGCCTTTGTTGGTTCCTAGTCGACCATGGGAATATATTTCTATGGACTTCTTGATGGGATATCTTACTACCAAACATCATCATGACGTGATCTTAGTAGTATTTGATAGATTTTCCAATATGGTCATTCTGATTCCATGAAAGAAGACTACAACAACGTAGTAGACTTCCCAACTCTTCTTCAAACATGTCTGGAAACACTATGGATTTCCGAAAGAGATGCCATATTTGTCAGTATATTTTGGAAGACTCTCTAGAAACATCTCGACACAAGGTTCTCCTTATCAACAAATTTCCATCCTTAGACAGACAGACACATGAAAGTTGTGAATCGCTTGACAGTACAACTACTCCACATGTACAATCACAAGAATCATTGGATATGGGATGAAATTATACTGTATATACAATGCAATTACAATCGTGCTCATCACATCTCTACAGGAAAGAATCCATTTGAGATCTATTATGGATTTCAACCCTCAGAGCCAATAGGCTTGATTAGTTCATCAACACAGTCAAACAACACTTACTTTGACCAACAAGAAGTTGAAAAGGCATTGAATTTTTGAGATCAAACTTGCGACGTCCATAAACAAGCACAGGAAATGTTGCAATGAGCTAATGCAAAAGCGAAGATCAAAAATGATAAGCATCACATCCCTCATTCACTTGAAATTGGGGATCAAGTCGGGTTGCATCTCAAGAAGGAACGCTTCACTCGTCCATATAGGAAGCTAAATCCTTTGCGATATGGTCTGTACATTATTGTTAAGAAGACTGGAGAAAATTCTTCCAACTCAACATTCCTTCATGCTTAGGTCTGTATCTAGTATTTAATTTGGATTTACTTCGACCATATCATGCACTACTGTTAGAACATAATGACTTTAAGACAACATAACCCGAAGACATCCATCCAGATGTGCCCCTTCCTTGGGACACCATTTTGGGACGAAGAATACACTCTACCAGGATGAATGCAATTCCCTTGTTTCAGGTGGCTAAATCCGGACAACTCCCAACACAATAAAAATGGTACTCTGCTACTGAACTAACCAACAAGTTTGCTCATTTATACGAGAAAACAATAGGGACCACCTTTTCTTAAGGAAGGAGATATGATCTACCTAGCAGATGGAATGGTTTGTCGACTTCGATAGGTTCAACATCAACTTTGACAAGTTCTGAACCTTGCACGACCTCGAAACGACCTTGATAGATTTAATCTCAACTTCAAGTTCAATATCAACGCAACTTCGACATATTGTCTCTCTGTCTTCCAGTCGTCTGTAATGGTTGAACTTCTGAACCGTTCCAACTTCTCATGTAACTGAACGTAACAGACAGACAACCCAAGAATTCTCAGCACTCTATTTAAGCATGTACATTAATGTAAAATATAAGCAAGCAAGTAATAAAGCAGTAATGAAGTAACAGAGATTGGTTGGAAGTCTTGCATATTGTCTATGTTGGCATGTTTCTGTGTGTAGTGTGTTTTTTTCTTTGCTTATTACTATTATGCTTTGACAATACTCGATTCATTCAGTCGAACTGTTGTCCATGTCATGCACTTGGGTACCCAGATCACATGTGTTCAAAGAATATATATGACATCCATGAATTGGGTTAAGTTGGATATTATTTATTTATTTTTATGGTTTACATTAAACTATTAAATATATCACTATGTTATATGGGAGCTTAAGAGTTATTATAGGGAGCTTATTAGCTCGCAGACTAATCTAGAATGGGAGGCTGTGGATTTCTTTGGCCATATTTTTAGTTCTTCCAAAAATTTGAATATTGGTACATAGTTAACTGTTACAAATATTGTCCCACGTTTTTTCTCTAAGGAGGAAGGTGTACTGATGGGGCAGGCTGTGATTATAAATGAGCTTGAGGCCACATTGAAGAAGTTGCATAATGATAAAATTCTAGGTCCAGATGGTTGGACCGTGAAGTTCTTTTTTGGGTAATTAGGCCAGGACCTTCTGTGGGTTGTGGAGGAGTCACGAATGAAAGGATATGTCTCATGTGCTGTTAATTCTACTTTCATTTCTCTTATTCCTAAATTCACGAAACCAGAGTCATATATGAAATCCATCCTATTTAACTCTGTAATTTGATTTATAAAATCATATCTAAGATCATTTCAGACCAGATAAAGCCTATACTGGCAAAACATATTACCAAGGAGAGTTTGGTTTTCTCTATAATCATCTTATGCATGACTTTGTGGGGGTGGCTCAAGAAGGTTTACACAGCATCAAGGTGAAAAAGATTCCTGCATTCGTCTTGAAAATGGACCTTATTAAAGCATATGATAAGGTGGAATGGGTTTATTTAAGACTCCTACTTTTACAAATTGGTCTTCCTATGATTGTTGTGGAGTGGATTATGGCATGTGTATCATTAGTTAGATTTGTTGTCCTAGTAAATGGTACTCCATACCCATTTTTCAGGATTTCGAGAGGCCTCAGACATGGTTGTCTCCTCTCACCTTTATTATTCCTCTTGGTTATTGAAGGATTGAGCTATATGATTTCTCAAGCTAAGCATGATCAAACTGCGAAAGGTATCATGATCTCACCACATATTGAGGTGACTCACCTATTATTTTTCAATGATGTGTTAATTTTTTCTTTTTTCTCTCTTGAAGTTTGACAGTTGTATCATCACATTATTAAACATTTTTGTTTTTCCTTGGGCATGGAAGCCAATCAATAAAAATACTCCTTTCTTCATTTTGGTGTCCATGAGAACCTGGTGGAATAGATCAAAGTTCTTTTCCCATATCATTTGGAACCCTTGGAGACAAGTCTGAAATATCTTAGCTATGTCATTAAGCCAAATTGCTAAAGGAATCATGATTGGAGGTAGCTTATTCAAAAATTTGAAAGGAATTTGAATTGTTGGAGTTATAAGTGGTTGTCGATGGGAGGACGTCTCATAATGGCAACAGTTGTGTTGGAAAGTTTGTTGTTTTTTTGGATGGATTTAGCTGATATACCATCCTCCATATTAAATAACATCAAGAGACTCATATTCAATTTCTTGTGGTCTGGGATAGGAGATAAAAGTAAACTACATCTTGCTAAATGGGGAAGAATCTGTGCCCAAAATATTGGGGTGGTTGGGGAATACGGAATATATATTAGTTCGTTCAAGCTTTAAAACTCAAGAGATTGTGGCGTGGGATTACTGATGTTGGTTTGTGGGGTTCGATTTTATGTGATAAATATTTGGGTTCTTTATAGATTGTTCAGTGGATCAGAAATGGATGTCCACCTACTCCACATGCATCAAACATTTGGCTCGGGTTCAGGAAAGTTCTTCATTGGTTGGGCATATGGTTATCGTTGGAGGTTGGCTCAAGGGAGTTGATTTCCATGGGTAAAGATCCATATGTGGGAGGTGAACTTTCTTATAAATTGTCTATGGAACTTTCTGATCATCTCTCGTTGAAAGGATATTATTGGTCATCACAGATCGTAGGTGATGACACTCAGTCTAACACAGGTTGGCTCTCTGCGACACAATTACAATTGAGTGGAACTCTTGCTAATGCATGGAATGAATTCATTGATGGGCTCAGACAGGTTGGGATTTCCCTCAATGAAACGATGGACAGATTATCCTGGACCATGAACTCTATGTCAGGTAAGATTACAACAAATACAACATATCAAGCCACTTAAAATTTCCACAATACGCAGGAACCATGTAGTGGTATAAGATTTGGGATTGGCATCTTCCATTAAAGATCAAATGTTTCATGTGGTTGGCTTTGACAAATAGGGTTCTTATGTGGGATAACCTTTGCAGCAGAGGATTTCAAGGCCTCAGAATATGTATTTTGTGTAAACAAAATCTTGAAAATATAAGACGTCTTTTTGGGGAGTGTAGATTCTTTCAATTTACTTGGGCTGAAGTTATGAAATTTCTCCATTCTAGATTTATATGGAATAAATCTACGGTAGAGGAAAATTTGAAGCTCTGGGACAAAGATTATTCTATGCACATGTCTCTTATGTTATTTCTTATATGGTTCGCTTGGAAGGCCATAAATTACTATATATTCAAGAACATTTCTCTTTTGCCTCTCCAGGTTGCATCAATACCCATCAGTCATTACATGGAATATAAGGTTCTTCAAAAGTCGAGACACCATCACAGAGTCCTAGAGTTGATTATTAATAAATCCAAGGTTTGGGCCTTCTTCAATGGGGCCTCAAACAATGGTGATTGTGGGGGAGGCATGGCCATATATTTTTTCGATGTAAATTTTATTCTCTTAAATCTTGGATGTGGAAAAGGAAGCAACCAAAGAGTTGAGCTTATTTCTCTTTGGGGATTACTTAAGTTTGGTGAACAATCATATATTTTGCAGTAGCTGCACATCTATGGTGATTCATGTGTTATCATTGAATGGATTCAAGTCAGATGTAACTTTCAGATTATTCATCTAACACATTGGTGTGGGAAAACTAAGACTCTTTTTCAATCTCTTCCCAAATATACTATTCAACATATTTACAGAGAAAATAATATGATCGCTGATGGATTATCTAAAGATGCACTACATCTTGTGGAAGGATTCCTTTTTCTAGAAGTATTCATCGATCATATCTGCATTCGCGGATATACTTTACAGCTATATTAGGTGATTCCTTAGTTGTGATTCCAGTCTTGCAACAATATACACTTATATGTTATTTCGATAGATTATTTAGAAGTAGAATTACATGACATATGGACATATGGATGGTTTTGGGTGGGTTGGTGATATGATCTTTTGATCAAGAACCTTTGGTCATAAGTAGATACTGTAACTTGATACTTTCAACATATTAAGGTAGGGATCTGGTTTATCCTTGACACTATTAGTTGATAGTCGATAAAAATTGTAACTTTAATTCACCTTGTATAACAAATTACAAATTTATTTATGCGTAAAATATATATAATTAATTTTTCATGGATTCTTTTTCAAATAGATATATATTTTAATAAATATACCACTATAACTTTTCCTTCAATATTGATATTTAATTTTTTCAAATATATGTATATATATATATATATAAATATACCAATATAACTTTTCCTTCACTATTGATATCTTTTAAATAGAAAAAAAAAAGGGCCTCTCATTCACATCACTTTATCGTTCAAATACATTAAAACTAATAAAAACTTAAAATTTTTAGTAATAATCAAAGAATGACTGTCAATATGTGTGGATCCTTGAAAGTCACATCATTGGATAAGTACTCGACAACACGCCATCAAGCAATTGGAAGTCCACAAAACAAAAGTTCTTTGATGGTCAATGGTCTTTATACAATTAAAAAAAACAAAAAAATGTTGTTACCTTAAAAAACTCGGTCAAGATTCCACGGAAAATTTTGAATGGTTGTATACGAGTCATTTCATATTCGAGTGCATAAAGAACCTTAAATGTAGAAGATAATTATTGTTGATAGAAAGGCCAATAAATTAGGAAGGAAGGTTCCAAAGGCATAAGTTCTCCATATCACCAATGGTTTTGAGGAATTAGAAACAAAGAACCTTAAATAAACGAGATTTGAAAGGCGCTGATTGGAGAGACATCCTACGTCATACCTTTAAGCACCTCAAAATCCACATAAGTTATCTAAGAGTGGTTCTTTTCAAACAAATTAGGAAGGAAAGTTCCAAAGGCATAAAGTTATCCATGTTTTTGAGGATTTAGAAAAACAAAATGCCCTCTCAGATTATTTTTGCTTTGACAAATTTCAAATTAAAAATGTCACACGATATAATATATCTTTCATTTAATAAAAAAACTTGAAAGAATTATACATTTACCATTCCATATTTAAATACACCAAAGACTTTGCATCGTTGTATTTTATATCCCATTCACACCCACAAACATCTACAAATCCACAAATTCCTAAAAGGGAGAAATCCCATTTTTTCACAAATTCATATTTGATTGGCTTACACCAAAGACTTTGCATCGTTGTATTTTATATCCGATTCACACCCACAAACACCTAAAAATCCCCAAATTCCTAAAAGGGAGAAATCCCATTTTTTCACAAATTCATATTTAATTGGCTTTCATTTAGTTAGATTATACAATTGTCATTCTTTTTATGTCTATTTGCATGTAATATTTTGTAAGCTACCATGGCTTGGTTAAACCATTGAGACATTAGTGAAAACAACATTTTACATAACATTGATAATGTCAAAAATATTATACTTCTAAGTTTAGAGAGAAATTTCGGTGTGAGGAAAATTTAGCGGTTAAGAGAAAATCAAAATACTATAAGGAGGTCATTAATCCTAACTTGGAAGATCAGAAGTATCTCTCGGTAGTAACTAGCTCACGGAAGAAAATTAATATAGCCAAAATTAGAACGAACTCTTGTAACACCTCGGTTTTGACCCCATTTGCATTAAATGTATATGGTGTAAATATTGTAATTAATCATGGTGTGGAGCTAAAGGAAAAAGGCCCACCATTGATTTATCATTTTATGTTTTGGCGATTAAAATCGATTCCGATGGTATTTTGTGCTAGTCGGTACATTATAATTTTGGACATCATGTTAATATGCAATTTAATTAAATACCCACAACCATGTCAATGCGACAATAAAAGAGATGGGGGCATGATTTACTAAGAATAAGGGGGGGTATTCAAACCTTTGGGCCAATGGGGAAAAGCAAAATGTCAAAGGGAGACCCATCAAACTGTCAACTACCCATTTTGTCTTTTGTGCCCAATCATTTTGTCTTTTGTGCCCAATCATTTAATTCTGCCAGAAATTGGTTGAGTTAGTTATTGCATGGGATGAGAAAGATATGGAGGTCAAAATTCGAATTGGGTAGAGCACCCATTTTTTGAAAAACGTGTTTTGACTTATGAGCCAAGTAAATGCCCATTTTTGCTGCCCATTCTCTCATGCATTCACGTTGTGGTATTCCCCACGTTTTTGGAGCTCCTGGCATTCTCCATTCCCGTTTTTTGCAGTGTTCTTCATTTTTCCCATGGATGGGAAGTGTTTTTGTTAATGTTCAATGGATGGGATCACTCTTGGGCGTTTTTGTGTTGTTTCCACATCTCCACGGTTGGGGAACTTCGTGTTTTCAGTGTTGCACAACCAATGGGGGACAGAACCACGAATTTAGGCACTGGGGGAGCCGTTCTTTCCCACGTGAAGCCATAGAACGATTCTAGAAATCAAGTTTCTAGTAGGGGGTTGTTTTACCCATTTGTCATTTACGTTTTTGGTTGAAATTTTTTTTTCCTCAAACCCAGATCTTGCATTTTGCTATGTGTGCACCCTTGGTTTTGGTCTAGACCGGTTTGGAGTGAAATTGGGGAAGAATTAGCTTGATAAACCTAGTGGGGAAAAAAACCCCACAAACATATCAAGAGGAACTGGATTTTCTTCTTTGCACACCCTGAATAGAACTGGAATGGAAGGCATAGCCTAGGGGATTGTGTAACAGAGAAGGGGATGCTTCCTTGTGTTGGGTGTGTAGGTGTTGGAAAATCCAAGCTAGATCTTGTGTAGGTGTCCATAGCTCTGTGGTTGAGCTCACTAGCTTAGCAATTCAACCATTCCACCTCCTTGGCTGAATTTTGATAAATCCGTGGCTATGTGTGAGTCTGCTAGTGTTCCTCTATTCCTTGTGGGAATCATGCCCAGCTTGGGGATTGCAGTGTTGCTAAGAGATTGATGAGCACACTGGCCTATGGTTGGGTGGAACGTTGCAGCGACATAGCTAGTTGCGGGACAAGCTTCTTTCAAGATAAGTATTCTTGTATATTTTCTCTCTACAACTCTATATGTGTTTATGAATTAATATGAACATGTTAAATGTTGTGAATGAATTAATTTTTCTTCCGCTGTATGTTAATAATTTATGCATCTGTGTATGTTTTTATTTCATCACATTTTTATATTTACGTTCATGGGGCTAGACTGCCCGGTCTTGATAGCATTATAGTTGTGTTCCCTCTCGGGTAGACAAGAGGGGACATGACAACTCATGAGCTCCATAGCAAAACAGGGCGTTGGTTATTACTAAAACTCCATGGGCGGAGAGGGTTTGCCATTTGTGTGATTCTATGAGAGTTGAGGATGAAAATCACTTTCTCTTAAAGTGACTTACTTACACCCACATTAGATCTGAGTTTCATAGTATTTGTTACAATACGAACCTTTATAACCTCATAACTTGCCAAAACTATAGTGAGCTTGGAAAACTTATTGGCAAGATTTTTAAGCACAGGAATAATATTTTAAAGAAAACCAAGTATTATCCTTCTTAAAGATTAACCAAAGTTGGTCTCAATGAACGTTAATCATCATGGTTATGATCTTAAACCAAATAACTCTCAAGACTTCCACCAACCACCTGGGCTTCAAGACTTCCACCAACCACCTGGGCTTGTGTGGTCTCGCAAGTACCTAATAGCATAGCTTCGTATCGATTGATAATTGTAATGCAATTACCTGGTAGCATCGCTTCCAACCGATTCATAATTGTGATGCAATTACATGTTTCCAGTGTATATAATTGTGATAAGAAAATTTTGGTATTAAACAGTATGACCAAAACAACATTGCATGTTAATAGATTCGTTAAATATTAATCCGTTGAAATTTGAAGTCACAAAAATTATAGTTGAAGATCTTAGCAAATCATGGTGAGATTAACCAGCCGAGATCTAAATCGTGGGCTGGTTAATCTCAGTTTTTCATATAGATTAATTATGAGAAGCATGCCTTAAACCATGCAACACTCATTTCTGTGCAAAGTGTCTAGATATGATTCTGGTTTTTCAGGACATTAGGTTTCTTTGCAAAGAAATCTAACTGAATTTAATCTGCCACTGTTAGATTTCAGCTTCATTTACACAAAATTCAAAGCCAACTCAAACTTTTTGTGGCTTGTTTACCAAAGGCTTTCCTCTTCTCAAAATTCGGCGAACATACACCACTGCATCTTTTCCATAAAAGAACTTTCTTCTGCTCAAATTCACTGTAATTTCTAACAACCTTTAAAATTGAGTCCCTTCTGCTCAGATTCGAAAGAAATCTGAGACTTTACAACCGAATCACAGTAACTTCAACTTGTTCACACCTCACCAGTTGTATTTCAAAGTTCCGTCACTTAAGGAAATTAAAAATGTAGAGCCTTCACCTCAGTTTTGTACACAATACTTCAAAACACACAGAAAAATCCCTCAACCTTCATAATAGCTTTCTACAGCGTTCCCGCCAAGCTACAACTCTGCAAAGCGAATAAGATTCTCTCTTCCCTGACTAAATCTGGAAACCAGTAAACGATTCAGACAGAAGAAAAATATTTTGATGGGTAGTTCAACGGGGCGTGGGCTAGCTATGGAGCAAACCTCTCTGAGGAGGAGCAAAGTCAACGTTGACTTTGCTCCTCCTCTGTCCGATGGAGGGAGTGACTTTGCTCCTCCTCCATCCGATGGAGAGAGGTTTGCTCCATAGCGACTTTGCTCCTCCTCCGTCCGATGGAGGGAGTGACTTTGCTCCTCCTCCATCCGATGGAGAGAGGTTTGCTCCATAGCTAGCTTATTCTGGGCTTTAAAGAAATTCCTAGCTTTCTTGAACTTTTCCGACATGGCTCATGGGTTTTGAGGGGAATGATAAGTATGTAGACATAGTAAACCATGTTCTGACAGTGGAAAATTTTACCCATTTTAAGGCACTCCCCAATGTAAAAATTTCAACATCACGGAACCAAAAGACTTCGCGAACACACTAGAGGAGAAGGACCTTATAGAAAGATTAACCTAGCATTCTATCTTAATTAGTCAAAGAGACAAGGATTCAAAGGTACACAAGCGAGACTAAATCTCCATTCTTAAACGCCTTTCCGCTTATATATATATATATATTAAGAGTTTAATTTCCATTTAAAATGTAACAATAGAATCGTTTACTCATGTTTTTTTTTCTTATCTTTTGTTTTGAAAATTGAAGATAGTAAAAACAACCTATTAAGAATGGCAAAGACAACTAAAAATTAACATTTGTTTGTTAACATTATGCATATGAAGAGATAAGCTTAAGAAACAAACAAAACATGGAATCTAGAATCCTTTAAGGTTAATGTTAGGCCACATGTAATGCAACACACACAATTTTCTAAGGTTAATATGTTGCCTGAAAGGTGTCATTGAAATTGTGAATTTTAAATTTTAAATTAAAACATATGTTTTTATTAAGGAGTTAAATTTCCAATTAAAATATAAAGGAATGACACAACCCGGTATTGGGACAACGCTAGGCCAATTTAAGAAAGAAATAACAAATAAAATGAAAGCAAATCCATCTCCATTGAAGAAAAACTCACCTGCCTACTCTTTAATCAAATATGAAAGTTTCAATTAAGTGGGAAGTTCCAGTCTCCATTATTACATATATAATAACATGCCACCTACTGCATGCCACTTATGTAGGCATACACATATCTTAACAAGCTTACTAATAAAAATTAATGACAGTTTGGAAAAATAATTAATTGTCAAAAATAGGTCCTAGCAAATTGTTTGCCAATTGTTTGAGACAGTTTGTTAAAATTTTCAATAGTATTTTGATGGGTAAAATGCCTAATTGATGGGCATATGCCCGTCAAATTCCAACCCTGATTCCAAGAACAATTGAACCGCTGCCTCCCACTTTGGCTAACGATTTTCTTTAACCACCAATTTAGACAGTAATTGAATTGCTACCTCTCGCCACAATTTGTTCATCATTGGGTGAAACACCAGATAGCTCCTCTGAGACCAATCTAATAGAAGTAACTTTAGGGTTAATCCACTTTGAACCAAGATCCCTTGGAAAGCTTCTCCCTAACCTTGTTGAAAACACAGGGGCTTCACTTGTTGACTAATATCTTATCACGTCATTTCATATTGTGGGTTTTAAAATTATCAAAAATCGAACCAATATATTGTAGGTAATGGGGGGATGAGGGGTTTAAGGTGGGGGTGGGTAGGGTGGTTTATAAGGTTGAGGTATAAAAAGGGGTGGGGAGGAGGTTTAAGTATTGGGAGGGGGTTTCAACAAAAAGAGTTTGGGTCAATATCTCTCAAAATTAAGGGTATTCTTTAATATCCCATGATCGCACGTGCTATGTGAGAGGTTCACTAAGTGAAGTCCCCGTGGTTGAAAATCCTTCTTTTCCTCATCATATGTTTCAATTCTTGCCAACACAAGCACAACTCAACATATATTGGGAAGAGTACCACTTCCATATGAACGATAAAGACAATGATGAGGATGATGAGGATGATGATGACGACGACGATGATGATAATGATGATGATGGCGATGATGACGATGACGAAGAGGAAGAGGACGATGACGATGATGATGACGATGAAAATGATGGTGACGATGATGATCATGATCATGATCATGATGACAATGAGGATGGTGATGATGAGGATATTGATGACAATTATGAAGAAGACAACGATGGGGTTGACGATGATGATAATGAAGATGACGATGAGGATGATGAGGATGATGATGATGATGATGATGGTGATGATGATAATGAGGATGAGGATGAGGATGACAATGATGAAGACGACGACGATGATAATAATGATGACGACGATGACGTTGATACGATGAAGATGTTGATGATGACGACGACAATGCCACTGATAATGATGATGACGACGATGATGGTGACAATGAGGATGATGATGACGATGATGATGACAATAATGATGATGGTGATAATAATGGTGACGACAATGATGACGATAAAGGCAATGATGATGAGGATGAGGATGAGAATGAGGATGACGATGATGATGATGATGATGATGATGATGATGCTGATGATGATGATGCCGATGATGATGATGACGAGGAGGATGATGATGATGATGACGATGATGACTATGATGATGAGGATCATGATGACAATGAGGATGGTGATGATGAGGATATTGATGACAATTATGAAGATGATAATTATGGGGATGATGATGATGATAATGAAGAGGATGATGAGGATGACGACGACGACGACGACGATGATGACGATGATAATGAGGATGAGGATGGGGATGAGGATGATGATGATGATGATGATGATGATGACAATGATGATGACAATGATGAAAATGATGATGACAATGATGACGATGATGATGACAGTGATGATGATGATGTTGATGATGATGATGATGAGGAGGAGGATCGATGATGTTGATGATAATGATGATGACGACGACGATGATGATAATGATGATGACGACGATGATGATGATAATGAGGATGATGTTGACAACGATGATGATGGTAATGATGACGATGATGATGCTAATGGTGACAACGATGATGATGATAAAGACAATGACGATGAGGATGAGGATGATGATGATAATGACTATGAGGACGAGGATGATGATGACGATGATGATGATGATGACGACGATGTTGATGATAATGATGATGACAATGAGGATAACTATGACAGATCCGTTTGAGGGAAATTAGAAGGGGAAAAACAACACCAACTTTCCCCATAGGATGGACCCGTGGTATGAATTATATCGATCCATGTTTATGATGTGGTGAAACCTTTTGATTTTAAATTTAATTAGAATCAAGTAAAACCAACGAGTGATCAATTGAACACAAGAATAATTACAAGTTTCCAGCTACTTGAAAAATGGACATCAAAACTTTATTTTTCAAATAGTTATTCAATGCAAGTAACACTAATTTTCTTCTAGAACATATCTGATTACCTTACACTAATAATGCTTAACCCAGAACACCTTATGTTATGGTATTTTTCTTATTTATATTGTTCTCTACACATATCATTGCCTCAATTTTACATGAACACATAGCTTGAACAATACTTTCCATGGAAAAAAAATTAAACTATGTCCCTTAACTGTTAACTAGGTCACACTAATGACTTTTATGTGGAACTGAGGAATACATTTCCAAGTTACTATTGTACTAAGGAAATATTTATTCATAATAAGATTTTATTTTGCTCATTGGCTACGAATGAAAAAATATGTTTATGAGATAGCTGCATTATACAATATTTCAAACCACCATGTTGGAATGCTTGATCCTTGGAACCACCTCTATTCATCTATCGTGATTTGCTTCTAGCACATTCAACATGAAATTCAATATCATAGGCCGACCTCCCACTCCCCATGGGTTACAAACATCAATAACTTAGCTTATTTCTAGCACCAAATCTATATTTCATCAATAACTATGTTGTAGCTGTATAGGTGCATAAAAATATCAACCTCTAATGTATGCACAATTTGAATATCAATCTAGTGTCAATTTTATAAGTAAAATCAAATACCCCAAATATAAGTAAAACATTTGAAGACAAAAGTAAAAAATCTGACGACTAGAGTCAGTAAATCGATGACTATCGCCAGATTACCAACTACAGTCGAATATCCGATGTACGCTTTAGAAAATTAAAAAAAAAAACAAAACAAATCGTAATTAAAAAGGTGAAATCTGATGACATGGTCAATTTCATCGGGTTGCATCGAATTCTCTCGTCGTATTTCGGGCTCAAATCTTGTTGTGATTGTTTGTAGGAGTTCATATTGTTTGTTATTCCTTCTTTCATTTAAGTTCACCCATATATCGCCATCCCTAATATTTTCTTATTTCTATGTTTTCTGGTTCTTTAGAATGGGATTCTCCTTCAGTAGACATTTCAATTTCTGCCATTTTTCATGCAAAATCAAGATTATTTTTCTCTTCCTGATTACAGAGAGAATCAAACAACAATAAATGTTTGTTTTTCAGTTTGTTTCTGTTTAAGTGTTGGGTCTTTTCATGCCGAGTGTTGTAATTGTGCTCTGACACCATTTTGTCACAACCCCAAAAATACCCAAAAATAAAAATAAAAATAAAAATAAAAATAAATAAAAATTATATATATATATATATATATATATATATATATATATAACAAAAGAAAACATAATCACACATTCAGTTTAGTTTTACACTTGATTTTATTTCCCAAATCTAATCTAAGGTTCTTTGCATGCTGGCAGGGTACAAGTCTACTTCTTGGGATCGATGATTGACCAAGGTAAATGAAATTTGTTTACACTAGAAGCTCCCTAGAAAGTTTACTAGAGCATTAAGGTCAGTGTTTATTCTAATTTTAAAGGCTACGACCCAAGGGTTTAACCTCGGTCCTAATTTTGGATCAATGCATAAACTTAGTACTAAATCTAATGTATATAAGCATGTGGTTTTATTTATGGTTAAGGGTTGTATGCATTGTTTAACCCTTTGAAACCTTGTTTAGAGTTTTAACCCATTATATGCGATACTTATGGTTTATCTTTATTAAGGTTTTTTTTATCAATGATATCTAGTTTGGTTAAGAAAAACTGCCAGTCCATACGATGTATATACTACAGGCTTACCAAGCAATAAATAGTATGCGTAAGTAGTAAGGGTAGAAGCTGATATGATGCATGGAGGGATGGAGGTAAGGTTTTGGAAGCTAGAACGTTTTAAAATACATGTGGAATGTTTTAATGTTGCACTTTTAAGCTCAACCCATGGCATGTGAGTTGGCAGCACAACCAGGGTGGTTGATTTCTTTTCTTGCAGAGTAGTAACTGTGATTCAGACCTAAAAAAATGTAGATGGAAATATGACCCTCCATTTCTTTCTTATGCCCTCTCTCCATTGTTGGATGAGATTTTCTCGGGCTTGGTTGCGATTTGGAAAGTGTGACATTAAACCCTCTAGGGAAGTTTATTGTTATTTGGCATTGATAGTTTTCTTGCAACAGATACGGCTGAGATTTTTTGCTCTGTCATGAAACTGTGTTTACCTCCCTTATGGTTGAACCATAACACTCATTCGAGCTCTTAGCTTACAATTGTGGACGGGTTTTTGTACAAGAATGAGAGATTTATTTTTCATTACTCGGTTCATCGATTTCTTAGAAGTTTTCTTACTTCCTTTTTGTGGAAGGTTTGGCTCTGTTTGCTGCTCGGAGTGTCTACGAGGACAACATTGTTAAGGATTTAGCTTCATTTGTTGCATGGAGTGTCTGCAAGGAGAGCACTCAGCTCAAGTAAGATCCTTGTATGGAATTTCTCTCTCTTTTTTTAATAAATTTTACATGTTAATACCATTGTGTTTGCTTAACAAGTATTCGTGCAAAAATCCTTCATCTTAAAACTCTATGGATACGCCACCTATTATTTTTCTTTATTTACTTGTCGTAGGCAAGCTATGCTTTACCATTACCGTGTTTGGGCTTTGTTACAGACCTTCATCAATTTTGGTGGGGTTTTGGATGGTTTCTACATTTTAATTGATAAGAAAATGTTGCCGCAGAACTCGACTATAAGAGTTTCAACCCTCAGCCATTCTCGCAGGCCTCTGGAAGTTCTTCAGTTAAGTTTTCAATACCCTATCCATTCTAATCTTTAGGGTTTTTATACCAATAGCCAATAGGAATGATTTCCTGTTTATCCGGTATACGCAGGAGGAGTAATGGTGTATCGAACTCTGCGATAGTTTAAAAGGTTTGTTGTGGTGTTTTTTGGATTCCACAATTAGGAAGAGTTCTTCTGGTGAGTTTCGTTTATCTTCATTATTTTTAACTCAATACACCCTTCAATGTAATAGATTTCTAACTGTTTATCTGTTTGTATTTGGGTAAAAACGTGGGTCGTGGCATTGCTGCAATTTGGATAACCTCCACCCAGGTATGCGCAATACCCTTCCTTTTTAACCATAAGCTATGGAGTATATCTACCTCTCTGTAAGAGTTTGAAGCTGGAAGATAGCCTCACAGCTTCTGATGACCCGATGGTATATTTAAGTTGAGTTTTTAAATCATACACTGATGGCATTTTAGTGTGTATAAAAATGCTAGATTTTAAAATTAAGACTCTGTGATTTTTTTGAAGATTTTGGTTTAAGCCTAGTTGGATTTTTTCATTTCGCTATTTAATCTTAAAATCTGAGGAATTCAGATTCGTGATGTGAATGGTACTATATATAAAAACGATAGAGGCTTACTTACCCTCTCGACTTAGTTATCATGTATAGTTTGGAAGAATTTATAGATTGATATCCTATTGTTTACTCTGTATAATTTATGAAATTTTTAACCCGACCTTGTTGATGTATTCACAGTTTAGCAGTTATACTTATAGTTTTAAATTACTAAGAGTCCTTTTGGCTCTTCTGTGACGTCTACACATTGTTAATAGATAATATAAATTATCAGTTAATGACTCTGTTTATGTAATTGCAGTTTATACTATGGAGTTATCTAGCATGATAATATATTGTATAAAAAATGTTTTCAATTTCTATAAATATTGCACATAAAATTAGTCTAGAATAGTAAAGGACAAACGGAAAATTAATAGGTTGCTTGATGTATAAATTTTTATATATAAGACTGTAATAAGAAACTAGCATGACTTAATAATCAATCTCAGGAATGTAACTAACAAATATTAAGCAAGATTAATAGAATGGAACCTGGTACCAATTGACGGGGAATCAAAATTGAAGGTCTTCGTTCCTCCCAACCAATCTTCTATAACAACCAAGTTACTTGCTCTGAAACCCCGATCCTATTTTCTTAACCTCGATCACAAGCCTCCTGCTCAGTTGATGGGTTCAATACTTATAGTATTTTTCCTAGGACTTGGTGATTTATGAGACACCTGCTCATTATTACTTCACAATGAGTTTGGACCCAACCCAATTTTCACGGAGGATGCCTCCTGCATCACTTGAGATTTCATTCAACAATTTTTCCACTTGAGATTTTCTTTTGACACTTGTCATTCCTCCTTGTGGGTTAGCAAACACTCTATAACAACTACTTCAGTTTTAATTATTTAATAATTAATAATTCTTTTACATTTATTTTGATCTCACTAGGTCAAAATATCAAAAATAATAATTTAAACTCTTTAAAATAATAAATATTCGGGTTCTTAGGTGTATTCCATCTCGTAAGAGTGAAAGTTTGTCCCCTTATGAACCACCAACAGATTATTTCACATGGTATGGTTTTTCTTGAATAATGATGATGAAGCAACTCGCATTTGCGGATAGCACCTAGTTATGGTTGTCCTCACTACATGTTTGACAACTAAGTTATGATAGGTTTTACCATATTCTAAAAAAACAAAAAAGTTACAAAAGATGTGAAGTGCTTTGGAAACCTTCCACAAGAGTTTAGAGTAGGACCCTACACAACCAAAAATAATTTCAAGTTTTTCCTATGATTTCAATGCTAGTTTAATTATGAATACAAATTGTAGCTTCTTTAAGTAGCATGTTCTTTTGTTTGTTAAGATGTTTAGTATGTTTCCCATTACATGTTACATACAAATTAATTTCAAGTTTTTCCTATGATTTCAATGCTAGTTTAATTATGAATACAAATTGTAGCTTCTTTAAGTAGTATGTTCTTTTGTTTGTTAAGATGTTTAGTATGTTTCCCATTACATGTTACATACAAATTTGGATGGGAAAGGCTTTGTTTTGGATTTTTAGTGCATTTGTTTTCATAGCTCAAGATTCTATTAAATTGGATTGAGTATGAGATGGGTCCATATGATGGGTTGTATTTTGGGGATGGGTGTGCAAATCAAATGTGAAATGCTTAGTTAATCGTATCATACTTTTGACAAGTGGGGTGGATTCCTTTTGTGAATCCAAGTGCGTATTGGATGAGGTAAACTACAACTCAATTATATTCTTTTGTTTAAAATGGGTTGAGTTCATTTTAAGCCTTTTGTGAGTCCAAGTGTATGTTGGATGTGAAAGGGTGATGGACTAAACTTATGGAAAGATAGAGTTTGCATATTGGTTAGATTTGAAAATCATGCTTAAGAGGTAATAGAATGGACTCCAATCATTTGATAAATTTCAATTTATGATATTTTGTGGTTGTGGGTCACACTAATTCAAATAGTCATGTTAAAAAGATTGCGCATGAAACCAAAGATATATTGATAAATTAGATTAAATACAAACATTAAATTTAATAGCCTAAAAAATTCTTAAAACTTATATAAAGAACTTAACACAATATGTAATGTTCAACATGATATATGTTATGTTCAAGAGTAATTAAAAATATGTAATGTTCAACATGATATGTGTAATGTTCAAAAGTAATTAAATTAGAAAAGAGATATAACATCCTCATCCTATATTAAGATTTTATAAGGACTTTGCAATGCTCTCACTAAATAATCCCAAACACTAACTAAATAATCCCAATCACTATCTAATTGAAAGAATATTGGCAACTATGAATTTTAAAGAGCCATGAGTCTTTTGAGAACCCATAAGAGGGATGATGATATAAAGATGGAGTTATTTTATAAAATATAAATGAATTTGAGTGTGTAACTATATCATCATTATATATAAATTAAAGTGGGGTAAAATACTGATAAATTAGGCTTTTCAAATATCAAGAGATTGTGAACACACAATGTGTTTAAATATATACGATATTTTGTATCAGTGAAAAAAATGAAATCTGGATAAATTAGGTTTCTCAAAGATCAAAAGATTGTGAACAAATTATGCATTCAAATAAATATATGGTATCAATGAATTGGGTTAAAATTGATATTATTTATTTACTTCCTACGGTTTACAGTGTAGATTAAAGTAATATATTTTATTAGAGTTTTCTTATTCTTTGTTTTTTTTTTCAACTTTTATTTACACGGGAAAAGAAAACGACTCTCGAGTCATCACCATTACTTTATTGTTGAAATACATTAAAGTTGATAAAAAAATAAAAAGTTCAGATTACATAATTTTTTTTTAAGGATTTACATTAATCATTCTATATTTGAATGACTCAAAGATTATCACACGTATTTTTCCAAAAGTCACAAATAAAGTCACTTGGATGAAAGTCACGGCAAAAGACAAGTCACATCATTGGGTGACCATCAAACACAAAAGTTCACAAAAATTTCATGAAGGTTCAAGTTTTTTTTCAAATTAAATCTTTTCAAATCTGAAGTGATTTTTTTTTCAAAAAAAAAAAAAGTCTGTTCTTGTTATTCATTGAATCAAAGGGCATCTTACATAGCAAGTCCGGGAGATGGGCTACAATCAAAGAGGACACAGTAAAAGATGTAAAGCCGTACCATCCGAAAGATACACAACTCAATGAGTGCTGAGGGGGAGAGTCAATAGCCATCTATGATGTAAAAAATATACCCATCAGTAATAACTGTCATGTCCATCCATATCTACCGTGTACATGAAGAGCATGTGAGCAGCAAACTAAAGGAGCCGGCTCCCTACAAGAAGATAAGGTGCAAAAAAGAAAGGGCACAAAGTCCCGCACCGACTCAAAAGAGTTTAATATTGCCATGGGAGATCAATTGACCCTCAAAAAACTCATAGTATGTGCCAATACCCGGAGCCAAAGAGAGAGCAGCTTTAGAGAGACGGTCAGCTTGCTGATTATGTGAAGAGATTATGAACAAATCATGTGTTGAAAGAATATATATGATATCAATGAATTGGGTTCAGTGGGTTATTATTTATTTATTTTTATAATTTACATTAAACTATTAAATATATCACTATGACCTTTCCTGGAGTCTTGATTCTTTTTCAAATAATTTTTTTTTAATAAATATACCGATGACTTTTCCTTGACTCTTGATATTTTTTAAATAGAAAAAAAAAGACTCCCATTCACATCAATTTGTCGTTCAAATACAGTAAAGTTGATAAAAACTTAAAATACATCACTTTATCGTTCAAAAGACATTTAGTATTCAAAGAATGACTTTGAATATTTGTCAAACTTAAACTTTTAGTGATAATCAAAGAATGACTTTGCATATTTGTCGGATGAGTATTCAAGAACACACCATCAAGCACCTCGAAGTCGGCAAAAGTTCTTTGATGGTCAATATTCTTTTTACAAATTAAATGTAGAAGATAATTGAAGATAACTATTACATAATTATTACAAATTAAATGTAGAAGATAATTGTTGTCGATAGAAAGGCCAATAAATTAGGATGGAAGATTCGAAAGGCATAAGTTTTGAGGAATTAGAAACAAAGATTTTTATGGTGCATCGAAAGGCACTGATTGGATTAGACATCCTACGTTATACATTTAGTTCGTTTCCAACAAATTAGGAAGGAAAGTTCAAAAGCCATAAAGTTATCTATGTCTTGAGGATTTAGAACCACAAAATGCCATCTCTAGAATTTTTTTTGCTTTGACAAATTTCACACGATTTAATAAAAAAAATTTAATAATTTTTTTTTATATATTTACTATTTTATATTTAACTACATCAAAAAATCGTGTATGTATTTTATGGTTAAAATTTAAAGCTAAAATTAATCAGCTTATGACATAGTAATGATTGCTATAGCTCATTGTTAGTTATTAAATCTCAAAACACTTTAAAATCCAAACAATTACTCTGTTCAACAATCATTACTCTACCACAAGCTGATTAATAATTACGATATTTTACATCTTGTTCATACCTCAAACACCTAAAAATTCACAAATTCACAAATTCCTGTACACAATACCATACCTGACACGGCCTTCCTTACCCAGCATTGGGGGCAGGCGCCTATTTAATTGGCTTTCATTTAGCCATATGCGCCTATTTAATTGGCATTCGTGTCGTTCATTTAGCAAGATTATACCGCCATCGTTCTTCTCACGTCTAATTTGCACGTAATACTTGTTTTAACCAAATAACTCTCAGGACCCCACCTGGGCTTGTCTGGTCTGGCAATTACCTGGTAGGCTGGTAGCATAGCTTCGTACCGATTGATAATTGTAATGCAATTACCTGGTAGCATACCTTCGTACTGATTCATAATTGTGATGCAATTACCTGTTTCCACCCTCTATATATATATAGACACAAGATCAGCCACAAATATCAACTGAATACTCCATTGGCGTTGCCTGGGGAGTTCCTCTGAGAAGTCGGGGTTTGTTTTAAAAGAATTAGTATTTTATAAGATGGGCAGGTTTAATGGCTACAGTTCGATATCATTACACTTCATTCTCTTTATCTGCCTGCTATTCTTTAGTTTTCCTTTGGGAATGTCACAGTTACGCGTTTTCAATTGCACGAACGATACTAGTTACCCTAATGGAAGTAGATACCAGAGCAATTTGAAGAGTGTTACGGATGATCTGCTTAAGAATGCACCAAAGACGGGGTTTAACACCTCTTCTCATGGGAAGAATGGAGAAGAGAAGGTGTATGGCCTTCTCCAGTGCAGAAAGGACGCATCGCCACAAGAATGCTTTGACTGTGCACAGGAAGCGAGCATCACTGTTCAACAGCTTTGCAAGAATGACAGAGGTGGTCGAGTGTGGTTCTATATCTGTTCCTTGCGTTATGATAATTTCAGTTTCTTTTCTGTCTTAGATACCAATTTGATTTCAATTCTCTCCAATCCCAAGACTGTCAAGGACAATCCGGCTGATTTTCAGAATGAAGTAAATGATCTACTTACCACTCTCATTGGTAACACTTCCGATGCGGGATTCGCTGCAGGCTTTGCTACCTCTTCTTCTTCTTCTGTTCAGCGCAGGGTCTTCGGTTTGGTTGAATGCTGGAGAGGTTTGCCCATGGACCAGTGCCGATCATGTTTGGTAATAGGACACAAGAAGCTCTATCCTGTTACTTTTAATGAAGGAGGAGAAGCCCTGTTAGGAAGTTGCAGAATTCGATTTGAGATATACCCTTTCTTTTCGACGTTATTTGCCGGCAGCGCTTCAGTGCATCAGGGTAATCTACAAAAACAGTTTCATTATTACTTTTTTTTTTAAATTGCATTGTTTTCTTTTTATCAATCAAGCATCTGAGTTCTGAACTTGTGACCTTACCTAAGTATTTACGAAGTTTCGAGCTAATAACCTTCCTTAAAAACTTTACTTAAAAATGCTTTTAACAATACATCCATCCATCATCTATTCAACGCTCCATAAATTTCAAATTACATTGTCTTTATTGTTAATACTTTGATTATGTTATCTCGAACTGAGAAAATTTGAATGCCCTGCTTTGTCTGAAAGGTAAATAAATGAACGTTTCAGGTACAGGAAAATCTTCAAGAAATGTGCCCATTGTATGCGGGGCTGTTGCAAGCGGATTGCTGATCGCCTTTGCTATATGCCTGTTTATAATGCGAAACAAGATGAGATCCACGATTCTGGAGAGACCAGTCCTGCCGAGTCAAGCGGAAGGTATACATTTGTTTCCAAATTTGGTGACTTTTGTGAACATTGCTACAATTTTTTTCAACTTGGTATATATTATGATGTATTAACTTCTAAAGACCAATTTTTCAGATTTAGAAAGGCGTGATGGCGTCTCAGGATCGTTGTTCAATCCCCAAATGATGTTTAGCTTGGACACATTGATAGAAGCAACAAGGGAGTTTCATGAAGATAATAAGCTTGGAGAGGGAGGCTTTGGCCCTGTATACAAGGTAGGATGTAGAGTAGAGTATAATTATATAGATTTTTATTTGGGGAAGAAATGTAGAAGCTGTTACATATGGTGGATAAATATTTAGCATATTGTAAAGCATTTAATGAGCTTGCAGCATGGTTAAAACTGTTTAAGATTCAATAGTTAGGATGCCTGCTGCAGATTCCTTAAATGCTTTGCAGCAGGATGAGTATTTATAGCTGTTACGGATAATGTATAATGATGTGTTTATTTTGTTTCTTAGGGTACAACTTTGGATGGGACAGAAATAGCAGTGAAAAAATTGTCATTAAGGTCTGCCCAAGGAACAAGGGAATTTATGAATGAAGTGAAGCTTGTGGCCAAAATTCAGCATAGAAATCTTGTGCAGCTACTTGGTTGTTGCGTGGACGGACTACAAAGATTGCTTGTTTATGAATACTTGCCCAACAAAAGCCTGGACACATTCCTGTTCGGTAAGTAGTCATTGGATTTGTTTTCTTGATATCATTTGAAATGACTGTCCATGTTTTGGACTGTGATGATGATAGAAGAAATGTTGACATATGGATTTACAGACCCAGAAGGACGCAAAGTTGTTGATTGGCAAAAACGGTATAACATTATCATTGGAATAGCTCGCGGCCTTCAGTATCTTCACGAGGATTCACAGCTGCGCATTATTCATCGAGACGTTAAAGCAAGCAATATTCTGCTTGACGACAAGCTGAATCCCAAGATAGCAGACTTCGGATTGGCAAGACTTTTTCCAGATGATGAGACTCATGTTCAAACCAGAGTTGCTGGAACATTGTAAGCAACTGTTTTGGGTTTCTTGTTTTGGTGACTCTTTGAATATTTAGAAAGAAGATTGGATAAAGGTTAGGGATACAAATATATTACCATTAGATATTTCTCACAGGATTTTTGTGTTCTTTGTTATCAGCGGTTATATGGCTCCAGAGTATGCAATGTTAGGGCAACTATCTGTAAAAACAGATGTTTACAGTTTCGGTGTCGTTCTTCTTGAGAGTGTGAGTGGAAGAAGAAACACTGATATCCGCCTTCCTCAGGAAATGCAAAACCTTTTAGAATGGGTGAGCTCGCATTGTTTTTATGAATCACTTGGCTTGGCTGGGTTTAAACCAAGTTCTTGAATCTTGGGAGGGACCAACTTAATTTGGGGCTATAATCTCTTATATCACTGAATTCATATACTTGCAGGTTTGGATGTTGTGCAATGGGGGTAATCTGCTGAACATGATCGATCCGACAATAGTTGAATGTTGCCCGCAGGAACAGGCATTGAGATGCATTCATGTTGGTCTTCTGTGCATACAGGCTGATGTAGCTATTCGTCCAGCAATGTCTGATGTTGTTCTGATGCTCTCCAAAGACTCAGTGGCCATACCGATTCCCACAAAGCCTGCTTTTGTTAGTCTTAGCTGCAGCGGCAGCGGCGGTTCATATGCCCCTAATTCGCAAATCCATCTGTCAGGCTCAACTTTCTCTGGATGCAATTCTTCGTCAATCAATAGTCTGGAAGGTCGATAGAATATTGCTGAACCTAATTCCTTACAATCCTGAAATGTAAATCTCCAAAGGTGAGAGTTACTAATGCAGTATTGGATGTACCGGTGTGCTCAAGTTGAAGAAATTACAGTAGTATTAGATAGATTTTCGGGAAACCCAAAGTTCATTAGAGTATCAATTGAGTGTAGTTTGATTGGTTGTGTGGGATGTAGCGGGATCTTATGTATTTGGGGGAACTTATAATGAGTATTTTGTTTTAAGTCTATTTTTAAGAGGTAAGATGAAGTGTTATTTTATTGTCGTAAATGATATGTAAAAGTATGAATTCATAATAAGTGTTTTGTAAACAATATTTTGAGTTAATGATAAAGTTATAAGTAAATGTTGGATGAAGTGGTATCTTACAATACACAAGTTTTATTTAAGTAAGTGGCATTTAAATTTTGTTGAAGAATATAATTAATAAACATGGAATTTTCCATATAGCTTGAAAAAAAAAAAGTTGTCCAACACTACTTTATGATTTATTGGTTTTTATTTACACAAGGGAAAACACTATAAGATTCAACATGACTAAATAACACAATATTAAGGAAATTATACTTCAAATCTTATCACTTTCTTACCTAAAATTTATATGGATATGTGAATACTTAGCTTCATACTTTACCCGAAAAAAAACATTGATTTCTATCTTATTTATTAGTAGTGAGTTTAATTTTAGATTTTGTACACTAAGTTAAAAGTATATATTAAATGAAAAAATTCTATGATATATCTTTAAAAACAACTAAGTATATAGAAATTGGAGGTAGGTATATTGAATTTACTAGCTAGAAGTTTGTAAGAAGAAAATGGAGGGTCATACAAAGCTTTAATACCTTATTTGAAGGTTGTTAGCATGTGGGTTACTTTGAAAGTATTTACATCATGTTTAGGGGTGCTTCATGAGATTAAAGGTACATGGTGTATGTTGAGCCCGTGGATGGCTCGTGATGGATTTGCACATTGGAGATGGCTTACTCAATGGTTGTTTGACCTCTATTGGGTGATTGCTTGACATTTTTTTCTACAGTGTTGGAGGTCTAGCATCTTAGGTGATATTCTACATGATGTGGAAAATGGATGTTTGTTTAGAGAATGCCCTACATAGGAGAAGGGACATTTTCCATATTGGAGGAGCGTATTAGACACTAGACAATACATGGTAGCTTGAATTACTACATAGAGGCTTTGAGTTGACTATGACGTTGGGGTTGCAACAATGTTCATGTAGAGGGTGTGGACTTAATGAAGTGTGTGGCTTTGGAGGCTTGTAGGAGGAGTCTTAGACACACCTCATGGAGCACCTTTACATTAGCAGTCTTGCTTGTGGATGGCATCACCTTGGAACTTGACATGTGTACCTTTGGAGTGTAACACTCTACATCTATGAGCTTAATGTGTTATTGTAATTTCTTGTAAGGCCACAAGGACACATATGTATTGTTGGCCTCCCTTACCTCTCATTTATATAGAGGAATGAGAGAGTCCTTAATTCTTATCCATTTTTGTGTAGAGATGTGTTCAAGAGGAGCACACTATTGGATCTTCTCTCTCTCTCTCTCTCTCTCTCTCTCTCTCTCTCTCTCTCTCTTATATATATATTAAAGTCATGGTCAATCTAGAGATCAAATTAGTGTATGAGACACCATTGTTTGTGGGACAAGTGACTTCCTCCACATAATGATTTGACTCCTAAAGTCTATGGAGGTTTGCATACCCTACCCTCCTCTGGATTTGCACTTGTGAACTCTTAACAAGAAACATATGTTCTTAACCGTTATGCCCACCCAAGCTATATTTTGGTCTTGGAGTAAGACCTAAAACTATTTTTGATTCGCTAAGAGTCCGTCTTCATCAGGTGTAAGGAAACATCTTAACAACTTAAGAATTTGAGGCATCTAGTAAGAGAAGAAATCTACCCCCTTACAAACCACCCATGGGTTATTTCAGGTGGCATGATTTTCCTTGAATAATGATGATGAATCAACTTACATTTGCGGATAGCACCTAGTGATGGTTGTCCTCACTGCTAGTTTGAAAACAAAGTTATGAAGTTTTACCATCTTCGCAAAAAAAAAGTTATAAAAAAGGTGAAGTCTTTGGAAGCTTAACCTTCCACAAGAGTAGAGATAAAATTGATGATCGATAAATCCCTTCACTGAGTTATACTCAAAGGTATGAAGAGAATCCTTGGTTAGAGTAGTCCTACACAAGGAAAAATACTTTCAAGTTTTTCCTTTGATTTTCAATGCTAGTTTAATTATGAATACAAATTGTAGCTTATATAGCCAATAAGTTATTTTGTTTGTTAATATGCTTCGTATGTTGCCCATTATAGGTTACATGCAAATATGGATGGGAAAGGCAATGTGTTCAATTTTGAGTACATTTGTTTTCATGGTTCAATATTTTATTAAATTGGATTGAGTATGAGAGTCGGGTCCATATGATGGGTTGTTTTGGGGGGATACATGTGCAAATTGGATGTGAAACACTAAGTAATTGGTATTCTTCTAGTAAGTGGGGTGGAATTTAAGCCTTTTGTGAAGCCAAGTGTATGTTGGATGTGAAAGGGTTGATGAACTAAACTTAATGGAAGCAGGGCTGATGCACAATCATGGACTCCTTTAAGGACACTTTAGATGCCACATAATACTGGAATAAACGGAAAACTTTGATTTTAGGTGACAAATAGGGGTTCTTCCCTAACTTATTTGAAGATGAAGTAAAAAGAGAAAAGATAGGTAATTGAATCAGCTTTCATAATATATAGGGTTTATGCAGAGAAAATGTGTGCAAA
>LPNX010888083.1:0-150426 GCA_001517045.1 Pseudotsuga menziesii
TGTGTACTTCGAATCTCTCAGCAAATTAAAAACAACAATTTTATTTTATTCATGTTATGAGGATGATTAAGATATACCCTTAACAAAGTATCACTAGACATATAAATCGAATTACAACATATTCTTCACTTTTATTTATATTAAAGTATGCATCGTATAATATTTCTTGAATCTTGAAGATTAGTAGTGAGAAAGTCTGATATCGAATTCCATTCATATTATTTCACATCACACGTAATTTAATAAAAAATTTCAGACTGTAATGTTCAAGTATTTCTTTCACAACTTTATGGTATGTGAAAGGCCAATTAGTTTTGTTGTGCATAATTTAAATTTAACTTATGCACAAATAACACCATTTGACCGGACTGGTGCTTCCACCACCGCCCATTTCTAGAGCCACCTATAAAGCTAATAAAGAATAACATCTTTATTTACCATGATCAAATCATCCAAAGAAGATAAGCGCTTCCATAATCCATCCATGCACACATCTGCATGCCAATAATTGTATGCTTCCCAGATGGCAACTAAAATCATTCTATGTGGCCCAGATGGAACAAAACCCTATCGACACCATGCATGCTACCCAAATGGAGCAAATTCCTATTGACTGCCGTCTCCAGAACGAACCTGGAATGTTCGTTTTTATTAACATATTTTTTATTATCCTTATTGTTATTATTTGTTTTTCCATTATTAAATGGGTTTCTAGGGAACGCTTAACTTTTCTCTTCCCCATTTTTTTTCAAAGGCGCACAGAGTGCAGATCTCTTTGGGATCCATCGTTCCCATAAGATAAGCGACGTGTGTAGTGCTCTGCCTAACCGGTAGAGCACTGTGTCCATCTCTCTGTGATGTTCTCTATCTTAAGTTCATTCTAAGTTAGTTTTTAATAAAATCAAGACATTTTAATCATATTACAGGTTTATATCCATGTTTGTTCTATTAGTTTTATAAACATATGAATGTACAAGTATGAACTGTAAACATATTAAAGTAGAAATATGAGTTGTACATGTTTGATAAACTTCATGAATTTTTGTAAATTATACAATAATACCATGCATGAATTTAGTATATAAATACATGGAATTTAAATACCTGGAACCAGTGGTTGTAGTAGATCCAACAGTTTGTTGTAGACCTTGTAGGTTCCTTCTTCTTCTAGCTTTCCATCCAAGCCTTTATTAACAAAATGATGTACCACACTGCCGACCAGCTCTCATCATGTGCTGGCACTAGGAAACCCATGGTTTTCCTAGCCCCCGAGCCCACAGACCAATAATACCGAGAGCAACTTCCTCTCCATTCTATATCTTTCTTCGTTTCCACCCATTTCTCAGTCATTTACAGATATTTTCATCCTTGAGTTATCCCCCTCAAGTTTTTCCTCATTTTCCCCTCATGCAGAGTCTAATTTCCCCAAAAAATCGAACCTCCCCATATCCCTCTGATACCTCTCCTAAATACCCATTTTCTTCCTACTTTCTTCCACCTTCTCCACTGCCTTTCCCCCAAAAACCTCATTCACCTACCTCTTTCAGTTTTCGATGCTAGTAAATTATTATAATCATGAATATACATTTATTCATTCAATTGTCCTTATCTCGAGCATCCGAATAGTTAAGGTTATTTAAGTTGAATTGAATAAGTTGGTTGTCTGGCATTTATTAATTCTTGGAATGTTCACCGCTGGTCCCTCACGGGATGGTGGTTTAATAGCTAGTCCTATTCAAATCAAATATGTTGAGTAAAATAATAATTTAGTAATTATCTTGTGTACAGGTGAGTATCTTAGTTGTTTTACTTGATCCAGAATCCGATGTTAGTAATTATAGTAATAAGTATTATTATAAAATCAATCATGTCATATCTTGATGGTCATATTCCATAGTTCAATATACCTGTTTAACCTACACGGAATCATTTGGTGCATTTGATTAATAAATATTTTACTTGAGTTATTTCCACTTGGGTTTAATTGAACAATTGACTATATTTACCACAAGAGCATAATAATAACAATAATTATAATAATAATTGTTTAATTAAATAATTGACTATGTTTAACACAATATCTTAATAATCATCATAATCATAATAGAAATAATTGTCTAATTAAACTATCGGTTATGTTTACCACAAGAGGCACTATTAATAATAATAATAATAATAATAATAATAATACCATTAATAATAATTATAATTAAAGACATTTTATAGTTCTTTGTTTTTAATTACAAGTATCATAGTCATGAGCATGTTATCTCTAGATTCATAATCAAAGCACCCTTAGGGGTTTAAACAACCCTAAAATTTTTGTAAATGTAAATGAACAATGTTTAAGTCTACACATGACAACTTTCTGAGGATTATTCTAATTTACGACACCTGATCACTTACGTATTACAATGTCCACCTATCATTAATGAATATGTTACCTTAACATTCATTATTTCATTAACATTTTTACATACGAAAACCTATACCATTAGTGATCGTGTTAAGTATTGGTATGCCGATATTGGTATACGTGTGCAAAGTGTGCATGTGTGGCCAGTGCATGCATAGATCATACACGTAGTATAAGAAAACATCATAGATCCTATATATATATAATAATAATAATAATAATAATAATAATAATAATAATGATGATTCGCATAGATAGGACATTCATGGATACAAGACATAACAATCGCAAATACCTAATCGGATTAACATACAAACATGTAATCTTTTCATCATCGTCAATCATTTAATGAATTAAGTTATAACATCATTATATTTTCAAATTCATTACTCAATCAATTATTTTCAAGGAAGAGACACCTACTACTACTAATCTTGGTGTCGTATATCCCCCCCTGACCCAACAAAGTACTAGCTATAACATCCTCCCATCCTAAACTACATCCGCACCCACACTATCCTTTCTCTACTAGTATAGAAGTGGATGTCGGCTTCACCTACCTGATCACATAAGAACCTAAGAGCGATAGTATCAGCTGAACAGTGGACCTAGCCTCTCCTAGTAGGCATCCGACCGTCGTAATCACAACAACATGGGGAGCATGTCTCAGCACGGCCCTCCCACGACCTCGGGTATCATAAAAACATAGGGTGGAACACGTCCATCCCTCTCAACATCCTGGGTCTATATACCCTATCAAAACATACTTTGCTACTATCGATATTATTGGTGTGTGTCATCGTATCATCAATTTTGGTAATCAAGGCTCTTCTACAGAAATAGGTACTATACCGCACTTCATATAAAGTATCCATTTATTACATAGCCCATGTGTCCTGCAAATTAGTACTTTGAAAACATACATTCATAACAATATCTCCATTCAATCATCCGTTGGTGCATATTATCAACAACATTTCCTTTCATTGTATAAATCATTAAATTGATCACATCATGGGTCAATATCCATGTACCACATCATATATATTACATTTATCAACGACGACAATTAAACATACACTATCTTTATGAACAAAGGAATATCATGATAACTATAACATAGTAACCTCACAAAAATAATCATAACATCACAATCAATGTATCAACATAAGCATAGTAACATCTTAGACATAGTAGCAACATCTATCATGTCATAAATATGGTTTGCTTAGTCGAACTGAGTTCAACATTTACTAAGAAAATAAAATGCAACATGTCGATATGTCTATTCAAATATGGGAACTACATATACTCACCCTTTAGGAAACTTCGTCCCAAAGTTATTGTTATGGATGATTATAAGAATATATTATTATGCATAATATAGGTGTCTTACTACTATAATTCATTAGTTATGGTAGTCCCACTTGGACCTTTACTTGATCAACTTGTCGATGTCATTTTACTATTTTACTTCTTTTATCACCTAATATATGCTCTTAAATTTTATCTGAAAAACATATCCTAGTAACTACTTATGACATCCTCGAGGATCCCCATTTGTAACATGCATCAGGGTTCATTATACCCTACTAGAATCTTATAAACAACAATTTATACAGTGTTCTATAGTCTTGTTCTTGTTGTGATTCATAAGAATATGTTATTGCCCAAATATCGTTTATTTTGATTCTTCGTTTTATTATTATTTGTAATGCTCTGCTTGCCGGGAAAAGCACTAAGTCCCTATATATATAACATCAAAAGACATTTACTCTTAATTTGATTCTCATTCATTTGTTTGTGCAATAAAGAGAGGGTCACCGAAAAATACCTGAACCTTAGTGAGCTGAAGATAGTCCTTGAATCCTCGTCTGAGCCTGTCTGAACCTTGATGCCAATTCGGATGATCCACCCTGTCGACCAGCATTGATCCTACTGGCCCTAGGAAACCGACGGGTTTCCTATCCCCCGATCCCACGTGCCGATAAACCCGATAACAACTTCCTTGTTTTTCTGAGTGTAATTCATCCCCTGGAGTTAACCCCCTCCTCTAGTTTTCTTCACTCTCTACTCCATCACCTTCTTTCCTCTGTTCTTCTCTAAAAATTTTCTCGTGAATACTCTCCAAAAACAAAAATCCCCTTTGAACCATTTGATCCCCCTCCTTATACCTCCTTCCCCTCCTTTCTTCGTCCGCCTTCCTTCTTCCACCGCCTCCTTCATATTTAATTAATTTATTTAATTCTATCTTGGGTAGTCCACTTCAAAAAAATTTTGACATTTGTTATGCATTAATAAATTTTCTTGAATTGTACAATTTTTCACCCTAGATGAGATGGTGGGAATTTACTAGGTGCTTATCCTATTGAATTGTACGTGTAGATTTAAAAGATACCCAACTGGCATAACATTACACCATCTTGTTTGTTTTTATGCTAATGGTAAAATGGTAAAATAATATTGTAATTTAGTATATGTTATTAATAACTTAATAAAAAGTACTTAATAATAAACACTAATAAATAGTAATAATAATAGATAATGACAATAAAATAATTATTATTATTATTAATCAAGAAATAATTAATTGTAGTATTATTATTACTTGATTAAAATTATAACATCGACATGTTTATGTTTATTGTTAAGTCCCCCCCGCCGCACATGGATTCTTAATAAATAAGGTACATTTACAGGTTTAAATAAATCACAATTACTTAGTTAACCCATCCCACTATTTAATGTTTTTCAATTAGTATTTCATACTAGCGTGCATGTGTGAGGTGTGCATGCATGGTGAGTACATGGATAGGGTACAAATGTACTATAGAAAAAACCCCTAAATTCTAGCTGATACAAATAATATTTTACGCAACAAGACCAATATACAGATATAATATGATTTCTTTTGACATTCAGAGTTATTTAACAGTTATTTTCTTATTAATCAGTCAATTAAGATTGGTACCTACCATCACTAATCTGGTATCATAAATGTCCAACTCTCAACAATAATAACTAATATGTCAAACCATCCTAACCTACATCCGCATCCTCCCTGTCCTTCCTCTGCTAGTACAAAGTGGATGCTAGCTGTACTGACCTTCCCACACAGAACCTGAGAGCGGTAGCATCGGCTAACTAGCAAACCTAGCCTTTTTTAGCAGGCATCCAACCATCGTCATCACAACAACATGGGGAGTATGTCTCAACACTTCCCTCCCATGACCTCGGGTATCAAAGTGACATAGGGTGGGAAATGCATCCATCCCTCTCAACATACTGGGTATATACTCATCAAACCATACTGCGTTGCTATTGAGTTTATTGGTACGTGTCATCATACCATCACTTGGAAATTAAGGCTCTTCTTAAAGATATGTATTGAGTCATACTTTGCATCGCATACTTGGCTATCACATAGCCCATGTACCCTCAGGTTAGCACTATGCAAACATGCATTCATAAAAATATCAAATCAATAGCTGGTCCATATTATCAACATTATTTCCTTTCATCACATAAAATCACAAAATAAATCGCATCATGGATGGGTGCCCACGTACTACATCATACATATCACATCATACAAAGGATTACTATCAACTATATGTTTTTGTTATGAAATAAATGAATCTAATGATGACTACTGCATGATAATCGCATAAGCACAATAATTTCATATAAATGATAATCATCATAACATCATAATCAAAGCATCTACATAGGCATGTTAATCGTCGTAATATCATGATCAAAGCATAATATAAGCATGATAACATCATAATATCATAATTAGAGCATAATCCTGATAACATCATAACATCAGTAAATAATCACATATAATATGCCAAAATATAGTTTATGAAGTATAGTTGAGTCCACAGATAATAAGTAAATACAGTGTAATAAGTCTAAGTGATAAATATGCCGGAGTCAAAATATGGGGCACTACATACACCCACCCTTCAGGAAACTTCTTCCTGAAGTTATGGTCAAAATAGTGAGGGAAAATATCGATGCATAGTCTCTGTGTCCTCCCAGGTAGAAGATCCTGGGCTATACTTGTCCCACTGGATCTTGAATTGGTCCACATGTTGACTACGGAGCTGTCAAACTCTATGATCCAATATATGGAATGGTTCATCCGTGAAGGTTCCCTCGTCTGAGACCTGCAAGTCCTTCCAATGAATCTTGTGAGACTCATCGGCTATGTAATGTCGCAACACTGAAACATGGAATACATTATGAGTCCTATACAAGTGGGGTGGCAGTGCAAGACGATAAGCTACCAGTCCGATTCTTTCAAGAATCTCAAATGGCCCTATAAAGCGAGGTGACAACTTGGTCCCCTTTCCAAATCGAATGGTACTTTTATTCGGTCGGATGCGTATAAATACACGATCTCCTACCTCATAACTTCTATTAGTTCTGTGTGCATCAGCATAATGCTTTTGTCTATCATGTGCTTCTTTAAGCTGCTTCCTGATCTATACCACTTGCTCTTCCATCTCTTGAAGCAACTCAGGCCCGACTAAAAGATGATCCTCCAACCTATCCCAACTGAGTGGAGTCCTGCAAGGTCTCCCATACAATGCCTGGTATGGAGGCATACCAATGGAGCTATCATGACTGTTCTTATATGCAAAATCTACTAGAGGAAGATATTTCTCCCACCGTGTCTACTGATCCATAACATACATCCTAAGCATGTCCTCCATCATCTGATCCACCCTCTCTGTCTGCCCATCTGTCTCGGGATGATAAGCTGAGCTCAAGTTGAGCTGGGTTCCTAATGCTGACTACATGCTTGTCCAAAATATGGAGGTAAACTTAGGGTCTCAATCAGAAATTATCTTCTTCGGAACTCCATGAAGGCGTACAATTTCATTTATGAATACCCTTGCTACATCCTTCACATCATAAGTGTCTCTCATTGGAATGAAGTGGGCACTTTTGGTCAGTTTGTCGACCACCACAAGTATAGCATTATGTCTCGAGGATGTGAGGGGAAATCCCACAACGAAGTCCATGGAAATGACTTCCCATTTAGTCTCAGGAATATCATGAGGTTGTAAGAGACTGGCTGGGTGTCGATGATCTACCTTGACTTGCTGACATTCTAGGCATTTCGAAACAAAATCAACTACATCGCTCTTCATACTAGCACAGAAGAAGAGCTTCTTCATGTCTGCATACATCTTCTTCAATCCAGGGTGTGCACAATAATGTGCCCTATGGGCCTCTCTAAGGATTGCTTCCCTGAGACCACCTTCTTTAGGGATATACATCCTCCCTTGGTACCGTAGCAACCCATCTTCCTCAATATGGTACCCATAATACTTCGACTCGTACTTCTTCCCACTCTGAATATCTGAGGTTACCTTTATATACCAACCATCTCCCAAGAGTTGTTTGAGAACTTTCTCCTTCAAATCCACTCTCAATGGGATTAAGGAGAAAATCCTCGACCTTTGGCTTAGAGCATCCACCACCACATTCTCCTTTCCTTTGATATATGAGATACTAAATTCATACTCACTCATGAACTCACTCCACCATCGCTGTCTAGCATTTAGATCCCTTTGTGTAAAAATATATTGCAAACTCTGATGATCTGTCTTAAGTGTGAAACTTCTGCCAACTAGGTAGTGTCTCCATAATTTTAGTGCCAGCATTATTGCTGCCAATTCTAGATCATGTGTGGCATATTTCTCCTCATGAGGCTTCAAATTACAAGATGCATAAGCTATTAACCCACCTTCCTGCATTAGAACTGCTCCTAACCCTTGCTTCGAGGCATCAGTACATACCATGAAGTCTTTATCCATGTTCGGTACCTGTAAGATTGGTGCACTCGTCAGCAATCTCTTTAATTCAAAAAAAGGGGCATCACATTCATTGGTCCACTCATATCGGATTCCCTTTCACTGGAAGGTGGTGATGGGTTTTGCAATCTTGGAGAATCCTTCCAAAAACCTTCGGTAATACCCTGCTAATCCCATGAAGCTACACACCTCATGCGCATTCTTCGAGATTGGCCAATCCTTGATCGCCTTCACCTTCTCTGGTTCCACTGAGATCCCTTCTCCTGAGATGATATTCCCTAAGTAGTGAATCTCCTTTTGGAACAAAGAACACTTTGAAAATTTACCAAATAGTTTATGTTCCATTAAGGAAGTTAAGACTAACCGCAAGTGCTCCTCATGCTCCTTCTCGTTCTTAGAATATATAAGAATGTCATCTAAGAATACCTGAACAAAGTGGTCCAAGTAATTCCGAAAGACACTATTCATGAGGCTCATGAATACTGCTGGAGCATTGGTCAAACCAAATGGTACTACTACGAACTCATAATTCCCAAATCGAGTTCGAAAAGCAGTCTTAGAAATGTCATTTTCTTTAATCCTGAGCTGGTGATACCCCGACCGCAAATCAGTCTTAGAGAAGACTGATGCGCCTTTCATCTGATCAAATAGGTCATCAATTATTGGTATAAGATACCTATTCTTCACTATGCCTTTGTTCAAATCCCTATAATCTATGCACAGTCGCAAAGATCCATCCTTCTTCTTAACAAAGATCACTGGTGCTCCCCATGGTGAGATACTAGGTCTAATTAGTCCCAAGTCTAGCAACTCTTTTAACTGGATCTGTAATTCTCAAAGCTCAGGGGTTATCATTCTATAAGGAGTCTTTGAGATCGGCTCCACACGGGGTTTCAGTTCAACTGTGAAATCAAGCTCTCCTTTTGAAGGTAGTTGTGGAAGTTCTTCTGGAAAGACATCCTTGAACTCAGATAATACTGGGTAAGAATTCAAGGAAGGCCCTTTACTATCGCTCACCGTCTCAACTACAAAAAACTGACATCCTTGTCCTAAACACCTTTTAGCTTTCACTGCGGAGATGAAATGGAGGGATATTTTCCTCTTTCGACCCTGGATTTGAATTGTTCGACCCTCATCATCAATGCACGCGACTTTATTTGCATAGAAATCCATGAAAGCTCTATGGTATTCTAACCAATCCATGCCGACAATGAGGTCATAGGTTCCCAAATTGGTGACATAAGCATCCATCTTAGTGGTGCATACTCCTAAGTCAACTTGACACCCCCTTACCTTAAGACCTACTTCTTGTTTAACCCCTGAACCCATCTCAATCGATTCAAAATCATCATGCTTGCAGGCTGCCAACCCACATTTATCTAATGCATATGGTGAAATAAAACTATCTGTTGCACCAGGATCAGATAAAATTTTAAGTTTGACATCGTTTACTTTACCAGTGGATTATACTATAGTGGAATGATGTTCTGCCTGGTGGTTGTGAATAGCTGCATGAATCCGATGAGCGTTATCAGAATTTCCCATGGATGCTTTTCGTTCCTTCTACCTGCTACTGGTATGCCCTTTAGGACAATCCTGCTGAAAATGAGGACCTCCACATCCCCAACAAGAGACATTAATTGGTGCTTGCATGTTGCTGGGAGGAGTCCTTTGAGATGTGTTCCTCCCCTGAGATCCTCTAAAACCTCCCAATCCTCTATAGGAATTGCCCTATGTTCATCCTCGGTTCCCATCGTTTGTTGATGAAGCATGCGATACTGAGTTAACTGAAGTGTTACCTCTCTGGGTGAACTTGTTACCATAAAGAGGAGGTTTGGATTGTCCTCCTCTGAAGTATGGTCGTGGGGCCTTCCCTTTGACATACTGATTGGATCCTATCAACTTGCTTCCTCCCTTTGTATCTGCCATATCCTCAGCATAGCGAGCATGCTCAACTACCATGGAAACTAAATATGGCTTCCACATCCGTACTGTGGCCCTGATCTTGTAGTTGAGTCCATACACAAATCACTCCACCTGTCGATCATCCGAGTCCAAGTATGGGACATACTTTACCAGTTCCATGAATATAGCTTCAAACTCTTCCATTGTCATGTTTCCTTGTACCAAAGCATGAAAGGAGCCCACCTGTTGTTCCCTATAATAAGCCGAAAGATACTTCATGTTGAACCTCTCCTCGAATAACTCCCATGAAACAGACAAAGGAGTAAGATGCAATTGTTTCTTGAGGTCTGACCACCAATTTAGGGCATTTCTCTTTATCTAGAAGATGGCCATTCTAGCCTTGGAACTTGAGGTATACTCATTTAGTGTGAAGCACCTCTTCATACCCTCGAGCCACACTTCGGCGTGCTTACCCGGTCGTCCTCCTGAGAACTCTAGAATTTTGATCTTCTGCAGCTCTCTAGAAATATTTTGAAGCGGTTCTTTCCTTGGGCCCTGTTCCCTCTCAGAGTTTTCTCGGCTCACCTGCATGGTTTCTACCTCTACGATCCTCTCTGAATATCTGTTTAGTGTGGCCATGATGGTTTCCAAGGATCTTAGTATCACCCCCATCTCAGGACTGGAGGTTACCCTTGGCGGTGTTGGTGGTGGGGTCTGTGGTGGTGGCGAGGGTGGTTGACCTCGACCCCGCCCTCGACCTCTACCTCGACCTCTACCTCTGCGTGTTTGAACCATGATAATTCCTAACATATTCAACAAAATTATGCCATTATTATCTCAATCTAATAATTGCAGAGATAAAATTTTAGTTATGCAATGCTTATATTTGTGCGTAGAGACAAATTGTCAATATTTGCATAAAACTTGCATAGTCACTTTCATTAAACGATTTCGTCTTGGGTTTTAATCTGTGCCTTAACGTTCAGCTCCTAATGCTAGTCTCAATAGTGTCTTGTTTTTCTTATTTCACATCCATCTCGCCTCTTCGACTATTAGTCAAAGTCTTGGTAATGCTTTAAGTTTAATACTTGAATTCTTGATACCATGTCCTTGTATTAAACAATTTGAAGTAACTACCCTCCAATGTACAATATCTAAGTGTTTGTTAATTGGCCAACTACTAAATAGACAAAATATTATAAATAATGATAACAAATTTAAGCATTCAAATTTGATAGTGTCCCATTTCTCCAATTAGTAACAAAATAAACAAAAAATTTATATTATTTACTATTATTATACATAATTACTATATTATTTTAATTTAATACAGTTAACATTAATTTAAATATATAATAATTAACATTAATGATTTATTAAATCATAATTATCAACATTTTAAGGTAATTGTGAATAAATACATATCAACTTTTAAATTGATAAAATACAACTAATTATAATATAACTATCAAGAATTTTATCCATGTAATTAATGGCTTAATGATTTGTTAAAAAAAATATTGACTTTATTTTATTCTCACCATATTTCAAAAGTTTTATTTTTCCTATAACACTATAATAAAATTACTTTATAAAAACCTAATGAGAAAAATAAAAATAAAATAATAATAAATAATAAAAAAAAAATCGCACAAGGTATTGTTTTATGAGGAAGCTGGGCTACATGATATAATCGCACGTAACAAGACCAAGGGGCCCATGAAAAAGGTTGGGCTGCATGATATAATCGCACGTAACAAGACCAAGGGGTCCACGAGAAAGGCTGGGCTGCATGCATGCCAGGCGGGCTGCATTCACACCCTCCTCCCGTATTCCCAAGCGGGGTGCCTCCCAACAAAAAGAAGGTCACTCCTTCCTCGCGTGTGAAGGCCATTTTGGCTGGATGCTGTCATTCTGGGTGCTTCAAGATTCATAGGGAAATACGTTGTAAGATATCTCCTGGCCATTCGTGTTTTTCAAATGTTTATTTATGGAAAAACCAATGTGTTTACGAAACCATTTTTGCAAACTTGCTAATGCCTCCAGAACTAGCGCGAATACAGTTACTTTGCCTGGATCAAAACTGAGTTCGAGGAAGAGAGCTAGATTCGGAAAAAAAATTTAATCCCTTCAAATGTAAGTAAAAAAAACTCCAAATCATACCCATTCTCGCATTGCCCTTTCTATTTCTATTTTAGAGTTTCACGCCCTTTCGTCCATATCAAATGAATTTCGAACAATTGTTCCAAATGATGGAAAATTGATTCAGAAATTGACATCATGTAGGGTTTAATAGAAGAAAATAGAACAGTTTGAAACCAGGAGGAAACACTAAGGGATTTTGAAAAATGTATTGAGGGAAATAAATCGCATTAGATCTAACCATGGAACCTCAATAACTCTGTCCAGATTTCACATGGGTTTCCAATCTGGGTGAGATATCTTTCACCATGGCCTCATGGATACTATCTCAAATTCAGCGTTTCTGGCCATTTTCGCAACACGACGAATGATTTAAAGGTTTCAGATAGTCTTGTGCGCTCCCTTCCAGTTCGTGAATCGACAAAACAGTTTTTCTTTGCTCTTCATGATCCTGATTTTGACTCTATTGTCTACTTGTTGGCTGTAGAAAATTTGTTAGAACGATCTGCATCCAATGCTGAAAGTTTAGTTAGAGCAATCAGGCCAAATCTCGTTGTTGCAATCCTATTAACGGTCGTAATTTAATGTTCTTCTTGTACAATTTTTTTATTTTATTTTAAAAAAGAATTTAATTTCTGTTATTTACTGTGCTGCTTTGATGTTGCGAGTTTAAACCAATTATTCAGATATTAATTCTTATTTGGTGCAAGTCTAAAAGCCTCCCTTGGCATGAAGAATATAATATTTTACAAAATAACTTATCAGCTCGGAATAAGTTTGTCCGATGATGCAATCACAAAGTTGTTAGAATGGAGTGGCAGTATATGCCTTCCTAGCAAGCTCCAGCTTAATATTCCTTCCTTTTAATCCCCAAAGAATAGAATCTATATTTAGAGCACATATACTATCGAACTTCATTTTAGCCATGGATTCCCTAGATTTATTAAGTTGCCTTCCTTCCTTTGAAATCCCAAAGCACATACCCCTATAATCTATGTTAAGCACTGGATTTATTAATGTGTACTTTTCTTTACAAGCTCTAGTGTACCCAGTGCACAGATCTATCTTTAGAGCACTGGTCAATCTCCACTTCATCTTAAAACTGAATTTTTTTACTAGCGTTATAGTTGTTCGCCCATTATTATCAATTACTATTATGATTTCTATTGTTCGCTCTATTTCAAGTGAAATTCCTATCATTTCTATTATTATTAGTCTTATTATTGTTACTATGTTGTGTGGTATTTACTGGAAACCCTTCCTTCAAATTTCCAGTCCACAACTCGATTTATGTAATATATCCCTTGCTCCTTTCCTCCATCAAGTCTTGACTACTATGGTTTCGCTTCAGTCGAGCTTGCCTAGTGATTGAGTTGAAACTTCTCTTTGAAGCAGCAGCTTCCTAAAACGGAAGTGACTTTCATGCCTCTGTCTTTCACTAGTCCGTCTGTTTTACATCCAATCGAATTCGCCCTGTTGAAAGGCGGAGTCACACTAAGAGTTTGAAAGTTTTCTGTGCATTGACTGAAATCGATCCTAAGTGTACTGCTCGATGCTTCTTTCCTCGGGTGTAGTTTAATTATTCTACGTTTCCACATTTTGAGTATATATTTGCCTTTTGTTTTCAACATTTTCCAAGTATATATTTGCGTCTTTTTTTGTTTAGAATCTGGTGGTGTTTCTTGAGTGTAGTCTAAGTATATTTTCCTTTGTTTTGTTCAATCCTGTTGGCAATCTTTAATCTACAATTTACATTTGCAAATATGTTTTATAAATGTTGAAAATAACGATATTTCGCTTTGTGCAGAGGCAAACATGCTTTATCTGGAGAGTCTTGCAGGAGTTGGATTTTCATATTCCAAGGATCCATTGGATTATGTTGGCACCAATGACACTAAAATATGTGATAACTATTAGTGGTAGGTCCGATGCAACTTACTTGTTAAATTTCCTACATTATTACATTATATGATGATGCTCAAATGTTAAATAATTTTTGATACTCAAATGTTAGTATCTGCAGCGGTCGATAACGTTGCATTTTTTCGTGGTTGGTTTAAGACGTTTCTGTAGTACAAGACGAGAGAGATATATTTGATAGGGGAAAGCTAGACTAAATAATCCCAAACAATCACAGCATGCCCACATAATTTCTTATTGTACAACTCTTAAAATTTATTTTATTATTTATGTATATTTTTTTTATTCCAACATATCAATTGCGAGCCCTCTGGTTCCAGATTTGGAACCATGGCTCTGATACCATTCTATAATGCTCTGCTTGTCGGGAAGAGCACTAATTCCTTATATATATAACAACAAAAGACATTTACTCTTAATCTGATTCTAATTCATTTATTTGTGCAATAAAGAGAGGGTCACTGAAAAATACTTGAACCTTAGTGAGCTGAAGATAGTCCTTGAATCCTCGTTTGAGCCTGTCTGAGCCTTGATGCCAATTTGGATGATCCACCCTGTCGACCAGCGTTGAACCTGCTGGCCCTAGGAAACCGACGGGTTTCCTAGCCCCCGAGCCCACGTGCCGATAAACCCGATAGCAACTTCCTTGTTTTTCCGAGTGTAATTCATCCCCTCGAGTTAACCCCCTCCTCCAGATTTCTTCCCTCTCTGCTCCATCACCTTCTTTCCTCTGTTCTTCTGTAAAAAATTTCTCCTGACTACTCTCCAAAAAGAAAAATCCCCTTTGAACCATTTGATCACCCTCCTTATACCTCCTTCCCCTCCTTTCTTCCACCACCTCCTTCATATTTAAATTTATTTATTTAATTCTATCTTGGGTAGTCCAGTTCAGATTTTTTTTTGACATTTGTTATGCATTAATAAATTTTCTTGAATTGTACAATTTTTCACCCCTGATGAGATGGTGGGAATTTACTAGGTGCTTATCCTATTGAATTGTACGTGTAGATTTAAAACATACCCAACTATCATAACATTACCCGATATTGTTTGTTTTTATGCTAATGGTAAAATGGTAAAATAATATTGTAATTTAGTATATGTTATTAATAACTTAATAAAAAGTACTTAATAATAACCACTAATAAATAGTAATAATAATAGATAAAGACAATAAAATAATAATAATTATTATTAATCAATAAATAATTAATTGCAGTATTATTATTACTTGATTGAAATGATAACATCGACATGTTTATGTTTATTGTTAAGTCCCTCCCCCCCCTCCCTCGCACATGGATTTTTAATAAATAAGGTACATTTACAGGTTTAAATAAATCACAATTACTTAATTAACCCATCCCACTATTTAATGTTTTTCAATTAATATTTCATACTAGCGTGCATGTGTGAGGTGTGCATGCATGGCCAGTACATGCACAGGATGCACATGTACTATAGCAAATACCCCTAAATTCTAGCTGATACAAATATTATTTCACGCAACAAGACCAATATACAGATATAATATGATTTCTTTTGACATTTACAGTTATTTAACAGTTATGTTCTTATTAATCAGTCAATTAAGATTGGTTCCTACCATCACTAATCCGGTATCATAAATGTCCAACTCTCAACAATAATAATTAATATGTCAAACCATCCTAACCTATGTTTGCATCCTCCCTATCCTTCCTCTGCTAGTACAAAGTGGATGCCAGCTGTACTAACCTTACCACATAGAACCTGAGAGCAGTAGCATCGGCTAACTAGCGGACCTAGCCTCTCCTAGCAGGCATCCGACCATCGTCATCATAACAACTTGGAGAGCATGTCTCAGCACTGCCCTCCCACGACCTTGGGTATCAAAGTGACATAGGGTGGGAAATGCATCCATCCCTCTCAACATACTGGGTATATACTCATCAAACCATACTACATTGCTATCGAGTTTATTGGTATGTGTCATCGTACCATCACTTGGAAATTAAGGCTCTTCTTCAAGATATGTATTCAGTCATACTTTGCATCGCATACTTCGCTATCACATAGCCCCTGTACCCTGCAGGTTAGCACTATGCAAACATGCATTCATAACAATATCAAATCAATAGCTGGTCCATATTATCAACATTATTTACTTTCATCACATAAAATCACAAAATAGATCGCATCATGGATGGGTGCCCATGTACTACATCATACTTATCACATCCTACAAAGGATTCCTATCAACTATATGTTTTTGTTATGAAATAAATGAATCTGATGACGACTACTGCATGATAATCACATAAGCACAATAAATTCATATAAATGATAATCATCATAACATCATAATCAAAGCATCTACATAGGCATGGTAATCGTCGTAACATCATGATCAAAGCATAATATAAGCATGATAACATCATAATATCATAATTAGAGCATAATCCTGATAACATCATAACATCAGTAAATAATCACATATAACATGCCAAAATATAGTTTATGAAGTATAGTTGAGTCCACAAATAATAAGTAAATACACTGTAATAAGTCTGAGTGATAAATATGCTGGAGTCAAAATATGGGGCACTACATTATTAAATTATTATTTTTTTATATAGGGCTTGTTTAGGAATTGAATTATTTATTGAATCTCTCTCTACTTTATATGACTTATGATCTCATAAATTTATACGACTTATGACTTTCTGGGATCCATATTGAGGGTGGTCTAGTGTCTATAATAACATGAATTCCAGTATGTTTATTAATCAACTCCCATTTATCAATAAATTTTCCTTAAATAGAACTCTTACACCATGAATGGCGCATTATACATAGAATACTTACAATTGCACTACTTATTTCTTGGTAGTTTTAATAAGGTGACACACTTCTATAATATGAAGTTTAATTGTTACTTTGCATGCTTTTCATATCATTTTCTACGACAATACCTGAATTCCATTTATAAGTTCATCTCTTTCTATACTAATTCCTATTATTAGTCCTCAAACAATTGGCCATTTTGTACCCGTCATTTATCGCTAACATTCTTATGGTAATTATATGTCATAAAAAAAAACATATTGTTTTCAATCTACTTTAGTTATCATGTATATTTACCCATTGATATCATCATCAGTTTCACCCCTCTTAGTCACTTACTAATTACACAACTAAGCATTATATTGCACCACTCCGTTTAATACGCATCAAAAATGTATCTTTAGTACTTTTAATGTTTAAATCACTTAATAGATTATATTGCGCCCTATTCATTTCATACTTAGTTAGGTGCAATATATATATATATATATATATATATATATATATTATTTACACATTACTCTTCTTGCCATTCTTTTATCCTTTTTACATCCATGGGTTTTCTTATACTAATATTGAATGTAGCACTCTTCTTGATACAATTACCTTTTATATCTTCTTTATCCTTGCTTAAACTCGCTCTCTCTCCCTCTCTCCATATATAGGTATCAATAGATATTAAGTCTACTTGATCTATTTATTTAGTTATTTATGTTGCATGAGTACAAGTACATTTACAATCCCTTTTTAATTATGAGATTACATTAGCACACCTATCACTCAATATTAGCAACCGCAAATATTTTATTTATATAAAAATAGCATTCCTTATAAAACCTCCTCTTTATACCTTGTCTTTCACATTTATTGTTTCTCATCTATTTATTAGGTCTTACCTCCTAATATCTTAATGTGTTAACTTATAATATTGTTTATGCTCAGCGAGTATAGGTTCACTCATTATACCTTTATTCGAGATTGATTACCATTATTACTTTCACACCAAATAAAGTTACAACCTACACCCTACCATAACCTATTAGCTTCGTGGTATGCTAAACAATGCTAACCCCATGGGCTCTTCTATACATCATCATATCCTTTCTCCAACACTTGTATATTCATCTTCATCTTCGGTATACTTACACCAACCAAACCACTCGTCGTTACTTTATACATATTACCTGTTATCAACTAAAGTACGAATAGTTTACTAGCTTGTATCCCCACCTCTCTCCAATTCTATCTTTGGTAGTATAATTCATTTCGAGATTAAATACTCCATTGGTGATGTGAAAGACACTTCCACAAGTTCATGGACATTCCACATGTTAAAGCCATAAACAATTTATTTAACATAAGGTTTTGTGATTCTCTTGTCTATAAACATTTTTAGGTGGCAATTTTATCATAATTTAAGTTGGAAGTGATGTTATTATAGGAGAAATAGAATCCTATTACAATCTTCGTAAAAAGTGATCAAACATGTCTACTAGCCATAGTAACACAAAACACATGTTTATCTCCTTCAGTGTTTTCTCCTCACTAACTTTTCTTAATAGTCAAATAATGGGGTTAACCTACCCGATGCTTTCCATTTAGATCTTGTAACAATTTTTTTTTTTTTACTCTCATCAACCATAACTTATCTTAACCTTAATCTCTTCTTATTAATATTTAACTTATTGATTATAATTCCTAAGAAATATCAATTAATGTTATCAATTTTATCTAGAAACTTAACAATCAATAATTATTTTCAATTATACCAATGATCTTAATTATAAAGAGTTTAATTTATACTAAATAAGCAACTTAGTTAATGAATATGAAGGCCTCCTCATTATCTTGTCCTAAAGATTTAAATAGTTAAATGTGAATAATATTATGATAATTTCAAATAATCAATCAAAAAAAACATTTTAGTTGTTTCAAATAATTAAATTAAACATTTTAGTAATTCCTAATAATCAAATTATAATAGTTTAATAGTTTCAATTAATTAAATTTAAAATTTTCAAATAGTTTTAAATAATCAATTTAAAACATTTTAATAATATGAAATAATTAAAACATTTTAGTGAGTGGACCCTAGATCGAAATAATCACTTTCCTTGTATTTGATTGGAGTTTCACTTTGATTTAAGAACAACCCCTATCTACCGATACTACAGCAACTACTGTAAGCAACATTTAAATATATATGACAACTGGAGTATGCATGCAACACACAAATTGTACGCTAGTCAAGTCGTTGTTAGTGCTAGGAAGCACTTCACAAGCTATATATATGACACGTAATTTGACCGTTTTCGATCACCACAAAGGTGTTACGTCGTGTTAAAAAAAAAGTGGCATACCAGATATGATGCATGACATTGTTGTAAGTGTAGTATTCATCATTATCAAGACAAATAAGTAATATTGATATTTTAATTTTTTTCTTCCAGTGTGAAGACGCGCAATATCAATACATTAGTTCTGTAGATTATTGCCAAAATTAAATTTACATGTCTCCATGTAAGGACATAAAATTAATATTAATACATAAATTTATGTTAAACTAAATGAGAAGTACTAATTTGAAAACATAACTTATTTTTTATGGCCTTCTCGAAGATAAACTATCTAATCTCTTGAAATTAAATTTTTTTTTTAACATAAATGTTTCGCATTATGTAAATGTTTCATATCATGTGTTATAATCCTTTTCAGAACAACAATTTAATATGCTTAATTATTATGGAATGAACCATGTTCATTTACTGGAGAATATCCAAATAAGAACGAAAGTAAACAGAAATCCATATAGTGCAGGTAATATAAAATATAGATGATTGAATGATAGAATATGTTATCATATTATTCTTGACTTTGAGTGTTATGTAACCAGAGATACCATAAAAGCAGAAATATATATAAAATTAGATTCGGTAAAAGATTAGATTTTAATCAAATGTAAAAAGAAAATATCACAGTTACAATGATATTTACATTACATGATCCAATCGTTCCTTGTCGCTCTCGTCCATTCCATCTCTAGTTTGTTGTATCTTGTTTGAGGGCCAAGAAGAGGTTACCATAAAATCAAGTAAAGGAATATTATGGAAAACAAACAAAGGTGGAAAGATCAATCCCTGGCATGCAAGCACCACATAATCTCCTTTTGGCCCACATAGCTGGTGCAACACCCTTGGTTTAAGGCATTAATTTTTTTTTTCTACATGGATTGCTACAACTACTTTATTGACAATAAAGAGCATTCTAGAACAATTTTATAAAAAGGCCCTCTCGCCATATTACGACTCTTCCTGCTAGTTACCAAACTGAGTACCGAAGTATTATATATATATATATATATATATAGTGTGTGTGTAATTACACTAACCAACTTCCTACACATATATTTTTTGCTTTGAATCAATTAATGTAGATCTATGTTTTCCTATGCTAATTTGAGTCAAATGATACTGATAAGCTATAACTAGCCTCTGAAAAAGGAATAAATGAATTTAACTCTTTAAGTTTTGCAGACTAAATTAGATTGGATCAATTTCATTTCACTATCCACAAGATTGTTATTCTCAGCTAATAATATATTTTAAGTAGCACCCAAATCATTATTAATAAATTTGAGCAGTACCCAGCTAGCTAGGGAAATCGATGAATTCCAAGGAGATGCCTCTTTACCCATTAAAATAAAATGACTGGCCAATGAATCCTTTTTCTTTACCTATTTGATGAAAAATTTCCTCGGCTCTACCTGCTGGGTGATGGAGTCAACATATGTGATAACACAATTTAATTTATCTTGCTTGCTTGTTGGTGTTGTTTCAGTTAAATTTACTCCATATTGATCCGAAGGCGAAGGGAAACAGACATATTTCAGTTGCTGCTGAGGTGAGTGAGATAAATCTTCACCTCTACTTTTTTGAAAGCAGAAAAAAAGGGACGCACATGCCTCTGGTTATTTAACCCTAACCCTACCTTCACATTCAAGAATAATTAAATAATTAAAATAAATAATCGTAACTCATTATTTGTTTGGATTTAGGTTTTCGAGGTGAACCCATGTTTGCACGTGGTAGAGCTCAGGAAATTTGTCGGTGACATAGCACAATACAGATAGGTAATTCCCATATTATTAATGTTTATTATTTGTACAAGTAAATAATGTAGATTCTAGATTGATTGATGCTCACGGATGCCATAATTATTATTATTATTTATGTGTAGATGTGCATAAAGTTATCAAGCGATATGAGCCTGCAAAAATATGATATAAAGTTGGGAAGCGATCTAATCCTGCAAAAAGAGGATAGTGTTAGAGTGTGGAAAGATAAAGGAGGAATCACGTTGTCTTTCCCTTTCCCTTGATGGGACGGCACGCCATGACATTCTATGAAGGGAAATCAATATCTCTTATAATTAAATATACAAACCTAACTAGTCTGAACTCTGTGGGCCCTTGTGTATAATGTTAGGAATTGGATCCTAAGCAGTGACCCCGGTCTAAGGTGGGCGGGGTCCAAAAATTTGGATTGTATTATGGAGAGGAGACAATCATTAGAGACAGACAAAACACTAAGTCAAAAGATACTCTCAGTTTGTTTAGTACTTGAAGTTGCGCGTAATGCAAAATCAATTTTGTGGACATGGACACCGAGAAGGAGGAGCGTTGCTTTTCACAAAAAAAATCATTTTTAATTGTCTGTGAGTGTCGTTTCAGTTTTAATTTTTTTTTTTATCTTAAAGTTTGTTTTAGTGGAAGTTACTTATCACCAATATTTAATTTAAATTTAAGTTATGCACAAAGAACACCATTTGACCGGACTGGTCCTTCCGAATTGGTAGAAAAAAAAAGAAAAGAAAATCAAATCATAAACTCTGTGATTGCTAACAGACCCTAACCTAAAGGTGATTGCACGTGTTTAAACAAGAAGATACCAAGTGGACGCATTGTGGGATGGTTGGCTGGGCTCTCCCTTAGTGCTCTCGACACTAACTTTACCCTAACCTATCACTAGGAGCACCTATACCAAGCCATCCCTCAATGAAGGCCATGTGGACAATCGCATGATGCTCATGTTGCATGAAGCTTACACGCCAGTCCTCCAAGAGCCCAAAACTGAAGGAAGGATTGCCAAAACTTGTTGCCCCTCCAAATAGATTTCATTTTGTAACAATTTTTTTTCTTTCTGCCATCATCAACGCTGAATGGATCTTAATGGCAGGCGAGATATCTTGGCTACACAATCGTTTGTAGGAATTTAATATTTTAGATTCAGTTATAAGATATCTCATCTCATATGTTTACTGTGCATTCAACTGATCCATATTAGCATCTATCGTAGAGAGCTTATATCCAAGATCAGTCATATATATGGCTTCGGCTACCAAAGAAGGCTTATTAAATGTTGTATAGGCTTTCTTATGTGTGACTTCAATCTCAACTGAGAATTCTATACCAGAGAGAAGAAACAGTGGTATCCTTGACCTAGAAAATAGTTTGGTGCTCATGTTGGAGGCATTTTCCAGGTGGTCTCTTGACAGAGTCCCCGACTCTCACCCCAGCTGACCGTGTTTCAATAAGTTTCAATGCTGGAATACCTAACCATGAGACAGTGGGGGAGGCGTAGTGCACTCTGACCATCGAGAGAGAAATTGGTCGCTTCAAGCCTGGACCAACCCACTTGTTGGCACAAATCCGAGCTCACTGAGTCATTGGATTGATGCCCTTCAGTCAAATGGTGAGCGTGGATAGACAGAATATGGTCTTTCATGATGTGGGATTAATTCACGATAGTGGAGGGAGAGATTGACCCGCTGGGGTTTTACATCGTGGTTGCATGAGTATCTAGGAGTGCAGGGGAAGTGATGTGGGGAAATGAAGGAGAGTGAGGGGGACTATGATATAATCAATTTCTCAATGATGACATAGCGATATAAGTCCACCTTCTACACTGTTTATAACCAACGATTGCTGGAGATTAGAAGTTCATAGTAAACGCCCTCTATAACTCACAAACCTATGCAATATGCATTAGGAGACTTATGTTGTCATGGCTTATTGCTCCTGTAACCTGTCACCTATTTTGGGCAGTATTTCCCAACAATCCCAATTTTCATGATGTATTTGGAAAATTTCCTATTTCTTAGAGAGCAGAAAAAGCACTGACAACAACAGCCAGGCAGCCAGTCAGCAAGATGGTGGGCACCATGAATCTCTGTAACAGAAGGAGAACTTATATATATATATATATATATATATATATATATATATACACAGGTTGTTGCTGGCTTATTGTTAGATTTATTCAAATCTTCCTTTTGTCTTTTAATATTTAGTTTGCCCACATAAATTTACAGGTGGGAGGCCTTTAATGCCTCGCTAATTCTAATGAGCCAAGTATATCAATGTTTTGGTATGTGGTTGTGCAAATTGAGGAAATAATGTTGATAATAATTTTAAATGAGCTTGTACAACTGCTAAATGAGCTTGTAAAACAAGATGAATGAGAGTTGAAATGATAGAGGCGTAAACAATCTAATCGAGAGTTAGCTAAACGCTCTCGAAGGAAGAAACAGGTATAGACTTGTTCTTCAGTATTTTTATCAGATGCTTGACGAGAGAGGGAAAATAGTGAGGCATAAATAGATAGCCTATTGTCATTGATTTTTGGAAGTAGTAAATATTGCTCAATTGATGGTTTGTTGTGCTGTGATGTGCTAACGCTGACTTCCGTGAAACAGCTTGAGTGTGAGGAGTTAACTGCAAAAGTGGATACACTGACTGCTGAGAACACAACACTCAGAAATGAACTAAAACTTATAGCAGAGGAATCTGAAAATATTGCTTCTGAGAATGAATTACTAAAGGTAACATATCCTTCATGGTAGCATCAACAAATTGTTACTATTTATTGCCCTTGGGATTTGGAATTTTTAACATTATAGGATTCTATGTGAAATAGAAGAAGTTGATGATTTTGCAAGGAGATAATAGAGTGGGAGATTCAGAAAGAAATGATCCTAGAAGGATACAGCCACAGTTTATGCAACCAAGAGGAAATGACTATCCTCATGTTCTATCAAAATAAGCAATTCAAGTTCTAGCCAAAGAAATGAGCAAAGGGAGAGTGAGATTAGCGATTTGACTAGTAAAGGTCATGCAGTAGTGCTTATGTAAAATTTTAGTTTTGATTTATCTTCCATATAATGTTTATTTTTATCCTAGAGGGCCCCTTTAGGTTCCAGTTTTAGAACCTAGGGCTCTGATACCATCTATAGTGCTCTGCCTAACCGGTAGAGCACTGTGTCCATCTCTTTGTGATGTTCTCTATCTTAAGCTCATTCTGAGTTAGTTTTTAATAAAATCAAGACATTTTAATCATATTACAGGATTATATCCATGTCTGTTCTATTAGTTTTATAAACATATGAATGTACAAGTATGAACTGTAAACATATTAAAGTAGAAATATGAGCTGTACATGTTTGATAAACTTCATTAATTTTTGTAAATTAGACAATAATACCATGCATGAATTTAGTATCTAAATACCTTGAATTTAAATACCTGGAACCAGCGGTTGTAGTAGAGCCAACAGTTTTTTGTAGACCTTGTAGGCTCCTTCTTCTTCTAGGTTTCCATCCAAGACTTTATTAACAAAATGAATTTATAAAGCTCATTTCTTCCAGCAGAGCGGTGGGCTTTGCATCCGCAACAAAGTGAGAGAACTCATAGGCTTTTGCATGATGATTTGCAAGGCCTTTTGTAATGAGTTTCTCGGATGCAATTTCTATTATCTCAACATCATTTGGGCTGAAAGTGACTCTCTTAGGCATTCCTGTATGTGTCATCTGATAGACACTAAGAATATTTGCTGCTAGAGATGGTACATACAAAAATTTAGAAAAAAAACCATTTTCTAGATCTACAGTACCTTGTCCTTCGGAAATAATGATGGAGTCATCTCCCATGTGGATGGGGATGGATTTTCTGGTCTCCAAGGATTAAAAGGAGTCTTTTTCATCCATCATGTGATTCGAAGCTCCACTGTCAATCAGCAGTGCTTTGGACTTCGAAGTGCTTGCCATGAGGGCATGACCTTTTTCATGCTGTGGTTCTCGATCTTGGTGATCTCTCCTCCGAAAGCTCTCCGGAAGATTGATGTGATTCCTCTCAAGGAGAGAGGTTGCTTCATCAATATTTTTCTTCATGTAGGCATGTTTAGGGTGAAAACTCTTCCCGCAGTAAGAACACCTGAATTTTTCTTTTCCATTGTACCATTTTCCTTTGTTCTTCCTTGAGCCAGAAGATTCATCATGCTGCTGATTTTCAACTCTAGGCTTGGGAGCATCAAATTTAGTTTTCTGATTTTTCTGCTACTTTCCTTTACCCTTCATATATTTGGGCCCTAAGACATGGAGGGCTTGATCATGGGAAGATCGAATGATCCCCATTTGGACAATATTGTCATGTTAACTAGTTAGGGACTCAATGAAGGCATTGAGTGTAGGCATCTTCCATCCGGGGGTTATGAGCTTCCCCACATGGAATGTAGAAACAAAAACTGAATAATCATCCCCGATTTTGGAGAGGATGGCTAGGATGAGTTGATCATCCTCCTTCTCCACTTTGCATTGCTCCAAGAGAAAAATAGTATGCTTGAACTTTGTAAAGAAATCATTCAAAGTATCGAAATTGGAAGGTTCGAGAGACATGATTTCATTTTCGAGTTGGTAAACTCTCAAGTCATCATGCTTTCCATACAGAGATTCCAATTTGTCCCATATTTCTTTCGGTGTCTTCAGATCCGTAAGACAGAAGAAAAGGTCATTAGAAATAGAGAGGCACAAGAAACTGAAGGCTTCATCCTTCTTGTTCAAGAATATTGATTTTTCTATGGCGAATCCAGGCTCAACTTCGCTGTCCATGGTGACTCTATAGAGTTTTTTGGAGTGCAACTGATGTTCCATTTTATTTTTCCATGTGTGGAAATTGTATGGAGTCAACATGGGTACTGAGGAGGCCATCTGGATATGCTGTAGCGAATGCTTCACCTGTAGAAACCTAAAAATCAAAACAGAAAAGGCAAAATAAGGTCGGACAGCCTACACATTCTAGGATTTCATCATGCCTAGCATAGTAAATCAAGAAAGCTTGATCAACAAGTTTTTTAATTGGGGTATTAAGTGGTAAGCCTTGGCTTCTGGTGCAGTGCTGGAATTTTGAGCTATTGCTCACTTCTCATGGAGAAATCTGTCAAAAATCTTGTTTTTNTCCCTCCGCATTCTCTAATACCATATTAATTCTTGCACATGATCTAGGAACTAGGAATCAAAAGCATCAAAGAATAATTAACAAATACTCATGAATTGGAAATAATTGAAACCAGAAATGGTTTCCTCTCTGTATATTTAATAAACAATAATGAGTTACAATTGCAATGCTGAGCAATGGCTTAAATCCATGAAGAATTCGAATACCTAAGGAGACAATTCGAATTAAGTGAGTGAGTCTAGCTTAACTGACTCTCAAACATTCAATCTCAGTTAGTTAACCACTTGACCAAAACCCTAATTGACTCACCAAACCCTAACTGAAGTGAGAGTGCAATAAATGACTGAATCTCAACTGAAGGAGATCAAAGACATGTCATAGCAATCCAATCATCAAGTGCTAGTGATCCATGACTCCAATGAACCCCGATGAGGTTAACTGAAGCTGAACTGACCATCAGAAGTTGGGGAGGCACCTTGTTGACTCCAATTCATTAAATAATAATAAATAATCATTAAATAATATATTTAATGACTGGAGGTGCCTTAAATGACTGTAACTGACTGGTTGAACTGATTGTAACTACCAGTTAGCAATTATGTGCATTAATGTCACACATATCACCCCCGGAGTGCTCGAGTTAGCCTCCTTCACTGTAGGAGAAGGGTAAGTTAGCCTCCTTGACTGTAGGTAGGCATGGGTGTGACTCGATGATGGCAAATAATGCTCCACTGATATCAATTAAACTTAGGATAGTGGTTTAACTAGGCCAATTTGACCAAAAGAGTGTGTATGATGGTAAATGTCTCCAACACCATGCCTTGAAGGTAAGCCTCACTCAGTCAAAGAATTATTTGATAGATTCTAGAGCATCAAACCACATGGTTTCCTCGAGGGAATCATTCACCACTCTCACACTATCAGGAGGAACTAGAATTGACATGGGAGATGACTCCCAAATCCCAGCTGCTGGGAGAGGTTTAATTAAAATCCATCATGGTGAGTTCAAGAATGTTCTCTATGTGTCATCTCTTGCAGCAAATTTGTTATATGTTTATCATATGACCCATATTGGCTTGCCAAATCAATTTGTATTTGGTCTTGACTAAGTGGAGATATCAGACATCTCAACTAGTAAGATTATAGTGAAGGGTTTTCAAAACCATGCCTCCAAGGCATATGAATTCTCACACTTTCTATTGTACTTAGCTCCAGCACAATTTCATCATCCATTTGAAAGGGATGTATAAACTCTCTTTCATCTCCATTTGCAGATAATGATATGTTGTCTAATATTTCAGTTTTAGATAATGAGGAACAAGATCAACATGATATTGATATTGAGATTGTACTTCAATATGATCCAGACTGAGATCGACTCCTATTCTAAATCAGAAGCCTAAATGGGATGAAAAAATAATTGAAGCAGTTGGGAATGATGTTGGGGATCCATATGATAGAAGAAAAACGAGGTTCCATTATCAGAAGGAATGTGTTTCACACTCTGATATAGCTTCGCTACCTACCGAGTGGTGCAAAAAACTTCCAAGAAGATGCTACTTGATGATAGCAAATGATCCACAATTTTTCCCACTGAAGAACAAAATGGATCATTCCATTCCTCCTCCAAAAAGAAGAGACAAAAGAAACATTCAATAGATTGATAGAAGATGGAAGGGTTCACATGCATAGTCCTAGGATGTCTATGCACTAAAGAACCATGATTTTGCATGGTTGCTCCATAGAGCTGCAAATTACAACAATTTTTTTACAATTTATTACCCAAAGAGGAAAATGTTCTCCTAACTATATATTTTTTCCCTGTTTCCTGCTTATTTTGAGGGGAGGATTTCCCTTGTGGTTTTTCCCATTTTTGTAGTTTATTAACCAGTTTTATTTTTCATTAGATTGTATGGGTGAATTTTGGCATAGTATCCAAGGCCCAATGTTTTCCAAGCCTGGATTAAGGGGGGTTGTTAGGATTTTATAATCCTCCCTTATCCATATATATTCTAAATGATCATCTTTCCTAACTTACAGAGACACTATTACTATACTACAATGTGGGGAACACATATAGAGGTTAGATTCCACTTACTGCATGCTAATGAATGAGTTTATGTGTCTTTGAGACCAATCCCTGCATTATAGGGGCCCACTTTGAGTGCCAGCAGCAACCTTCATCAGTTGGTTGTGGTAGGTAGGAAGTTATGCTAATTCAACCTTTAGTTACATTCAGTTAGATCACTCTTAGTTAGTCAAGCGCCATTTTTTCATGGTTGCATGGGGAAGTAGCACATTTTTCCACCTACCTCATTAGTTTCATTGGTTTAACTAGTTTAATTGATTTTCAGACTGATTTAGACATCAAAAGTTAGACTAGTGGCTCCCATGTAGTTATTTAGACACTCCTAGTTATATTTTCATCCAACTTGAGTTGGTAGATTTGAATCCTCTCCACATTATTTGAGTACTTCTTATTGTAACACTATTGTATTACTACTAGATTAATGAAAATTAATGTTTTAATTAACTGGTCAATTCTTATTATGTTTGTCTGAAATCGGTCTTGTTTAGTGTAAATTATTCATTTTATTCCACTACACAATTCACCTCTCAATTGCTCTAATTTTCCTATAGATCAATGCTTCAATAATTTAACACCTCCTTGATGGGAACTAGTTCAACAAGGAAAGGGAACTATTGAGGCTTACTCACAATCATGTAGATTCACTTCCATAGTAAATACATTCTAGACACTATGACAAGATGGGGGTGTTTAAGACGCTTTTTAAATACAAAATTAACATTTTTCCTTTTCTGAATGAGGAAACAAAATTAAAGGTTTGCATAATTCTTTTCAAAAGCTTGGCTTAGATAAATTTTCTGGTTTATTTTCATCTTTTTTCTTGCACAATGCTTGAGGTGAAAAACATTCTTATTGTTAGTGCCAACCATGCTTTAATTGGTCATGGGAACTAGTACAAGGTATATGGGATTGGATGAACATTTTGAAATGGGTAGAAACAAAAAATAATAGTCATATTCCATTCATATCCAAAGTTATCGATTTATCCTAGCAAGCATCCTGGATTGGTCTCATTGATGTTTATGATAGAGATGTATTTAGGGTGATACAATTTGTAGATATTAGCTTCGATTGAAATAAATAAGCACAACTTTGCAGAGAATTAGTGACAATATATGCTTAAATTCTCTTTTTCTTATTTTTTCAATCTATCATTTTTTCAATATCAAGTTGTTCTTATTGCTCCCTTTGGGATTTGGGCCCAATCCCTATGAGCCCTATTTTCTCAGTCTCCTTTCACGAAAGAAGAATAAATCTATTTTATGTAGCCGTGTCTTCAATGAAAATGGAATTGTTAAGATCATGTGGTCCTATATATCTTGTAGGTATATGATTGGTTATTGACACAACTTTCTGATTTCCTTCAATAGATATACTTTGGTACATATAGGGATGCTAGAACATGGTTTCAGATTAATGGAATCTTTCTTTTTCTCCATGACTCCTTGCTTAGTGTTCTGCAACATTGATTTCATCTAGTAATCAAATCTCATTCTCATTCAAATAATTTTGTTCAATTCTTAGATAAGTATTGAGAATATCACAGTCGAGGATTTGATTTCATCTAGTAATTGAATCTCATTCTCATTCAAGGAATTTAGTTCGTTTCTTAGGTAAGTATTGAGAATATCACAGTCGATGATAGTTCAATAAACCTTCAGCTTGCATTAATCAACTCCATGATTGTTTTATCTCTTTCAATTTATTAATCATATATCTCTTGGTTGTTGGGTGTTCTATTTCCAAAATCACTACCACATTTCCATTTATTGAATTATTGTGTGATGGCATTCGATATAAATTTTCCATGAGTTCATGTGCATGAATACCTAGCTCTAACCATCTTGTTTGGGAAGCTAATTATGAAAACTAGATTATATATACCTAAACCACATGTCATTGTAAATGAAGTTCGATAGTACCATTTGTTCTGTGTTTGAGAGTAGATACCAGATATCGATGAAATAACAAAATTTCAAATATGAACAAAGGGTTCAATTCAGTAATAAGAAAATTGAGTTATATGACTTGAAGCTATCTGTTGAGTCATACATTTAATAGGACTACATATTTGGGGATGTTGAAGTAAGTTTGTGTGGAACTATTTGGGAGTTTTAAGTCTTTTGAATTTTTTTGTTTGGGTTACAATATTCTAATCAATCATTATTCTCTCTATGTTAGCATTAAATTCATTGAATGACAAAAACCCCGATAGGTTTCGATCCAATCACAAACAACCAAATGAGCAGTATTTATAATAAATGGGATTAATAGTTTTTTTAGATATTATTATCTTAATTAGGATATTTGTTTGAAACAATAACAAAAAAACCAATATGCATAATATATAATAGATACACAAGACACAAATATTTGTACTGGAGAAACCATAAAGGATAAAACCCAAAAAATTTCTTTATAATAGTATAGTCACAAGGATAGTGTCATGAGATGATCAAACCCTATAATAAGAAGTCTCCAATAGCTATCTATCTTTCCTCCCTTCTCTCTCTTTCTCATGTGAACTTGAGTGAGTGTGATGTGTGTATAAATGAGGGAGGTAGCCTCCCTATTTGCACTAATCAAGTGTCATACCTATTACATGACTGGGGCCGACCTGTTACCCTAACAGGGTAGACTTATCCTGGAGAGACTCTGAATACACATTAAATGATGTTACAGTAGGGAATATTTCCTTGACTTACAATGGAGGTTGTACCTCAAGGTACAGACACAATAAAGACATCTCGCAAGGAGGAAAACACATATATGATGGGGGTACACCAACAAGCAATGATAATACACATCAATAATATTCCAAATTTACAAACACATCAACACTCCCCCTTAACTAGGAATGTATTCTCTCTCTTCCACAACCATCAACACATCTGGTAGATTCATCATCATAGTTTTTGCCATCAACATATTCTTATGAATCATTGAACGGTACTATATTTCATCAAAATTTTCTACACAGCCAACCCTTTTTCATGTTAGGTGTAGGACTGGTCCTCATATAAGCCTTCATCACATATTGAGAAAGCCATCATGTAGTAACTATCTAGGACCTTCTTTACATTTCCACGACAATGGGCCTACATCTACTACCTTTATATTGTTGTATCTAGATCATCTATTTTGTCCTGCACAAAATAAAATAGAACAAAGTGCATAGAGCATAGCCCATAAGCAGACCACCTGCGTTCTATCACCATAGGAGTAAGCCAAGATATTTTCACATCATCAAGAGAATCTGTGTCTTCTACTATGTGAGAATCGCTTAGGAGCACACTCAGTGCATTACGTCTCAACATGGTCAACCTATGTTTTACCAGGAAACAAGAACCTCCTAGGCACACATAAAGTGATTTCTGACCTATACATCTCAACATGGGAACACACAAATATATAGATATATATATGTAAGGACTGATTACGACCAAACAACCTACTACACAAGGAATTTTAAGTTCTAGGTCAACCTCAAGGACATTACATCTAACTAACCTGTTTCGAGGATATTTTTTGTTCAGACAACCTTCAAGGCGTATTACATTCGAGTAACTTGCATACCATGTCAGGGCTCTGTTTACACTCGGAAAAACTACATAACTTATTACATTCATGTAACTTCTGTACCACATCAAGGATCATATTTAAACTCAAATATTCGATTTCATGACCGATTACATCTAAGGATAACCTATGATATTTTCCAGGATTGATTACATCTTAGGATAACCTATAGGTTCAATTACATCTGAGCATCCAAATTGACCAGGATTTTTCCCGCTCGGACAACCAATCTCATTTCCGATGCGAGATATTATGCATCTACGTTTTCTCATATCTTGCTATTTCTAGCATAGAAGATATCATGATTGATTACATATAAGGATAACCTGTGAGATTTGAGAGGAACTATTACATCCGAGGACAACCTACATAGCTGATTATGTCTAAGACACCTACCTTATTTGTCAGGATTTTACTCTCAAACAACCTGTATCTCCATCTATGTTAGAACATATCACTCCCTATTTTGAGGGGTCTTGTTCTAGATCACACCAAGTATTTATCTAAAGGACTTGAACTTCACTCTGGCTAGTGGTTTTGTAAACACATCTGTTATTTGCTCATCTATTTCTATACACTGGAGATTCATTACTCCTATATGCACCATATGCTTGATATAGTGGAACCTGATCTCTATGTGCTTCGACTTGTCATGGAACATAGGGTTCTCTGAGAAGTTCACACAACTTTGATTTTCATAGAAGATACAAGTCACATCCAGCTGGAGATAAAAAAAGTGAGATATTAGCTTTCACAACCACACTGCCGCACAACTAGCTGAGCAAGTGGAAACATACTTTTCCATGGTTGTAATAAAATCCATGCACGACTTATTCTTACTAAACCAGGAGATCATGCCATATCCAAAACTAAAGAAGAAACCCGAAGTTCTCTTCCTGTCAGTGGCACTACCTTCCCAATCCAAATCAACATAACCATGTAGGTTAATATTTTGATTTTCATCATATTTGAGAACATAATCCACTATACCCTTTAGGTACCTTAGTATGTGCTTTGTATCCATCAGGTGAACATGTCTCAGATTCGTCAAAAAATCAATTAGATTGGTCACTGCAAATCATATGTGTGTTATCATATTCATCGGGTACATCAATGAGCCAACCATCTCATGATACATCATGGAATAAACTGACCCAAATGAAACATCACTCAGAAGCTTCAAGTTAGATTGCATAGTTGTTGCTATTACTACATAGTCTCCTTGACCAAGGAACATCCTATTTGCACTATGCCACACCTCCATGCCTAATATATAGTGCATCATACCTAGGTATTCCATCTCGAAATATGTAGCAAGTCTCCTCCTTTCATCTTTAATGAGTTCATCTTCTCCTGTTAGGAACAAGTCATCAACATATAACATGAGCATAATTGGTATTCTTCCTTCAACCTTGAAGTAAAGTTTGGACTCCTCTTTACTCTTGGTAAATACTTTTCTCATGAGGAAGCTATGCATCCTTCTATACCATGTCCTTGGTTCCTTTTTCAATCCATAAAAGGAATTCTTTAATTTGCACACGTGATTCTTCATGTCATGTGTCTCGAATCCCAGTGGTTGTTCCACGTACACTTCCTTCTTTACTACACCATTCAAGAAAGTTGTCTTGACATCCATCTGGTGTATTTTCCATTTCATAATTGCTTCCAATGAAAGTATGGATCTAATGGAAGTGTACCTCACCACAGGTGCAAATGTATACTCATAGTATATTGCTTTTTACCTTGAGAATCCTGGTGCTACAAATATTGCATTGTATTTCTCTATGTTTCAATTTGTACCATGCTTGATCTTGTATATTCACTTCAAAGTCATCAAAGACTTCTTTCCTGGTCTCTGAACTATCTCCCAGACATCATTCTTTATGATTAACCGATATCCTCGATCATAACCTCCATCCATTCTTTCGGTTGTACATACTCTTCATAGGTGGAAGTTTCATTGTCAATGATGTCACATAACAATAAAACATAACTATTATATGTCTTTTCCCTTTTTCTTTCTCTATGTAATCCTTCAGGAGCGCCATACCTTTGTACTTCTCATATCAACTCTTGTTCCCATGATGTTTTCCTCTTGTGGGAGTTCTTCTCAAGGATTGTCTCTCTCGGCTCCTGTGGTTATTCCATGTCATGATCTTCATGGACTTATGGAATTGCTTCACCAATTTAAATACCTCGGGCTCTCATTTATTCATGTTCCTCATCCTCTTGAATAGATGTCCTTCTCGATATGAAGTATGTCGAGTATTCATCAAAGGTTACATATGTATTGATGTTGATCTTGTTTAATCCTAGGAAGTATATTCAGTAGGACTTTGATGTATCACTATATCCTATGAATATACCCTTCCTCCAAGAATGATCAAGCTTGGTCCTCTTCTCCTTTGGGATATGTATGTACACCAAGAAGACAAATATTCTCATATCGATGGCTTATGGTTTCTCTCCTAAGAGAGCATCTTCTAGAGTGATGTTGTTACGTATTTTATGAGAAGTACAATCCTATAAATACACAACTATCCTTGCTACCTCCTCCCAAAGGTGCATAGGAAGATATGTGTCATGTAGAATTTATTTTGTTGCTTCCATGATGGTTCGGCTCTTTTGTTTTACAACCCCATTCTCCTGAGGATTATATGAACTACTAAAACCCCTCTTAATACCATATTCTCTGTAGAGTCCCTTGAATTATTCCGAGGTAAATTATTTGCCATTATTTAATCACAGTGTCTTGATCTTCCTTTTATTTTGATTGTCGACCAATCCTTTATATTCCTTCAGATTACTGAATACTTCATTTTTTCCCTTTCAATAAATATATCCAAGTCTTACGTGAGAAATCATCTATAAAGGAAACATAATACACATATCCTCTTAATGAGCTAGAAGACATGGGTCTGCATACATCCAAGTGTATTATAGCCAGTATTCCTTTAGCCTTTCTCTTACTACTAGGAAATGTCTTATTCACATTCATTCCTTGTGAGCATCCTTTAAAAATTCCATCATGCTTTTCCTAGATATCCAGAATTCTAGAGACATCTTTACTTGCGACCGGTACTGATCTGGAGTGCACTTGTGCAATCCTTCTATTCCACAGTTCAATTGGTTCAATTGACACATGAACCGGTGCTTTTTTAGGTTGTCCCTTTAGCTTGTACAAGCCTCAATCTTCTTCTCCAATCAATGTTGCATGATATATTGTATTTCCTTCAGGCAACATTAGAACTTGGCCATCGATAAATTTAACTCTCATTCCCTTTGTATATAGTGAGGAGATGAACATAAGGTTCTTCTTCAAACCTGGAACATATAGGACAGCCCCCATCTTTAAGGATTTCCCAAACTCTAGCTTGTATGAAACTTCTGCTCTCCCTTTTATGGGGTATTGGTAATTGTCCCCAAGTTTCACCTTGTGAGGTGACTCATGCTTAGACATATTGACGAATGATTCCTTGTATCTATTTATGTGTTTACAAGCTCCATTATCCACAATCCAATCATTGCTCCAATGTGAGATAGTGGTCGTAAGTAAACATATCAGCACATACTCTTCATCTTAATCATCCTTCTCTCTTATGAATCATTTGTTTGTTGTTTCATTGTCATCGGCAATATGATCATGGTGTCTCTTTTTCCTAATGGGATAGTCTCTTGCAAAGTGTCCCTTTCCATCACAACTATAGCATCGAACATTGGAAGGATATCTCTTGATCTTCTTTTGTTTCTTGCCGTTCTTCTTGTTATGATGAAAGTTTTCCTTCTCCTTATTCTTGTAGTTCCTCCTAGTGTTAATTGTGAGACCTTGATCTTGAGTTGCTCACATATTATCTTATCTTGTTACGAGTTGAGCTTCTTCTTGTGTGCATTCTTCTCAAAGTCTGCTGAAATAGATCAACTTCCTTCTTGAATAGATTAATTGAATCAGGGATAATTTTAGGGGCTAATATGAGCCTAGTGGGCTATTTTTCCATGTTTTTATCCCAAAAAATATTCGCCATTTTGTATTTTTTGAGGCCCTCTTTCGCCCAATTTTGATGGGGTAAACTTTTTTCACCCTAAAAATCACCAAATTATTATATAAATGATATAAAACCCTTGGAAATTAAAACATTTTTTGAAAAATATCGCCAATCATTTTATAGTTGGCGTTTTAAGAATTCGTAATATTCGCCAATATTTATATACTTTTAAATACGTATGGTTCCTTAAAATCATCCCTGACTTGAATGCATGAGTCCCATGATATAGCAAGACAATTGAAGATAGTCATAGCTATCTCACCTTCTTCGACATTCTCTTCAACTACTTCCAAGTGTTCCTTGATTTGAGAAACCCTTCTGAAGTATGACCATATAGTCTCTGAGTTTTGTATCTTCAGATTCTTCAACAGGTTCCTCAAAGTCATCTTCTGGTTGATGTTATTTCCTTCGAACATCTTTGTAAAACCATTAAATACTTCGTTTAGTGTCTTGAGTGAAGACACATGGGGGCTGAGTTGATCCTTGATCGAATCCATTATGATTATCTTGGATTTAACCAAGTTCTTCTTATGAGTATCCTTAGCCTTGTATCCCTCTGGTTATGGAACTTCTCAACTGATGTTTTAATCCAAATCATTTTCTTCAAGTATTAGGGAGATTATGTACTTCCATGCTCAAAATTTATAAACCCCTCCAAGATTTTCCTCAAGATAGGTATCATGAGTAACTTTTTCTAATGAGATCCTCAAATGGAAATAGCAAATATTTATATCTTACAGATTCGAGGTGTTCGACCTGGTTCTCAAGCTCGATGACCTAGGGTTTTTCGGAGAAACCCTAATTTTCTAAACTTGTAGTTGGGGAATTATGTTTGGACACATATATGTGCCTCCTTGAGGAGAGTTTCTCAGTAGGGTCCCTTTCTAAAGACTAAGGTGGGAAGCCTCTAAAACTTGATGCCCTAGTTTCTATCAGCGCTAGTGATAGGGTCAAAATTGAAACTTCTTCAAATATGAAACTACATCCATCGAAATATGTTCCCTACTGAGGCAAGCTATCATAGCCCTATTTTCTTGATGATATGTGGAGAGAACACCTTGAACTAGGAATCCCTCCATTCCACTATTGCATAGTGCCTTCTTTTAGAGAAGCTATGATAACAACTTAGTTTTTATAGATATTATTATCCTAATTAGGATCTTTGTGTGAAAGAATAAAAAGTACAACAAGATGCATAAGTTATAATAGATGCAAAAGACACAAATATTTTTTCAGCGGGGAAACCATAAAGGATAAACCCCTCCAAAAATCCTCATAACAGTATAGTCACAAAGACCATGTCATAAGATGATCAAACCCATTAATAAGAAGTCTCCATCAACTATCTAACTCTCCTCCCTTGACTCTCTGTCTCTCATACGGAATTGAGTGAGTGCGAGGTGTGTATAAAATAGGGAGGGAGCCTCCCAATTTATACTAATCATGTGAGTAACCTATTACATGATTGGGGTCGACCTATTACCCTAATAAGGATGACTTCTCCTAGAGAGATTCCAAACACACATTACATGATGTTACATTCAGTACTATTTCCCTGACATATAATGGAGGTTGTACCTCAAGGTATAGACACATTAAAGACATCCCGTAAGGAGGAAAACAAATCTTCAATGGGGGTACACCAAAATACAATGATAATACACATTATAATATATTTACAAGTTACAAATACATCAATAGGGATTTGGAAATATCTTACTCTATAGAAACACTCCTATGTACTCGTTGACTACTTTTGGAAGAAGTGGATACATTATCCAACAGTTTACAAATGACTCTTCAGTGAAGGTTTCCTTATAATTTACAAAAGTTCATTGGTTTTTTCTTTTGTATGACCCATTCTCAATTTTAGTTTCTATCTTTGATGTTTTGCAAACCATGGTAGGAGAATCTGGTTCAATAAAGTGGTCATTCTCCTCACAATTGTCATTAGGTTCAGGCAATTGAACATCCTATATAGCACTATTTTTCTATTAGTTTGAAGTAGCAATGCTTTCGAGAGGTGCACATGAAATGAGAAAACCTTTTGAAAAGAAACCAAATTTGTTATTACTTTAGATTTCTTATGATGTTTCCCTTTTCTTTATTTGTAGGAGAAATTATGTGATAGATCTTTTGTAAGATAATGTTTCAGCCTATCTAACTCTTCGATGGTTGGATTGACCCCATTTGTAAAGTGGGACCTTACACATCCAAACCATTTCCATTCTAAATATATTTTCTCCTTAGATACCTAAGAGAAAGGTATGGCATTAACTTCTCTCATTCATACAATCTCTTCCTCAAAACATTCTATCCAGGAAATGAATATATAAAATTTCATTACATTGAACGAGGATACCAATATCAAGGTTACATTCGCTTTGCTTCAGAAAATATGAGTTAAAAACAGTCTTCCTTTCAAGTTAATACATTAACGTTCTCCCTTTTCATCTTGCTAACTCATAGGTATTTTTTAATACTTCTCTCATTATTGGGTATGCCATCTTTTATTTTCATAGGAACAAGATTTATATTCATTGATATGATATTATAGAAGGTAAACTAAATTTCCAACAAATTTTTATGTAAAAATAGCTCTTTGTGTAAATTTTGCAATGGGAGTTTCTCATGCAATGAGGCGCTTCCTCCCATGATTTGTTTAATCCTTCTAAAGACAATTTTATATAGAAGTGGAGATCGTTTTTTCATGTTTGAACCTCTTGAGAACATTATTAAGCTCGAATTTGTAAGCATATTCAATGGTGATTTTATGATTTAAATATGAATTTATACGATCAAATACATATGGGACATGAGAAAATAGTTGGTTTTGATCCTTCTCTATGATTTCATCAAAAAATTCACATCCATGTTTCAGAAACCTATTCATACTTTTATTTATATATGAACAAAAATGTCTATTAGTTCATAAACTACCACATCAATAAGTAAAGTGGTCGAAGTGGTCGTTTATTGTCGATAAACACAATGAACCACTTATTTTTGTTAGCTTGTTGTTAAACAAAGGCTAAAATAGATAATTTTATATTCATTATTCATACATTGTTATTGTTAATATAAGCACAGAACAAATACTATTTAATAAACAAAAATGAATATGAAAAACAAAAACAAATTGTTACGAGTTTCTTTAACCACCCTTTCACTAAATTTTATTTAAATCTTAATCAAGATGAATTTAAGCATAATAAGATATGGTGACTAGGAAATGAATCTATGCCATGCACTCAAGAAAGTACAAAATTTGAGATAATATATAAATTCCTATCGAAATATATATATGTGTGTGTGTGTGTGTGTGAAGAGGAATGTAAGGTTTGTCGTTACACCAAAACCTACAGATGTTGGTGAACATTTGAGACCAAGAACAAAAACCTATCATTAGAATAATCCCAGACGTGCAGCAGTTATACCATGCAGTTGTACCGATACTCCAACACCCCCCCTCAGGCATAGCTCGAGGGAATTGAACCTGAGACCTATGCTCTGATACCATGTAGGGTTTGTCATTACACCAAAACTTCCAGACGTTGACAAACATTTCAAACCAAGAACAAGGCCCTCTCATGAGGATATCCTCAAAGGTACAGCGGTTATACCATGTTGTTGTACCCAATGGTCTAGAAAATCATTATTTTATTTGAGATTTGTAATTTTATATTTATGAAAATCGGTAAGTTCATTAACTATAGAAATAAACTTTTCACTTGTTGTTAGAGAGCATAGATCCATCTTAAAGGGGTCTTCCAAGAACTATGAAAAGATTATTTTTATAATTGTTTAAGTTTCTATTGTAAATGTAATTTTATCCAACATGATATTTTTATAATATTTATTATTTTTTAAAGGACATGTGCTAGCTCCACTATAAGTATGAAAGTAGTTACACATCCCTTACTGGGATGTAAAATAGACTTCATAAAAATTATAGAATAGTAAGAAAATTGCAAAGTACATGGTCAAATGGGAAGGTAGATTTGGATGGAAGAAATATCTTTGATAGGTATTATAATCTCACTCATCTCCTCAATCTTTAAGGTTAAAAAATTCATCGATTTCGGAAATGTCAACCATTAAATAAATCTAATCCAACATGTCTAATAAATTAATTATTAGATAAAAAATATATTAAAAACAATAAATAGCGTCACCCATAAAATAGCATTCTCATCCTTCTTAGTTGGTGGAAAACTTGACCATTGTATTTTAATATTTTTCTCTGTTTAGATCGTAGAATTTAGAGGTCCATAATGGTTGATAATGTTTTTTGTGAAATCCTGCAACCATTTTTAATTGGAACGTTTGGACTTACCAATAATGTCCATTATGAGGAAATAACTATTGTGAAAAGATAAACTAAAGGATAGAGGATAAAAATACAGAAAGGGAATCTTCATCAACCTTATTGGTAGGTCCAACCTTATCCTAGGTATCTTCATCCTAAGAATCACTTGTAATGTTACACCAACACAACACAAGATCAAAAATTAATTTGGTATCGCCCACAACATAAAAAAATGTTGGAATATCATCATCTGCAACTAGATGCAGGAACTCGTATGCAAATGAATGCAGGAACACAATGTCTACAAATGAATTCCAGGAAACAATGTCCTTAAATGAATGCAGGACCACAATGTCTGCAAATGAATGCGAGAGCAAAACGTCTGCAAATTAATGTTAGACCACAACGTATGCAAATAAATGTAGGAGCACAACGTCTGTAAATGAATTCATGACCTCAATGTCTACAAATGAATTCTATACAACAATGTGTACAAATAAATGAAGCACCACATTGTATGCAAATGAATGCCAGAACACAACGTCCACAAATGAATGCAGGACCACAATGTTTGCAAATGAATGTAGGACCACATCTCGTTGGTATCTTCCTAATGGATGCCACTAACCATGTTGGGTTCTACCCTTAGTAATAGAACTAGTCATACTGGGATCCACCCTGGGTGATGTCACCAACCATATTGGTATCTACCCATGAAGATACTACCAGACCATTTATATAGTGACCAGACCATTGGGGATCATATTTATTTTCTTGTAAATCCACAACTTCTTCAAATCATACTGGAAAAATCGACCGGGATTCTATATACTCGCATACGATTACTTTATTATTGTCATTCCATCATTCCAGGGAGGTCCTTTCAAAATTCACTAAGCTTTTCTCGAAAGTTTTCAAGCTTTACATGAGAGAGAAGTTTATTCAACACATCAACAACTTGTTCCTTCGTAGGAACATACTGGAACTTCATGGCTCCTCTGTGCACCATATCCTAGGTTATACTAAGGGAAACATTGGTTCTCTTTCTGCTAAGCCATGATATCATACCCGATTCAAAACTAAAACATCATCCTAAGGTGCTCTTTCTTATACTTCCTATTGTCATCTTGTTGGGGCTTGGAAATTCGCAGGCGACAATAGTAAAGGATTCTCCCCAATCAACGTTCCCAACTAGCTCGTTGACTGTTTGGTGTAGGGAATCCATTCGGTTTGCGGTCTGGCTACCGTAGGTTAAGGTAACAAAACAAAGGGTTTTACCGGTTGCGGCCCGGTCCACGGAGTTTTTGTAATTTTTGACTTAATGTATGCAATGGAAATGCCTAACTAACAATGCAGGGTGATAAAGATGCAAGGAACTACACAATGTGATGCACAGGTTCTTACCTCTGGTCTTAGGCTCACAAACATCTAAATCACATATGCAGCCATGAAGTAAATCAATTAACTATCTAATTACCTACCTATCTATCCCCGAGGAGCCAAAAGAATGATTATTTGCGAGTAATGTGTTATTTCCATGTATGATAAACAGAAATTATTGCTAGCTGATATTCATATTTACAACACATGAATGAGGAAAATATTCTAACAATCAGATAGCTAATTGTTATATAAGCAACATACATTACTCTTGGTGAACTTTCCACAAAAAATAAATCAGACATCATTCAACAAGACATAGGCCATAAATTTAGAACGATCTCACGATTCATGGACATAAGTCGAAAAATAAAGTAGTTCATCTTTCCGCCATCCATTGCATAACATTAGGAAATTTCACATCTCTTTCTCCAACAGGAAAACTGTAATTTTTTATTGCAAAAGGAAATAGTTCTTCTTACAATATGTCCTCCAGTCTTACTGGGGAAAAATTCCTTTTTCTCTTCTTAGTCTATTACATTTATACAAAAAGAGTGAAATGGTTGGGCTGCCCAAAGTAGCCTTTGGGCTTCCCAACCTTTCATTTTCCCAATGCTTTTCTTTTTCCCAACGTTTTACTTTTACAAAATATTACAAAATATAAACATGACCCATCCCCTACGAAGAGGGCCCAGCTTGGTTTTCTATGAACTTCTTCCACGCTGCAGCCTCACTAGCGATGCCCTCAAAAGTGTTAGGCTCCAAAAACTGAATATTTATCTCAAATTTCTCGGCTTGATTCTTGATATCCTCGATCCTTTCTGGGCTCAAACGAAGCTGATATTCCAAAAATTGTACGCTAATGGCTGGGTGGCCCACCTCATTCTTCAAAACTAGGTCATCAATAGCCTTGATCTGTTGTGTTCTGGACTCTGCATCCTGATATCTGTTCTGTAGTATCTCTAGGAAGGTTTCATGGTCTAGGAACTCATAAAGCTTATGCTCATCGTCTGTCTGACATCGGTTGAAGGTATTAAGGAGCCTCCTGAAATATTCTGAGCATGCTCCCTACGCTCTCTTGACGTTCCTCTTGAAGTCTTCCGTGGTGCTGACAGCGAACTCTACTACATGATCTCTTTTAAGGGCTTGATGGTCTTTGGCTGGTAGCTCTGCTGGAGTCTCTGCATTGTTCTCCAGCCTTGCCATTCTGGCATTCAAAACTTCAAGCACATCCTGGGATCTGTCGACGAAGTAGGAGGAGGTCTCCATGATTTCCCCTAACCGGTTATCAATCTGAAGGACCTTACACCTTTCCTCCTCCAGAGCAATCTGTAGCTGGAGAATTCTAGCTTTCTGGGCTAAGATATGTTCTTTGAATGGCTGGAGCAACGAGGAGATCTGTTCCTGATGTTCCTTTATCAGATCCTGGGAGTGCATATCATTGGCTGTCAAGATGATCTTTTGCTGTTCTTCTAGCTCCTCCACCTTTGCCATCAACCGCTCCTTCTCCTTCTTCAGCTCTTGATCTTCTCCTTGCACTTGCTTAAGGTGTTCTTGTGTAGTCTCTTGAGCCTGTCTCTCTTCATGTAGGGCTTGCAATTCAGCTTCAGCAGTCTTCATCTCCCTCTGTAAGTGTTCAAACTTCCACTTTAACCTGTTGCATTCCTCTCTCTCTCTCTTCAGGGTATCCTTCAGCTGAGCAGAAGATTTCTTATATGACTCCATCTCAGTCATCACCTTGTCTATGTTATCTTGTGAGGCATGTAGTATTGCAGTCCCAGCCCTTATGGTAAGCCTTGGATCTAGGTCCGTTCCTAGCATAACAGCAGTATCTGTTATCATTTTTCCAGGCATACCTCCTTCTTCTACCTTCCTTTCCGTCCTCTTCATTATTATCTTGGTAGCCCTATCATAATAGACAGTATTGAAGTCAGGGACTTCTTCACCCTTTTTCTGGATGAAAGGCACTAGCTGGAGCGTAGGGGCCATAGGGGTGCTAGCAATGGGTACTTGAGAGGTCTGCACTTCGGGGTTTTCCTCCTCCTGGGTCTGCCTTGCTGCTGTTTCAGAAACTGACTGTTGTGTCAACTCTATTCTTTCACCCTCCTGCCTTTGGAGCTCCTCATCAAGCTTTCTCTTTGCTTCTTCAGCTGCTTGTCTAGCTTCTTCCTCTGTTTCTTTGGCTGCCTCTTTTGCTATCTCAGCTACTTCTTGCGCAGCTTTACTTTTCTCTTCTTCTCCCTTCTGCAGCCATTCTGCAGCCTCCTTTTCCAACCTCTGAGATTCTTCATTCCTCCTTTTAATTCCTTCTTCAGCCTTTTTCGGTTCCTCACCTTTTCCACCTATGGTGGTGATTTTCTTCTTAAATATTCTGTTTAGTGCCGTCAAGTTTGGAGCATTCTGGAAGACAGATTCTTCCTTATCGAAATGATGGGTATATTTGAAAAACACCTTATGCTCTTTATAGTGCTCTGCTATTTTACCGAGAGTATCATTTCACCAGAAGGGTATCTCACCAAAATGGAACTTTCCTAGTTCCTCTATGAATTTGGAAGCTTGTTTCACCCTGGTGAATTTGTAGCTACCTAGCATGAATGGTAAAGGAGGGTATGTAGTCTTCTTGTGTTGGAACAAGAAACTACCTATTCCGTCAATGAACACCTGCCTGACTGCCTCTTTATGGACTATATAATCCGTTGCATATCTGGGCAGCAGTAAAGGAGTCTTTGATCCTCCATACATTCGGATGTACATGCCATTTTCAGTGAAGAAATAATCAACATATTCTCCTATTACATGCATGGAACCTTCTAACATACAGTCACATTCCTTTCGGAAAATGAGCGCGTAGAGTGGCATAATGAAGTGCTCGCAGACCTCTGTGTAATGGCTATGGTACTGGTGAGCCCACAATGGTCTATAAGCGGCATACATAGGAATTCTTTCCCCGTCCCAGATGCATTTGAGACCAGGGAAGGGCTGGTTACACAATATGCAATCTATCAATATTGAACTCATGTAAAACTCGGACATTTTCTGAGCTTTTCCTCCCAAGGCTGCGGCCAAGCAAGAGGACAGACTGCTTGACACAAGGCTGGCCCAATTGAAGACTGTTCCTTGGGTTTCCACATGAAAGATAATAGGTATCCATTCAAGCTTGAAGAGTCTACCATGAGCTCTTCCAAAGATCCTATTTAGCATCAACGTTATAAACCTGTAGGGAGCCCTTAAGCTCGTTGTATCATACTCACCGGTCTGTCTATATCGGTACATCTTTCCTTGCAAGAGCATTTTCTTGAGAGTTTCCACCAGGTCCATTCTGATGCTGTCCAGCCAATCGTTAGATAAGAAAACCTGGGGTTCTGGTAGGTGATAGGCCAATGCCACATATCCAGTGTTAAACACAGCATATCCCTGTCCTTCAGTGTTTCCTATGATCATTGTGGTTGTATTTACATGGGGAAAAATCCAGCCAATTACCTCAGAGCATGGGAACAGCTCTGGTCTGGTGGCAACTTTCACGATAGAGGACTTCTCTATTTTAGCATAGATAGATTATTCTTCGAGGCCCATGTCGGGAACCTCCCTGCGAGAAATCAATCTGTATATGTCACCCCATTTGTACTCGGGCTCAGCACCAGAAACACATTAGGTGTCTTCATATATGTATTCAGTCTTTGTCTCAGCTTCTGCTTCTGGTACCTCTTCCACCAATGGGGCCTTCTTCTTTTGTCTTTTGGACATGGTGGACTCGACTTCTTCCTGCCACATATAACCTTGTAATATTGAGACATTCAAGGTGCATACATTTACATGGCAGTGTGCAGCACTTTATTCTTTCTATGTTTATCATGGCAGCAACTAGTTAATGAAACTAAGATATAAGTTTGCATGACTTGACTGACCAAATGCACACTATTTAGTGCTTTTGTTTATATCTCAGCATGATGCAAAACACTTCTGTATGATATTAAAACATCCCATCAACAATCTTCTAGACTGCAATAAAATTACATCCATATGCAAAGTGCCATTTTCATCAATTTAATGTGGTAGCAAGTAGAGGAACAAATGCATGCATGTACAACCCAAAAAATGCCCTGAATATCAGAACTGCTCAAACTAGTGTGCAGTATTCCATGACCTTATCTATACCTATCATGATGCAAAATCAATCCTGTGCAATAAGGTGGGAAAATACTACTGCTGGATGATACTAAAACTTTTAACAATCATATTTGAGCTGACATTAAATCTACATTACTTCGCAATGTGCCTTTCCTCCCAAGAAAACAATTCGTAAAGCAAATGCATGTACATCAAATGCAAGGTGCAGCATTCATCAATTTGGTCTATTGCACAGCAAACAAAGGAAAGGGGTTTGATAATATCAAAATCATGCTAGCCGCCTACGTTTTCTCACATTAAACACTTTGACAACATCGCTTTAGCGGGTATGAAATCGGTAATGACTTATGCTACTCGCGGAAAGACAATTACATTGACTCGACTATACGCTGCGGGTATTGCTGTCATTTTTCTGCAAATGGCGCTTTGACTAGAACCATTATCCATACTATTTTCAATTCGCGAACCACGACAATAGCAAATCCCTTTTAACCATCTAGGGTTTCAGACGAACGAGCATAAATAGGCTATGCGAGCTGGCAAGAGAAGCTAGATGCGGCGGCAATGGTGCTTACACCTAGGCGCTCATGGCTATCAACTACAAACTGTAGCGGGTTCCTTCCAACCGGCTAAGGCGTCAAACCACGATGCATAGAACAGAGCAGCAAAACAAGAGCTCGAGGAAACGGGTAAAATGAAGGCCACAACCACGATGAAAGACAACAGGTACTGCAGAAAACGCATATACACCACCCCCTTTCCTGCACAATCATTACTATCCGGGGAAGTTTGGTGCAGACGGCGTAACGAGCGTCTACACCAAACCCCCATATCTACACGTGGGGTTTGTAAACAAGGCCGCGGACCTAAATAATTCCTCCGTAGGTTAAAAAAAAATGCCCCACTGACAGTCAATATATACACCTCCCCTTCCTATATAGGCGTTAAAAACGGAGCGGGAAAACAGCTGGGGGAAAACCACCGTAACCAAAACTGTCCATATAAACTTTATCAAAAGCTTCAATGAAACAGGAGAAAGTGAAAATAACCTACCTGGCACGGCGTATCCAACGGGGCAAAAGTGGCCGGGAATCCTCAACTGCCACCTAGATGCGAGTACCAGCATGGTGGTCCACGAGCTTTGAGGGGTCGATAGCACAGGATGAATACGACAACTCGAGCAAAATAAAACAATAGAAAAAACCCAATGGCGTTCCCGTATATAACAAAGACTTGCACATGTGACGGGTTTTTAAATCGGACGCAAAACTATTCAGAATCAGGAGGTAAGAACGCGAACCCCTCCACAACGACAATAGGCCCTAACGTTAATATGTCTGCAACGGTGATCAAGGCAGGAGAAACCAATGATCGGACGTCGGAGGAAACTTGGATCGGAAGCCAAAATCTCGAACCTTTCCACAACGGGGAAGACTTACACGAAAAAGGTTCCGACTCATACTCAAAACAGTTGAACAAAACACTCGAATTGGGAGAAAAACGAAAGTCGAGATTAACAACCTATCTGCAACGACGGAAGAGATGATGATAAAGGCCTCCGATACACAGCCAAAAGAAAACCAAAAACATAAGTCGGAAAGAAATATAAAATCAAAACCCAGACTGATCTGCAACGGCGGAGGCTAGAAGCGAAGGTCCATCTGCAACGGTGGACAAGGAAATAATCATACCTTCCAACGTGGAACCAAAAAACCACCCGCAACGGCGAAAAGACAAGGCAAAAAACCTCTGCAACGGTGGGAAAATCAAAGGAACCAACTTCCGATTCAGAAAGGCTTTAAAGGTATTCAAAAAACAACGATAGGCTTGATTATGCATGGGACTATTTTAAGCATTAAGGAAGAAAATTAGATCGATTGATAGAGCAAACCAAGCGCTGAAAAACGTCCCAAAAGTCCTTAGACCAAAATAAGGAAGAAACTCAAACTAATTCAAAGTAGAGGAGGGTCCTAAATTTTTTTAGAATTTTGGGAAATTGTTGCAGCTGCAACAATTGCCGGCTACCTGGTGAACCCCATATTTCTGAACTAACCCTCTTCCAGTGCAAGACCGTCTGAATAAAGTTGAAATCTTCTAGATGTCCTTATCCCCGGGCTGGCTAGTTTAAGCATTTAAACCATTGAGAAGTAGTCTATTCTTTGGGGAAAAGGTAACACAAAAATATTTCCAGTCTGAATAACTCTTTTGAGGCCAAATAGGTGAAGTTTATTTTTTCCTGTCCTTAGGTAGTTTCTAGCTTGGACACCACAGGATTGTAACAAAGTGTAAATAGTATTATCCGTTTTTTCATCATTCCCATGCCAACTGCACTTTTGTGCCTTTTGAACTTTAGTTCTTTTGATATGAGTCCTCCTGGAGGCCTTTCTTACTGAATTTTAATTCAGGATCCTCTATCCCATAGTGCCCTTTTGTGTGAACAATATACTTCATATTTTAATTCACGGACGGAGAGGATCTTGCGGCCATTCAGTACTTCATGCTTTGATATTTTTCTTTGATAGGTATTGCTTTCTTTCTTTCAGGAGTTTTGACTCTTAATAGCTTTATCTTTTCTGAAATTATGGCATGGGATCATTTAAATATGATATAATGTTTTACTCTGCTTCCTCTCCGTGGGTCTTTTGCTGTCACTCCTTTGGGCTTTTTAAGATGTGAAAGGGATGGAGCCTCGAAATAGTATTCCAGACCTCTTTTATTTCTGAGTTATTTACAGGGGTTAAGTAAGACTTCAATGAATGCATTGCCAGTTAGGAAAAATGCTACTAGAAGACATTCTATACTTTTAAAGCGCAATCTTTCACTCAAGATCCCAGTTAATAAAGAACCTTGATGTTTCCATTGCAACCAAAAGTTTGCCCCTTTATTGAAAACCAAAAGAAAAACTAGCAAATCAATAACTCAAAAGAAAACAATGTTAAATCACTTAGCAAAAGAAAACAGTTTCAAACATCAACGAAAACAAACAATTTATTTATGTACAAAGCAAAAGAAAGAGAAAATTTGCCCACTCCTGAAAAATATTGTTTTTTAAATCTAGAGAATCAAAGGGTGGGCTGGAAAACAGACACGGGATATCTAACCATGGTCTAGCTGCGCTGTTTTTGAAACCGAACACATGTTCACAATTCTATAATCGTCTTTCACAGCCTGAGGAATTTGAAGGAGCTCAAACTGAGTGTCAGTCATATGACTAGCCTTTCTTGACGTGAGATGTCTTAATTCTAGCTCAATCAGATAATTTCCCAGAATAGACTCAGCAGATTCATTTCCCTCTCCTAGCTTAGTGACATTGTGTTTCATATAGGGCTCTCTTAATATCTTATTCAGGTTTGGGTTGCCCTTCTAAGGTAACCATAGGTGAGACCAATCTAAAGCAAAATACCCATTCAGTCTTGCTGTCCAATATCGGTTCACGATCATTCCATAGCCATTAGGTATGTCTGCTACTACAATATCCATGTAATGACATATCCTTTCATTTGCAGACAATCGAATCAGAACATTTTCCATCTCCCCCACTACTTTGACACTAGTCTTGTCTAGTTGAGTGACATCCCAAAGAGTAGGTTTTAGCTTTCCATTAAGTTTTTTGCAAACTGCCAGAGGCATAACATTCATTGATGATCCAGATTCCACCAAACAATTATGCACATTGTGATTCAGCATCTCTAGGGTCAAAAGGAAAGGTGGGGCATTGGTTTTCCTTGTCCTAATCAATTCGATCTTTTCTTCCACGGGTTGGTTATTTGTGGGCATCTCCTCTTTAATTTTACCATCCTTTTCTTCCTCGTCATCTTTCATGGATTTGGCTAGTATGACAAGAGGCTCTATTTCCTGTTTACGATTAGTGGCTTCAGGTGTGTCATTTTTAACATTTACAGCTACCTGTCTCCTGACATTCTCTTGCAGATTTTTAACCTTTGGAAATATTGCATTTCCCTTAATTTCTAGGTTCTTATCTTTTGTGGCCAGAGCTGTATATGGAGATTTGAGGGCATCTTCCTCTATGTTGAAAAGCGAAACACCATTCCATAAGAGCATGGCATCATCCTCTCCCTTCTCTATGGTCTGTTCCTTTCCTCCTTTTTTATTACTGTCTTCAGTCAATTTGGAATCCAACAACTTATTCATTACCAAAGACATTGAATTCAACCATTGAGGGCACTTCTTCTCGAAGTGAGGTTGCTGATGAAAAGTACAGAAATTATCTCCTCCTATCTCTGTTATATTTATCGAGGCCGAATTTGGGGAAGGGATTTTCCAATGGTTATTATCCTCTCTTTTAGAATAGTAGGGTCTATCAGTTTTCTGAATGTCCTTTTCTTTTTCTAGGTCTATTATTCGGTTTTAAAGCTTTTGCATTGTTTTCATCATTCCCTCAAGGTCATGTGAGTGCTCCTCTCTGGGTTTGGATGACACCAGAACTCTCTTATCTGCAGTTTTATCTCCAAGTAGATGAGGATAATCTTCTACACTTTCCCTCTCAGCCCCTACTCTTTCGGCCTCTCCATAAGTCGCTATCAATGTGGGTTTGGCTTTCATCTTGGAAAACATAGCTAACTCAGTCCCTAGGTCTGATGTATAATACTCAATTAAGACCTTATCAGAGGGTCTGTTAGTTTCAGAGAAGTTCTTTAGGTATATTGAGAATATCTGAGTGAACTTATGTACCTTTTCGTTCTTCTCTTTTCTTAACAAACCAAGACCTTTCATTAATGAGGCATGAGTTTTCTGGGGTGAGTATTTACTTCTGAAACTTCTTTCAAAGGTGTCCCAATCAGGAATAGAATTCGCAAGTAAACTGAAGTACCAGGATGCTGCTTCTCCTTTAAGGGTGTGAGGAAACAACCTACAGACAACGTCTTCATAATCCCCGGCCCTTAATCCTTCTAGAGCCAAGTAAAATCTTTGCAAGTGGTCCTCTACAACAATTCTTTCTTCGGGATCAAACTTAGGCAACAGTTTGTCAAAGGCTTGAGGCAAGTTATGCAAAGAAGGTGTGAGGTTTAAAGGAGACCTTGCTTTCCATGCAGGCAATGGGTTGGGCAGATTTACATTTATGCTAGCCATAAGCACAGCTATGGGAATGAGAGTCTTGAGCAAAGAAAACACAGGATGAGAACAGGTTTGCTTGCTTCAAGGTATAACCGGGACTTGGGAGTACCTAGGTGAGGCTGAAAACTTCAAATATCTGCTGGTAAGGTAATCCTAGGAAAAGTAATTTTCCACGGCCAGCCACGCACTGGCAGCCCTCCTTCTAGCACCAATTCTGTTGGGGCCTGGAAATTCGCAGGCGACAATAGTAAAGGATTCTCCCCAATCAACGTTCCCAACTATCCCGTTGAATGTTTGGTGTAGGGAATCCGTTCGGTTTGCGGTCCGGCTACCGTAGGTCAAGGTAACAAAACAAAGGGTTTTACGAGTTGCGGCCCGGTCCACTGAGTTTTTGTAATTTTTGACTTAATGTATGCAATGGAAATTCCTAACTAACAATGCAGGGTGATAAAGATGCAAGGAACTACACAATGTGATGCACAGGTTCTTACCTCTCGTCTTAGGATCACAAACATCTAAATCACATATGCATCCATGAAGTAAATCAATTAACCATATAATTACCTACCTATCTATCCCCGAGGAGCCAAAAGAATGATTATTTGTGAGTAATGTGTTATTTCAATGTATGATAAATAGAAATTACAGCTAGCTGATATTCATATTTACAACACATGAATGAGGAAAATATTCTAACAATCAGATAGCTAATTGTTATATAAGCAACATCCATTACTCTTGGTGAACTTTCCACAAAAAATAAATCAGACATCATTCAACAAGACATAGGCCATAAAGTTATAATGATCTCATGATTCATGGACACAAGCTGAAAAATAAAGTAGTTCATCTTTCCGCCATCCATTGCATAACATTAGGAAATTTCACATCTCTTTCTCCAACAGGCAAACTGTAATTTTTTATTGCAAAAGGAAATAGTTCTTCTTACAATATGTCCTCCAGTCTTACTGGGGAAAAATCCCTTTTTCTCTTCTTAGTCTATTACATTTATACAAAAAGAGTGAAATGGTTGGGCTGCCCAAAGTAGCCTTTGGGCTTCCCAAAATTTCATTTTCCCAACGCTTTTCTTTTTACCAATGTTTTACTTTTACAAAATATTACAAAATATAAACATGACTCATCCCCTACAAAGAGGGCCCAGCTTCGTTTTCTACGAACTTCTTCCACGCTGCAGCCTCACTAGCAATGCCCTCAAAAGTGCTAGGCTCCAAAAACTGGATATTTATCTCAAATTTCTCGGCTTGATTCTCAATAGCCTCGATCCTTGCTGGGCTCAAATGAAGCTGATCTTCCAAAAATTGTACGCTAATGGCTGGGTGGCCCACCTCATTCTTCAAAACTAGGTCATCAATAGCCTTGATCTTTTGTGTTCTGGACTCTGCATCATGATATCTGTTCTGCAGTATCTCTAGAAAGGTTTCATGGTCTGGGAACTCATTAAGCTTATGCTCATCAAATATCTGACACCGGTTGAATGTATTAAGGAGCCTCCTGAAATATTCTGAGCATGCTCCCTGCACTCTCTTGATGGTCTTCTTGAAGTCTTCCGTCGTGCTGACATCGAACTCTACTAGGTCATGATCTCTTTTAAGGGCTTGATGGTCTTTGGCTGGTAGCTCTGCTGGAGTCTCTGTATTGTTCTCCATCCTTTCCATTATGGCATTCAAAACTTCAAGCACATCCTGGGATCTGTCGACGAAGTAGGAGGAGGTCTCCATGATTTCCCCTAATCGGTTGTCAATCTGAAGGACCTTACACCTTTACTCCTCTAGAGAAATCTGTAGCTGGAGCATTCTAGCTTTCTGGGTTAAGATATGTTCTTTGAATGGCTGGAGCAACGAGGAGATCTATTCCTGATGTTCCTTTATCAGATGTTGGGAGTGTATATCATTGGCTGTCAAGATGATCTTCTGCTGTTCTTCTAGCTCCTCCACCTTTGCCAGCAACTGCTCCTTCTCCTTCTTCAGTTCTTGATCTTCTGCTTGCACTTGCTCAAGGTGTTCTTGTGTAGTATCTTGAGCCTGTCTCTCTTCATGTAGGGCCTGCAATTCAGCTTTAGCAGTCTTCATCTCCCTCTGTAAGTGTTCAAATTTCTGCTTTAACCTGTTGCCTTCCTCTCTCTCTCTCTTCAGGGTATCCTTCAGCTGAGCAGAAGATTTCTTGTATGACTCCAGCTCAGTCATCACCTTGTCTATGTTATCTTCTGAGGCATGTAGTATTGCAGTCCCATCCCTTATGGTAAGCCTTGGATCTAGGTCTGTTCCTAGCATAACAGCAGTATCTGTTATCATTTTGCCAGGCATACCTTCTGCTTCTACCTTCCTTTCCGTCCTCTTCATTATTCTCTTGGTAGCCCTATCATAATAGACAGTATTGAAGTCAGGGACTTCTTCACCCTTTTTCTAGATGAAAGGCACTAGCTGAAGCATAGGGGCCACAGGGGTGCTAGCAGCGGGTACTTGAGAGGTCTGCACTTCGGGTTTTCCTCCTCCTGGGTCTGCCCTGCTGTTGTTTCAGAAATTGACTATTGTGTCAACTCTATTCTTTCACCCTCCTGCCTTTGGAGCTCCTCATCAAGCTTTCTCTTTGCTTCTTCAGCTGCTTGTCTAGCTGCTTCCTCTGTTTCTTTGGCTGCCTCTTTTGCTATCTAAGCTGCTTCTTGGGCAGCTTCACTTTTCTCTTCTTCTCCCTTCTGCAGCCATTCTGCAGCCTCCTTTTCCAACCTCTGAGCTTCTTTATTCCTCCTTTTAATTCCTTCTTCAGCCTTTTTCTGTTCCTCACCTTTTCCACCTATGGCGGTGATTTTCTTCTTAAATCTTTTGTTTAGTGCCGTCATGTTTGGAGCATTCCGGAAGACATATTCTTCCTTATCGAAATGATGGGTATATTCGAAAAACACCTTATGCTCTTTACAGTGCTCTGCTATTTTACCGAGAGTATCATTTCGCCGGAAAGGCATCTCACCAAAATGGAACTTTCCTAGTTCCTCTATGAATTCAGCAGCTTGTTTCACCCTCGTGAACTTGTAGCTACCTAGCCTGAATGGTAAAGGAGGGTATGCAGTCTTCTTGTGTTGGAACAAGAAACTACCTATTCCATCAATGAACACCTGCATGACTGCCTCTTTATGGACTATATAATCCATTGCATATTTGGGCAACAGTAAAGGAGTCTTTGATCCTCCATACATTCGGATGTACATGCCATTTTCAGTGAAGAAATAATCATCATATTATCCTATTACCTGCATGGCACCTTCTGACATACAGTCACATTCCTTCCGGAAAATGAGCGCATAGAGTGGCATAATGAAGTGCTCGCAGACCTCTGTGTAATGGCTATGGTACTGGTGAGTCCACAATGGTCTATAAGTGGCATACACAGGCATTCTTTCCCTGTCCCAGATGCATTTGAGACCGGGGAAGGGATGGTTACACAATATGCAATCTATCAATATTGAACTCATGTAAAACTCGGACCTTTTCTAAGCTTCTCCTCCCAAGGCTGCGGCCAAGCAAGAGGATAGACTGCTTGACACAAGGCTAGCCCAATTGAAGATTGTTCCTTGGGTTGCCACATGAAAGATAATAGGCATCCATTCAAGCTTGAAAAGTCTTCGATGAGCTCTTCCAAAGATCCTATTTAGCATCAGCGCTATAAACCTGTAGGGAGCCCTCAAGCTCGCTGTATCATACTCACCGGTCTGTCTATATTGGTACAGCTTTCCCCGCAAGAGAATTTTCTTGAGAGTTTCCACCAGGTCCATTCTGATGCTGTCCAGCCAACGGTCAGATAAGAAAACCTGGGGTTCTGGTAGGTGATAGGCCAATGCCACATATCCAGGGCTAAACGCAGCATAGCCCTATCCTTCAACGTTTCCTATGATCATTGTGGTTGTATTTACATGGGGAAAAATCCAACCAATTACCTCAGAGCATGGGAACAGCTCTGGTCTGGTGGCAACTTTCACGATAGAGGACTTCTCTATGTTAGCATAGATAGATTTTTCTTCGAGGCCCATGTCGGGAACCTCCCTGCGGGAAATCAATCTATATATGTCACCCCATTTGTACTCAGGCTCAGCACCAGAAAGACATTGGGTGTCTTCATATATGTATTTAGTCTTTTTCTCAGCTTCTGCTTCTGGTACCTCTTCCACCACTAGGGATTTCTTCTTTTGTCTTTTGGACATGGTGGACTCGACTTCTTCCTGCCACATATAACCTTGTAATATTGAGACATTCAAGGTGCATACATTTACATGGCAGTGTGCAGCACTTTATTCTTTCTATGTATATCATGGCAGCAACTAGTTAATGAAACTAAGATATAAGTTTGCATGACTTGACTGACCAAATGCACACTATTTAGTGATTTTGTTTATATCTCAGCATGATGCAAAACACTTATGTATGATATTAAAACATCCCATCAACCATCTTCTAGACTGCAATAAAATTACATCCATATGCAAAGTGCCATTTTCATGTATTTAATGTGGTAGCAAGTAGAGGAACAAATGCATGCATGTACAACCCAAAAAATGCCCTGACTATTAGAACTGTTGAAACTAGTGCGCAGTATTCCATGACCTTATCTATACCTATCATGAAGCAAAATCAGTCCTGTGCAATAAGGTGGGCAAATACTACTGTTGCATGATACTAAAACTTTTAACAATCATATTTGAGCCGGCATTAAATCTACATTACTTCACAATGTGCCTTTCCTCCCAAGAAAACAATTCGTAAAGCAAATGCATGTACATCAAATGCAAGGTGCAACATTCATCAATTTGGTCTATTGCACAACAAACAAAGGAAAGGGGTTTGAATATATCAAAATCATGCTAGCCGCCTATGTTTTCTAACATTAAACACTTTGACAACATCGCTTTAGCAGGTATGAAATCAGTAATGACTTATGCTGCTCGCGGAAAGACAATTACATTGACTCGACTATATGCTGCGGGTATTATTGTCATTTTTCTGCAAATGGTGCTTCGACTAGAACCATTATCCATACTATTTTCAATTCGCGAACCACGACAATAGCAAAGCCCTTTTAACCATCTAGGGTTTCAGACGACCGAGCATAAATAGGCTGCGTGAGATGGAAAGGGAAGCTACATGTGACGGCAATGGTGCTTACGCCCAGGTGCTCATGGCTATCAACTACAAACTGCAGCGGGTTCCTTCCAACTGGCTAAGGCGTCAAACCATGATGCATAGAATAGAGTGGCAAAACAAGAGCTTGAGGAAATGGCTAAAATGAAGGCCACAACCGCGATGAAAGACAACAGGTACTGCAGAAAACGTATATACACCCCCCCCTTTCCTGCACAATCATTACTATCCGGGGAAGTTTGTTACAGACGGCGTAACGGCCGTCTGCACCAAACCCCCATCTCTATGCGCGGGGTTTGCAAACAAGGCCGCGGGCCTAAATAATTCCTCCGTAGGTTAAAAAAAAACGCCCCGCTGACAGTCAAGATATACACCTCCCCTTCGTATATAGGCGTTAAAAACAGAGCGGGAAAACAGCCGGGGGAAAACCACCGTAACCAAAATTGTCCATATAAACTTTATCAAAAGCTTCAACGGAACAGGAGAAAGTGAAAATAACCTACCTGGCACGGCGTATCCGACGGGGTGAAAGTGGTCGGGAATCCTCAACTGCCACCTAGATGCGAGTACCGGCATGGTGGTCCACGAGCTTCGAGGGGTCGACAGCACAGGATGAATACGACAGCTCGAGCAAAATAAAACAATAGAGAAAACCCAATGCCATTCCCGTATATAGCAAAGACTCGCACGTGTGACAGGTTTTTTAATCGGACGCGAAACTATTCAGAATCGGGAGGTAAGAACGCGAACCCCTCCACAACGACGACAGGCCCTAACGTCAATCTGTCCGCAACGGTGATTAAGGCAGGAGAAACCAATGATCGGATGCTGGAGGAAACTTGGATCAGAAGCCAAAAGCTTGAACCTTTCCGCAATGGGGAAGATTTACACAAAAACAATTCTGACTCATACTCAAAACAGTTGAACAAAACACTCGAATCGGGAGCAAAACAAAAGTCGAGATTAACAACCTATCCGCAACGGCGGAAGAGATGATGATAAAGGCCTCCGATACACAAACATAAGTCGGAAAGAAATAGAAAATCAAAACCCGGACTCATCCGCAATGGCGGACAAGGAAATAATCATACCTTCTGACATGGAACCAAAAAACCACCCACAATGGCGAAAAGGCAAGGCAAAAAACCTCCGCAACGACGGGAAAATCAAAGGAACCAACTTCCGATTCAGAAAGGCTTTAAAGGTATTCAAAAAACAACGATAGGCTTGATTGTGCATGGGACTATTTTAAGCATTAAGGAAGAAAATCAGATCGATTGATAGAGCAAACCAAGCACTGAAAAATGTCCCAAAAGTCCTTAGACCAAAATAAGGAAGAAACTCAAACTAATTCAAAGTAGAGGAGGGTCCTAAATTTTTTTAGAATTTTGGGAAATTGTTGCAACTGCAACAAATCTATAATGAGTTCATCCTCTCATGCAAGGTCATCGACATACCCAAGTCTTCTAGATTGAACCTTAAAGTAAAGGTTAAGATCTTCATCACTCTAGGTGATCTTCAAGATCCACATGTAACTAGATGTTCCTATCCATCGGTGCCTTCTGATCTCATACAAACCCTTTTGTGCACATGTGGTTCTCGACTTGATATACACTTATGCTTTATTGGAGAAGTGTGCCTGGTCACGGGAGTATTGCATGCCATAGAAACAATGAGCCTTTCTTTGTATCCCTCGATGTTATCATCTGCTACATATGTGTTCTTGTAGATCCACATGGAAGACACTACATAATTCCCTTCAGGTCTCGTAACTGCATCCTAGACATCGTTCTACATTATCAAATGGTAGTCTTTGGTCATATTCTTCTTCCATTTCTCCTTGGCTACTTCTTCATAGCTAGAAGGGTCTTCATTAATGATGTCAATCAATAGTGCCACATAACAAGAGTGTATCTGAGGACTCTTACTTTAATTGGAATTTCCTTCATACTTTTCTTCATCTTCAATTATCTCTCATTCCCAATATGGTCTTCATCTCTCGATGTGGATCTTCCGCTCTCTTTAGGTCGTATCATGATTATTATATTCTTCTTAAGCTCTTTCTTCCGCCATAGAGCCTATGACCCTCGGAGCTTCAGGTTCATCCTCATTTATGTTTATTGCAAACAATCTTCTAACTGTCCCATCTTTATTTTCTTGTAGATGAATGCATATGACCTTTCCTACACATCAAATACGTCAGTTTCATTGTTATAAACATTTCATAATATTTAAGAAATATTCATAGTGACAAATTGTTATGCATAAAGATATATTCATGCAACTGTTTTATCCAATACAACATTCATCCATATCACATTGTAACATCCCCCAAAATGCAAACTTTTAATTAAGAGTTTTTATTTATTTTAGTGTTTAATAAAGTTGGCTGATGGAAAATCTGCCAAGAAGTCCTAGAAGGATTGATGCAATAAACCTTATGATTTAAGCTTTGATAAGAATAAAGTGGAATAACTAAGTTAAATGAGGAGATCATGTATGAAACAGTAAGGGACAAGTAAGGGTTAACTTCAGGGAAGCTGAAACATGAGTTAGAAGTGCATTTATGGCACTAAACACTGCTTAAAAATTAAAGATTTTGTTAGCTCAGAAAATTCCATGAGGAATTGACTAATAATGAAAAGACCTAGGAAAAAATACATAAAAAGGAAAGAATATGGGAGAGGTAGGACACTGCTTAGTATGCTTGGAAAAGAGATGCTTGTGGTGTGAGCACATTGTGTTAGGCAAGACTGTTTTAAAAAGAAATTTGAGATCTAAAACTAGGGTTAGCTATCCTTACTGTTCACATACATGGTTTAACTAGGGGGTGATTAAGAAAGTAGAAGTTCTGAACCTAGTATACCATTGGGAGGAATGTGGTTGTTCCCACTACATTCGGGAATTCAGATTCACAAGTTTGTATAGATTTTCATTGCTATTAATTCTTATTGATGATTATATGTGTTAGTATTCAGTTTAGTCAACACAAAATTGAAATGAAGGAATAAGATGAAATGATACATAATTCTCTATATGGTTAATTCCATCACATTATTATTGACTGTAGACCTAAAAGTATTAAAACAGTACTAGTTTAGTATTCTATTATTTATGTTCGTTTAGTGCTAAGCGTTATCACTGGAAGTTTTGAATAGAGAACATTGGATAAATGAAGTACTCAACTCCTATGAATCTATTACCATTATTCAAAAAAATGAAAAATCATAGAATTGAAGAACTGGCCTTCATAGCCTAAACCCTGTATGCATAAGTAAAATCTAGTATCCTAGTACCGGTGTAAGCAGAAGAATCATTATTGGACGGAATTATATGGTTTTTTTTCAATTATATGGTATGTTATTTCTGCAAGAATCGAATGAGATAGTAGATCAATAAAATGTCGCACTCCTAGAAATTCTAAATGATTATTTATACCTTGAATATAAGAATTCATAATCTATGGAAGAGTCATACTCCATGTTTAGGAATATGGATGGATTAAACTTAATATGTTATTTTTTTTATGTTTCTAACCGAGAAATGTTTAGGCTTATTGCTTTCTACATTACAGAAAATAATCATGACTGAAGCTTAGTCCAAGCTTAATGTTAATCTTGATTCACAGTAAATAATCTTCTCTCGACGCCCATTTCCATATTTGATATTACTGTTGATGGTATTTAAATAAACATGTTGGAACGTTTAGTGCCAGTTTTGGATTTAATTTGAATTAATACCAACCCGCTGTGAATTCCATAGATTGGCTATACCCACAAAATTTTACGGATACAAAGAAAAGAGTACAGAAAAATACTAAAATCCCTTTGTTTTCACCGAGGAGGGTTCGACTACGAGTACACTCATTCATTACATGACTAGATTCAAGTAAAATGTCGTTTACAAATAAAATCAAGGACTGTAGATACGCAAAACAAGAAACACAACCTCATTTCAAAAACAACACAAGAGGATAACTTCAGTTAACTTCTGGTTCATGAAACGATTAAGCTATCAAAATAAATATGAAATATACATCGTCATTTGAATCATTTTCTTACCAGGAAAGGATTCTGGGACATGGCATACAAATATTCAAAACCGCCTCTAAAACAAAAAAAATTTAGTGTCATTTTAGAATTTTCCCTTCATTTAATAAACGTAGCAAGAACAAGAACTCTCCCCTTATAATAAAATAGGTGTGATTCTACAAAATGTCGGTGTTATAACACTCATTTCCATTACAACCTTGCGTAAGGAATGTACCAGTATGAAAACAAAGAAGTCAAAAGGAAACGACCTCCTTCACAGAACCATACAAAACGCATGTTCACCCTAAAGTTCTATTATTCTGTGAAAGGAGTGTCATAGGTTGAATCAATGCCTACCGAAGAAACCTAGTAGACCAACGACGGTATTGTAGACCTCGCTTATACATGTCATTACATTAGAGGTGGGTCAGTGCAGGTTAGCATTTATGTTCCAAAAAAATTAACGAAAGTCTTCGAAGAATTCTGGTGAGTTTTTACGTGTGTTGTTAAGACGCTGGGAGTGGGAAACGACTAGGGATAGCGCTTTTGAAGCGAGGCCTAGGCAGTTGTATCTATTCTACCACACTAGAAACCCCTTAATTGGAGGGCCAAAACCCAACGTGATAGAATTTTTTTTAAGAACTTCAACTCTAGAAAGACCCATCAAGGAGATCGGTTAAAAAAAATGTTATAGCAGTGAATGAGTTTAAATTTTGATCAGGCCGAAAGTACGAGTGGAAGTTGTTTGCAGATACCAAAGGATAGTACTATACCTTTTTATAACACAACACTTCAGAGTTGGATTAAATCCCCAAGTTGTTTCTAGCTAGAAACTTCACGTTTGGTCAGACGGTAGTTCTTTCTAGCCTTAACCATAGTTTTGTGGGGTACTTGGCATCTACGTAGGATAGTACCCTCGGAAACCTTTAAGAACAAACTATAGCGTGTAATTCCTTTGGGGCATCGTCTCTTTGGTTAAATGTAACCTACTTATAATAAAATGGGTTAGTAACCTTTGGATACCTTAGTAGGTTTTATATCTTAAATTCTTTTATAATAAGGCTTGGTCAGAGAGGGTATAAAAATATGTACAAGACTACATATATATATTTATAAATTGACAGATATACATAGTGAAGAAATGACTTTAAAAAATAACTATATATTTGAACGTTGTTATGTAGTAAAGGTATATTGACTAAAGTGTATGGAAATAGCAGAAAATCATACTATACAAATATCTAAGTATAAGATATAGTTGTTTTAACGAATAAAGTGTTAAGATGAATATGTGCGTGTATTATATTGACAACATATGGTGATTTTTAATGAAATAATTTACCTTGAATAAATATTAAGTACAAGATTTTAGTTACAAGTCCTACAACAAGATAGAAACAAAAATTCTAATGTACAATGTAGCATCCTCAAAGTACAAGGGGTTGTACCTGATATTTTTAAAGAATCAACTCAGCTTGGCCTTATAGCACTACACAAAGGATGGAATCCCTTAATGCAAACTTGGAAAATAGTTTGAGAACTTTAGCTAGAGCTAAGTAAGTAGTAATCCTACACTACAGTCCATTCCCCTTCGAAGTTAGGAACTTTTTGAACCTTTTCTCCTTGAAATCAACTGAAAGGGATTTGTTGTAACTATAAGACACCATATCTTGACATCTGTTTTCAGGATGACATATTGCAAACATAGAAGATAAAAAAAAAAAGAGAAAAAGAAAAAAATAAAACACTATTGCTTTTTTTAGCTCTATTTTACATATGGTATTAGAGCACATGTTCAGCCCTGTGACGTTTTGGGAACATCTTGTTTCCATTAAAATTTTGTTGGTAATATTTTTATAACAAATAAATATTGGAATTTGTTGGCCTATATCTACTTCTTGTCTAGACCTACAGTTCAATCACTCACACAATACAAACATGACACCTGAAGACATCATCCTGACAAAGCAAGCTTAGTTTAAAACACCCAAGAAGAAGGCGCAGTGTTACCCGAGATATCTTAATGGGTAACTTCCAGAACCATGTTTTTGCAGTTGACGAGGGATTATAGTCCCTTGGCACATGGCCAAGGTGCTCGACAAGGACAATGGGATGGATTTTTTCACTCTGCGATTGTGGCACATCTATGGGCCATGGTTCACCTGCATGACATGACAGTGTCTTTAGGTATTAATGACTGGCGCAAGGATGCGATGCAGCCAATTCATTACACTCTACAGATAGCATGTGACTTATATATATAGTTAGTATATTAACCATTAACTTATACACATCAGTTCAACAATACTTTGATCAGTCATACATTCATACTACGAAATTCATATAACACAACTTTACCTATAATAATGCAAGATAAGAAAACATCCACATAAACATTCACCATTCAACAATATTCACCCATAGAACACAAGAAATAACGTGGAAACCCATCTGGGAAGAACCACCAAGGTGCTCTTCATCTGGTATGAGAAATGGATATAGCACCTTGCATCCTGCAAATTACAGACTGCTCTTAAGATATGTCTATCTAACTCAATATTCTTGCACACATGCTCTCTGGTTTATTCTTTTATCTACTCCTACTGATCTGCACACATCCTGGATCGACTCTTCTACTCTACTAGTGGTCTGTGCACACAAATCCAAGATCTGCAACTCAACATCCTTCTACTACTATTGTCTAACTAACTCTGTGAACTTACATAACCTTTTGAACCAAAACACACTGAATAATCACCGAACCCTTGTACAGAGCGGGTTCCTTCTACTTATAGCATCTACGAGACCCCATAGGGTCGTCTGAGTACAACTCAGTTATTATAGACTCAACAACTTACAAAATATCTGTGTTACATAAATGTCGGCCCGTACCTAGCCATGAAAGTCCTATAAGACATTAACCACAGCTTTAACTGGCCCCATAAAAATCTTTCAAATTGCATGTACTGGTTATAACTAGCCCCAAAAGTTGTCCTTCCATCTTCCATTGGTTCATCCTTTCGTCGTATTCCTTGATTTATGACTGTCCAGCTTTAACTCTTCTACCGGCCTCTTCCATCCACTCAAATCTTCCTTCCTTCTCACAAGTATCCTTGTCATCGATTTCCCTTTTCTCTTCCTATGTCGTGTGCATGTTTTATCTTCCTGCGTGGGTTCCTTCTTCCCTTCTTCACCTATTTTTACCCTATCATGTGTGCACTTTTTCTCTTTTGCTTGTGCATCTAATTTTCCTTGTATACTTTTCATTCTTTTCCTCTCTCTTCTCTTGGCCCAATAGGTCCCCAACACTCACATGTGGCTCGTCCCAAGCCACTAAGAAAATAGGGACCTCTCGACAAAATTTTGTGCCACAAAACTTCAGTTTTCTCCCAAAAAATTATGTTTCTGTCACCAGTTGCACCATAGGACAAACCTTGTCTTGTAATTCCTTCAAAACTTGTTGCACCCAAGCAACATCCACACTCACTTCCACAGCTTTTTTCTCTAATTGCTCCACTCGGTCAGAACCAATGTGTCCTGATGGTCCTGCTTCTAGTGATTGCACAATATGTTTAAGCTTCTACTGCACAGGATGAATAAGCCCTGTCACCCAAACTGCAGGCTAACTAATATATTTCCACCTCCTCATTCCTAGTGCACTCTCCGTCATGAAGAGCTTGAGCTTCATGTTGAATTTGTTTGATCTCAACCATCTTAGCAACCTTTTCCTACAGTGATAGCTTCTTCATCTCTACCTTCGCAGTGATTTTTTTATGATCATCTTGCTACACATCTTCCTTAATCTTTTCTCCCATCTCATCTTCTTGAAGCACCTCCCATATTGTGGAAAGAGCTTCAACTTCCTTAGTGTAGAGCTTTTCTCCATCGTATATCTTTCAAACAACCTCACACGTTGCTTTATTGTGTTCCTCAAGTGCCTTTGGAGGTGTGTTTGGTAGTTTCCTGGCTTGAATCTCCTCAACCTACTTCTTTAACTCCAGTCCAATTCGTGATAGCCATGAAACCTTAGCTGCTCAATCTTCATCTTCCTGGCCTGCTTTCAGTGGGAATCTGGTGATTACACCCTTAATGGTCTTAGCTTGCACAATGTGGCTTTGCTCGCGTGCCTCAATTTATTCTTCTTTTTCCTTAAGGAGAGCCTTGCACTTCTGAATTTACTACTCTTTTTCCTTAAGGAGGGGCTTATGCTCCTTCACCTTCCTTTGTTGTTTTGTTTCCTAATACGAAACAACATTCTCCATCAGCTGCATTTCTAATGCGAATTCCTATTGTAAGCCATAGAATTCACTCAATGGAAGCTTGGAGAAGTCGATAGGCATTGTGCCAACTCTTTGAAAACATCATCAAATGCACTCATCTCTGTCCTTGTTTCTAGTGCGAGCCCCTAGATCTGTACTTTGATCGGTGGCACTAGCTCAGGCATGACTAATGGGATGCTGGGATCCATGCCATATGTCTCAACCTCAACAGTGACTTTGACCTCATTAATGGAATCTACCAACTGAGTGAGGTTATTTCCATCTTGATAATCTATGCTTACCTGATGTGTCTTCAGAACTGAGAGGATGTCCATGGCGACCTTATCTACAACATATGCTAGTATGTAAATATCATCTTCAGTAAAGGTATGCATGTTAGCTATTTTGCTAGCTTTCATCTTCTTGCGCAGGGGATCTTGTCCTTGCTTTTGTGTTTGCTCTTGGGTTTGGACATTCTCTGGACTAGTTGTGCACTCTGAATCACCATGATCAGAGCCACCATCACCACCATCATTATATTCTTCTTCATCTTCTTGCAGCTAATTATCTTGACCGTCGCCTCCATCCTTTCCTTGGCCATTTTCCTGACCATTGCATTGGTTCACAAGTGGGTCTTTTTGATGTTGTTCTCTAGGAAGAAACTCTACTAGTAGGCCACAACATTCATCCATCCAATCTTAGACAATTGTGTCCACATCACCATCAGTGATCATGAATCCTGCACTGTGCGCTTGGTTCGTTGGGTCGTTCTTCGGCTCCAAAATCATATTATGCGTGCCATCTTGGAAACTTATGAAGGTCACATACCTGTGCACTCTCTCTATGCATATTCTGTGGGTTAACTTGATAACATCACGCAACGCCTCAGCGTGTAGAAAAAAATCGATGTTATTATCCTTTTAGTGGGCCTTCTTCTTCTTCCCCTCCCTTAATTTTTGATACTTTGCATGAAGGAAAAGTAGTACGAAATCCATTTGGTGGTAGTCTGGCAGGTTGGACCACACAATGAATGATATCATGATGAGAATCCAAGACTAGTGCAATTTGTGATTAAGCTCCTCCTGTTCTTGCTGCGCATCATCTATTAGTTCATTGAAAATATATTGTAACCAATTGAAAATCTCTCCTTGTCTGCATAGTTGTGCAAGCTCTACTGCTCCAACAGTACATTGAGTTGGCCTCATCTTGTGCAATACTTTACAAGAGAGGATTTTTGCAGTGAACTGCACTATGTTATCCTCAATAGGGGCAATCTGAAATCCCTTCCCCACGCAATGAAATATGGCATGGGGCCTTTTCTTGTCATCGGCAAACCTGTGATTGAAGAAATAAGTTTGATGGTGACCGGGTATGGATGATCAAGCCAAAGGAATCATCTATGGAAACAAACCAGAAGCTTCTTCATGTATATATTAACCTATAAAATGTGGTCGAAATGTGGCATGAACAGGAAGTCCAACAGCTCTACATTGGTGATGTCAGCATCCCATTGCATCGGTACTAGGACTTGCACCTAATTCGGTCCAACTTAATTTGTAGTCATCCAGTTGCTTATTTCCAATTCAAACTGCATGCGAGTGTCAACATTTTCAAATGCCAACCTAGATATAACTGGCATTAGATTCATCAGTAGGGGTACATCATTGGGGATTTGGGGTGAGACTAAAAATGTGGACGCTTTCTTTGGAAGTGTCACCTCCTCCACATTATCTCTCCTAGGATTATCATAGTGTGGGAAGTCTTCTTCTTCCCTCCTAGCATCCGTATCTCTTTGAGGTGGTGAGTATTCATCCATGAGGGCCTCCTCCTCTGGATCTTCCTCCATTAGTTCTTTCCTAGGGTTTTCCATAATGGCCTTAGCCTTTTGTTTCCTCAATGGTGGTGGCACAAAAATCTGTTGTGTTGCTTGATTGCTGGCCTTTCTCAGCTCCATGACTGCTGGTGTAGCTATAGTTGGAATTCCTTGAAATCAGTTTCGCACAGGGTGCAAATGAGGAATTGGGATATTAGTAGGGGAGGTTGCGGGACCATCCACAGGAGCAGGTTTCTTCCTCATCCATGCCATGGGGTATATTTCTAGTTGCTGGTTTGGTTGATGTAGCTCGGGTGATTCTATCTCTTCCTCAATTGGGAAAACTGAGATAATAGTTCCATTGGATATATTTCTCTCACTAGGGATCTCTATTACCATGGGTGTCGGATTACTCTATGACAGGCTTCGACACTGTAAAATCTCAACTATGGTTCTCTCTACTCTGTGTGTGTGTGTGTAAAGGACTATTAAATGGCGAAGAATTGTATTTATATGTGCTTCTGCGTCGTGCAGTCGTCATGCGATGGGAGGTTGATGTCTAATCGATCATACAGGATTCTTGGTTGACATGTTCCTTCATTAACTCAACAGCCTAATTTGTGGGTTGTACTTTTTTGGCATAGTTATGCTAGTTATGTCGAGGATGATTGATGTGACCAAAAAGTGCGTTGTCTTTCTCATCATATCTTATCGACTTTATGACTCTTAGCTGTCATAACCACCTTGATCTTTGTGGGATATTTTCACTTTAATGTCAGAAAATGTGTCATTTCTTCTTTTCCTTGTGCTTTCAACTTTTTCCTATGTTTTCAGCTGGTTCTGCCATAGATGTGTGATAGAACAATTTACGTCTTCTGGCCTCTTTTGTTTTTAATCCTCACAACATTGTCCTAGCCATTAATGTCACAACCATTGTAGTAAGGCTTCCGGTGACTACCATTCACCATTCTTGCAACATATTTTCCATCCAGTTTCTATAGTTTTACTGCACCCGCATCAGTGATGTGCATGATCACATATGATCTAAGCCAATGTGTCTTTAGCTTTCCCGGGTGTTCGAAAAACTTGATTTCATACAATAACACAAGTTGTTCAAATTTGAATGGATTAACCCAAATATGGAGATAATGCCATGATTTCTATCACTGCTTCTCAACTGTCTGATGGAATCCTGCAATGAAGCATTCCTCTTCCATCTGAATGAGCTACATCAACCTCTGCTCGACAACATCCACACCGATCATCTCTTTCAGCACAGCAATTTGTAAGCTTGAAATGATGTATTCCATTGGCACAAAAACTTCCTACACATATATTTGTATAAATGGTGTGTGCCCTATCAATCACTTGCAAGATGTGCGATAGGGCCATAGAAAAAGTGAGACTTTCTGATCCTAGTCCTCTCAGCACATATTGCATACATTGGTCAATGCATTCTCCAGAATCTTGTTGAAAGCTTCAAGAGTTCCATTCTCCTGAGGATGAAAGGGTGTTGTCTTCTTATGCTGGATCTAAAAATTTATAGTAAGGTCAACAATGATTTGGTTAACAAAGTGCATACCTTGGTCACATAGTAGTATCTTCGCACAACCAAATCTGGTGACTACATTTTCAAACAAAAACTTCACTACGATCATAGTGCTGCAATCTTTAACATGCGCATCTTCATCCGGTCTAGTTAAGTAGTCAATCGCAGTGATAATCTAGTGTGTACTAGTCATTTTCCTTGGTGGACTGATCGTTCCAACAAAATTAACTTCCCACTTCTCGAATGCTTGAAGGGTTATCTGCAGCAGAAGCGGCATCTCGTCATGACCCGACAATTTTCTTGTTCTTTGGAAGATATCACAGCTCCTGCAGAAGCTTTTAGTTTCCATTTGTATGGTTTGCCGCCATAGTCCTCCTTGCAATATCTTACACACAATTTATTTTCTAGCGTAGTGTCCTCTTGTGACACCAGCATGTGCTTCACTCATCACTTAAGGTCGTACATAATAAAAACATAGCGACGCAGTATTTCATCCGCATCGATCTTGTATAGATGTCTCGCAATTAATGTATAATCAACAGCTTTGAAAAAAAAATGTTTCTTCTGATTAGTTGACATTCCTTTAGGTGCATAGCCTATGCTCAAAAAGTGAATCATTGCATTAAACGCATGGTTCTGATCATCCATCATGTGGATCGCAAATAGTTGCACGTTAGGAAAATTATATTCCAGGCTAGTCGGCTCTTCACCACATTCTATCCTTGAGAGGTGTTCTGGCTCGACATTCAGTTGATTGGGTTGAACTATGACCTCAAAGTCAAATTCTTAAAAGAGGAGAAGCCATCTGCAGATCTTCCCCCCCAACATTGGCTTGTTGACTAGGTATTTCAGCACTGAATTGTCAGTGTACATCTAAAAATTCCCACCCACCAAATTGTGTTCTAACTTTTGAAGCACATAGACCGTAGTGAGGCCTTCTCTTTCTGTCGTATGTAGTTCTTTTCTATTGTCAACAGTTTCCTGCTCGCAAAAGAAATAGGGTCGTCAAGCACACCCTCTCCTAGTTGTGTCAAGACTATGCTGAGCGCGACAGAGGATGCATTGACATACACATGGAATTCCTTTTTCCAGTCAGGAAATACAAATATTGGTACAGTGGCCATTGCATTATTCAATTTATCCAAGATTTCTTGGAAAACTCTTGTCCATTGAAACTTTGTGTCTTTCTTCAGCAGTTTCTCCATAGCTGCACTGATCTGAGTTGCGTGACTGATGTGGGAGGTGGTATGTCAATAATAATTGCAATCTTTGCTGGGTCTACCAAAATACCGTCACAACACACAACGTGACCCAATAGCACACCAAACGATGTGCATAATATACATTTCTTGGAATTGAGCGCAATTTGATACTAGCGGCAGCGGGATAGAATCATATGCAGAATTTGAATATGGTCTCTTACTAGACCAAAAGAATTCCAATCATCAAAGTAAACCTCAATAAATTTACAAATAAAATCTTTAAAAGAATAGATTACTATTCTACAAAAAATAGTGACTGCATTCTTGAGTCTAAAGGGCATTACCGTATACTGGTAGCATCCTCATTCGGTGGCGAAGGTTGTTTTGTGGCAATCCTCCTTTGTGATCTAGACTTAGTGATAACCATAGAAGGCATTAGTAAATGAATACATTTCTTTCCCTCTGATGCTTTCAAGCACTTCATCTGTAAATGGTGTTGGTAATGAATTGTGTAGGCATTCATCATTCAACTTCCTCAGGTTGACACAGATTCTGACTTGACCGGTTGTTTTCTTATCTTGGATCACTATAGGGATAATCCACTCTGATTCCTCAACAGGTTCAATTATTCCTACATTGATCATGCAATCCAGCTCTGCTTTTACCTTCTCTTTATATATTTGATTCAACCTATAGGTTCGTTTCTTACTACATTTAGCATCTACTTGCAAGGGTATTTTAATCTCCCCTAGATATCCTACTATCCCCTTCATCCCTGAAAAGTTGGTTGTGAATAGGACATGAATAGGACCCAATACTCATACAACAAGTCTATGATCTTCACAACTATCTCTTCACCCCAATAATCTTTGATATTGGCGAACTTTGGGTTCTCCAGTGACCCAATGTTTACTTTCTTGTTTTCTAAGGGATTTAGGAGCTGGTCACTTGAAATACCACTCCCTTCTATTATGCAAGTGCCCTCTGATTCTGATATCTTTATGTTAGTTAGATCATCATCTGGCTCTCCATCCATATTGTAGCAAGCCATCCATTGCTGAATGGTCACGCTGCACTGGTGAGAATTGGCCTCTTCAACAGGGATTTCAGCGAATATATTCTCCTTTATCATTTGAAGTGCAACATCAAATGTAGGTTTCTCATCATCAAATTCAAATGTGTGTGCGAAGGGTTTAGCGAGCCCTTCCAAATCTTGGGTTCCTTGCTGTAATTCCATAGATGCATACCAGGTTCTAGGTGTCATTTCTAATGTATGTATGAAACTACGAACCCATTCCTATAGTGGGTATTCGGAAAATATCGAGAGATGGTGGTATAAGATGTTCAACAAGGTTCGCTAGTCCTAAATACTTGTGATTTATGAGGGTTACTTCTTCGCCAAATCTGACTTGCATCAATCTTCTACACTATGGCCAATCTATTATGGATTGCTTGTGTGTAGGTCACCATCTAGTGGGTGTATCTTTTAGAACATGATCTAGCACAGACAAGTGCTGTGATTCTGTTACAAGTCCCTCAAACTCAATTAAGAAGGTTGTAAGGATAGGTAGAACCTCATAGGTGGGTAGCTCTCTTAACTCATTCTCCACCCATCACATAGACACTTTAACTCTTGTGCACCTCCTCATAGAGACCTCATGTAGTCAGTTTTTCCAATTCTCCAAGTCCATCCCTGAGTGGGTTGTGCAGGAGCTAACACTCTTCCATCTCAGGTTTCAATCCACTGTTGGATTGATGTATCCTTCTTGTATGGTAGTGAAATTGTATATTTGGTCAAGAAAGTCGACATGATCATCATTTTAGACAGGCTCAATGTATATATGTCCCTCTAATGGATCAATGGGTGACACCACTCTCATCTCATTATCCTTGAATGAAAGGATCCTTTTCTTGAAGTTTATAATGGTCTGGTTGTCTATTATCCAATCTATCCCCAGTAATGTGGGGTATGGATTTGTGTCATCAACAATATTAATGAATTCAAATTCCACAAACATGCGCACAACTTCAATGTTGATAGGGACTTGACTCAATATTCCAATTGGGAGAATCTTTGCTTGATTGGAAAGTCGCAATTGGAAAAAATACCAGTCCAGGTGCAGCTTGCCCATAATTTCCCAAGTTTGTCATGTTAAAATACTGACATCAGACCTTGGGTCTAAGATGATGTAATCCATTTCATAATCCCCTATATTCATAGACATTCTTAACTCACAGCTAGTTTTGAATTTCTTTCCAACCTAGTTAACTCTCTTTTTCAGGTTGTGACTCTATTGGTGTTTCTTCTATTAGTGCATGTAGTTTTGCGATAACATCTTTATTTTGTATTAGTGCTAATCAAATTGAGAGGAAGGAATTGAGATTACAAACTTTATGTGGAGTCTTGTTCGGAAATATTTGCTTAAATTGTTTGAGCATCTCCATAACTTCTTTTGATGTCGACGGTCCTTTTGGATCAACAAACTCACGTCACACATCCATGAATACTTCCTTCAGTTTCTAGATGCCAAATGGCGCCTTCTTCTATGCTACGGGTCGTACCTACGGCTGCAATTGTTCTTGCAGTTTATCCTGATTAGCTCTGGTCACAACACTTCCTCATGTTGTGACAACAATGTTTGGATCTCTTGGCTCAGCAACGATCATCTGAACGTTCAAGTTTGGATTTAGGTTTGGTTTTGGATTCTGCATAGGGTTAGGACCTATGATGGTTCTATCCTACCACTTTGTGATCAAATTGGGACATTGCTCCACATTATGGTCTTGTCCTTTACAATACAAACATGGCTTCATAGTTTCAAGAAAATATCTTCCATAGTGACCGGGTTTTCCATAGTTATAGCATGTAACCTAACCTCTTCCTCTACCAAATCCTCCTCCTCCTCTACCTCTGAATTTTCCACCACCCCTTCCTTGCATGTGTGGTTTCTATGGGGGGTACTAGTTCTGCTAAAAGTGTGGCTGGTAGTGTACTTGTTGCACATATGTTTGTTGTGGTGCATACTAAGGTTGATACTAGTTCTGATACTAATTGGGTGGAAATTGTGTAGGATGACATGATGGTTGTCCTGGTTCATCCTGATCCTACCCCTCATTCTTCATCACGTAAGTGTCAACCTTCTTTTCCTTTAGGCACTGGTATGCTTTGCAATCCTTCTCTTCATGCCCTAATGACTTGCAAAATTTACAAAACATGTTTTTTAGGGTACTTAGAACCTTTTGCAAGTATAAACACTCTTTATCACGATGCCCTCTAGACTAGCATATGCGACACTAGGGTAGTCCATGGCCATTTAATGGGTTTGATGCATCGGATGAGATATAATTCATGAAGGTCAGAAAGTTATCCTTAGTGTGTTCATCTGTTCTGCATTTTGTGCACCTTAATTCTTCATGCACTTCATTTTCCTTTTTGATATCTTCCAACTTTATCATCATATTAGCCAAATGTGAATGAATCTACACCATCCCTGCGACACCATCGCAGATTAGCGAGGCCTCTTCATTTCCAACTTGAGCGCTTATGTATGCAACTCGATATTTTTTTACATTAATGGACCTCAGATGTGTGGTAACACTGTAGCAATAAACCACTCTTTATGATGTACATATGACATCTGATAAATTTCCTTAGCCATCAGAGTTTTAAACCGTTGGTAAAAGTTCCATATTGACTCTGGCAATGCTTATTTGATTTCCTTGATCTTAGTGATGCAATGCAACTTATACTTAGGTATTATGAACTCAGATATCATTGCAGCCTGTATCTTACCCAGGTTCTTTAGCGGTGTTCCTGGTGGTACTATACAAAACTTCATAAACCAGTCGAGCGCATGACCCCTTGAAATCGTGATCATTTGTGCTTTCTTCAAGTCCGCGTTCTGAAGTAAGTGAACCATCCAAATGGATTCATATATGAGCCAACATTTCTTTGAATCTTCTGATCCATTACCATTGAATGTAGGTAACCGAGTATCCAACACAGCCATTGTATTATCTCGATTCAAATAATTGCATAGCAGGAAAATTTCATCAATCCTACTAGTTCCCTAGGTTGGGTGGAAACATTGGGAAGTTAATAAGGGATATAATAAATGGTGTTTAGACATTAGAAGGAATACATATTTATTTGATGTATTTAATTAAATTAATGGAATTGAAAAATTAAATGGATATGGAGAATGGAGACACATGGAGACTATGGGTCCCACTCAAGCTAGAATTCCTATGTTAAATGTCATCCTCCTCTTGCAATCTCGAATCTATGGGAAGCCTAATGTTTTTGTATGGATTATAAGGTTTATATAATTGTCCATATACTTTATAGGTCAAATTTTGGGATGATTTCTAACTTACATGGCGAGAGGAAGATCCAAATGGGAGTTTCATGGACACTTGGCTAGATTCCCCTTACATTTATGACATATATGACACCAATGATGGATATTCTATGACAGTTATGACACAAGTCATATATGAAAGCTGAAATCTGACATATTTGACATGTAAGTCCTAAATAACGTATCTTAGAGGGAGCTCATGGGAGTTGGAGAAGGTCAAGAGGCGCCTACTCAAATTTGGGAGAAGAAGGAAGGTGAAGAGAGAGGCCACATGGCATAGCATGAGCAGCCACATGAATTCGACTTGGATTTGGTTTATGGATCGATTTGGAACCTTATAAGACCAATCATTTTTATAAAATGTAGGTATCACCCATTATAAGTCCCTTTTGATCATTTGTGAAATTTTTTATTGTGAAGAGAGAGAGCTAGTGGATGACTAGTTCATGCTTTAGCCAATTTCGAGGGTGAAAGAATTCCATCCTAGTTGGTGTTTAGAGAGGCCACTCAGTTATTTGAAGGAGATTCAATGAAGTCATAAGTTGCAGTTATAAGCTAAAACATCTCATGTACATATCAATTTCAGCTTGTTCTCCCTTTCATCTCAAGTTTTCTCACCATATTTCAACTCTATGGAGTGAAGCGCACTTGGTGAGATATTTGTTTGGCTATACAGGGTACTCCCAAAATACCAAATGCCTTCAGCAACTACTTCACACAAATAGATCACAGATCAACACACCGATGTTTTTCTCGTGGTTAAAAACATTGAGAGGGAAACAATCCATGGTCCCAACCAAATAGCTACTTGGAGCAATTTATTATGCAAAAGAAAGAAAGTTACATATGATCTTCTCATAATCAATCAACTAGCTAAGGACCCTCCATGCTATTTAAATAGAGATCATGGACCAATCGGGTTTAAGCCACAGATCAATGGTAGGTATGATCTAAGAGAAGTTGAACCATTAGATCACTCTACGTCTAGAACATATCGTGACTGTCGGATTAGAATATTTACAAATGCATACTGATGAATACTAAAGAAACACACTTTTACCTAACATATATATTACACAAGTTGTTCTTAACTAACTCCTAAGTGTCTAAATATTCTAACATCCCTCCTTAAGAACAACTTGGGATAGGATTGAAGGATTTACAAAAGTGACACTATTAGGAGGAGAAAGAAGGAATTAGAGCCTATCCCACCTTAAGGATGCATTCCTAAACTCCTAATATAGATCAAATTTTAGAAAACTTTGCTTCTGTAAGAGACTTGGTGAAGATGTCTGCAACTTGATCATTTGTAGGGCAATAGAGCACTTCAAGAACATGATCATGAACAAGATTTCTGATGAAGTGCATCTGTAGCTCAATGTGTTTTCTGCGCTGATGTAGAATTGGATCTTTGGCAAGCTTGATACCATGTTCGGGTGCACAGGGTACTCCCAAAATACCGAACACCTTTAGCAACTGCTTCACACAAATAGATCACAGATCAACACACCAATATTTGTCATGTGGTTAAAACCCTCAAGAGGGAAACAGTCCACAGCCCCAGCCAAATTTCTACTTGGAGCAATTTATTATGCAAAATAAATAATTTTACATATGATCTTCTCATAATTGATCAACTAGCCAAGGACCCTCCATGCTCTTTAAATAGAGATCATGGACCAATCGGGTATTAAGCCATGGATCAATGGTAGGTATGATCTAAGAGAAGTTGAACCGTTAGATCACTCTATGTCTAGAACATATCATGACTGTGACATTATAATATGTAAAAATTCATACTAACACATACTAAAGAGACACACTTTTACCTAATGGATATATTACACAAGTTGATCTTAACTAACTCCTAAGTGTCTAAATATCCTAACAATATTCATATATTTGAGGTATCTTATCTTGATCCATTATTTTGTGTTATGATGTAAATTCTCTTCCCTTTAAGTTCAAAAATATCTCAGGTTTAAATTCCAATAAATCTCATGTATTATTGCTCAATAATGAAGAAACAGTGCCATTTCCCAACTACCTTGTTGTACACTATTGTAATCATGATGGATTCAAATGGATGTATAAAATATTAATGATATATGAATTAATGGACTATAATTAAAGTATATTATGGGTTTCATGTTCAGTAATTGATAATTTGTGCCCATTGGGTCGAATTTGATAGCAATTGGAGCAAACTACACCTCATTTCCCGAAAGGTCGAAAACTAGTTTTTATATCTGATTGAAAGAAGTGATAACAGAAATGGGAGGTCAATTGGTTATGCAAATGATTCTCTGATAATTTTTTCTACATATCCCCTTCTTCAATTTAATAATTTGAGTGGGTTTCTGCACATTTGGGAAGCCATTTCTACCACTTAACCCGTGGGAGATTTGAGCCCAAAATTGCCAGTAAAATCCTCTGTCTTGTTCATAATTTAGTACACACTTGAAAAATTTATTGGAGGTACATAATACATCCATGAAAATAATAATTAATTTATTATATCATTCATACACCTTCTCTAAATATTTGGGATCAATTGGGATGATTTGGAGACCAAGACACTAAAACTAGACAAGAGACAAAATTGTGAAAAAATTGGAAAAATGGGCATCTTGGTAAAAATTTAAAAAAGGGAAATTACAAGTGGTATCATAGCATGGTATTGGAAATTTATGGTGTTAAAAATGATTCAAATCAATAAACTACCACCCTTAGAATCTAAATTGGAAGGTGCTCGACTTGTAGAAGAAGAACTAGAAGGAAAACATGTACCTTTCACTAAAGCTATGGCTCACGAGGGAGAAGACTACACTAAGAATAAAATGGAGTATCTCAAATTATAAAACCCATTTTTGAATAAATATCCAAGTACATGACCCAATATATGGTAGACATGACCCAACATATAGCAGAAGGGTTTGAATTGATGGGCAGTGAAATGGGAAGGAAAGGGATAATAGGAGATAGTGGTAGCTCGCAATCCTAAGAAAAGAAGACAATGGGTGAGAACATTTTCTCATGAACATGACCTCATGATATAACCCATGAATTTCATATCACACCAAGGCCTAGTGCACCTAAATTTCTTATTCCTAAATAAGAGACTAACATTCAATTTGAAATTTTTACAATAACAAAAGAATGGGCTAAACATTTGAGAAGTACTTCACCATGGAAAACAAACTCAACAATAAGGAAGAAAATAAGTCTCTACACCAAAACAAAGAATTGAATTGTGCCATAGGTAAAGTTCCACTTTCTACTTTTGATGGTTCATCTCAAAATTCTTCTAACACTTGGGTGCAAAAATTGGATGTGTATTTTTCAGCTGAATCCAATGGTGGAAGAAGATGCTTTAAAAATGGCTAGTTTTAACTTAGATGGAGATTTCAATGAATGGTGGTTCCATGGCCTGAAAACCTTGGTTCATTATCAGGTTAAAACATATGGGTAATTTTTTTATAGGGTATTAGAAAGGTTTGAGCAAAAATATCCAGAATTGTCTTTCAAAGAACTAACACAATTGAAGTAGGTAGGGGCTCCTATTGAGTATATGTTGGAATTCCAAAGATTATCAGTTAAGGTGGCTAATGTGTCTATGGGAAGGCTAGTATTTATGTTCACTGAAACTTTCACATATCCCTTAATTTTTTTTGTCAAATCCCACAATCCTACTAACTTAAATGATGCAATCAGCTTGACTAGAGATATTCAAAATGTGCTTCCTAGAACAAGACTTCCTCCCAAGCCTAACTTCAGATTTGAAAGAAAAAATTGGAAAAAGGATGGACCTAATAATAATTCTTGGCAAGGAGATACATCTGAAAAGAATAATAAAGAAGGACAAAACAGGGATGAACTTTGAAGGAAAAATTTGTGCTTCACATGCTTCCAACCATGGACACCAGGGCATAAATGTACTAAAGGAAAATCTCAATACATAGAAGTATTTTCTGATAATGATGAGTACAAAGGGTTTATGGATGAAGAAGGTACCATTTCATATCAAGAGGAGGCATATGAAACAAAAACTAAAGAAGAAAAAAATAATAAAATAAGCCTTCACCGGACAAAGTAAGAATGGTAGTACTTTCAGCAGTGCCTTGCTATCACAATATTCGATGCAAGGGTGTGGTATTGGGACAATGAGATTCAGTTTTGGTAGATGTAGGAGTTAAAAATAATTTAATTGATGCATATATGGCAGAGAAAATAAATATACCAAGTGAACCATTCGATGGCTTCACAGTTGTCGTTCCAGGTCACAACACAATGCAATGCAACACATGGGTTGCAAAGCTGCAAGTTACCATAGGTAGCTATACTTTTGTTGATAGTTTTTATGTTTCTGATACTAATGTAGTATTGCAAGTGAAATGGATATATTATATAGGATATAATTTAGTAAATTATAAAATTCCTGAAATGAAATTTCAAGATTCAACAGGTGTACCAAGGGTTGTGAGAGGGCAGCACACTTACCCAAAACAGGTAGTAAATTGGAATAGTATGAGATCTATATTGAGGCATGGTGATATAGAATGGGCTGATGAATGTTATATCACCTCTACCAAACCAAAAATAATATTTTTTAAACACCCAAAGGAGATAGAGATGCTTTTTCACAAATATGAAAAAGTTTTCAAATATCTTCCACATGGTAGACCACCTAATAGGGGGTTTGAGCATAACATTGTTTTGGAGGAGGGAACTTCACCAATTTAGATAAAACATAATAGACATACCAAGAAGTTGACATATGATATTGATAAGTCCATTCATGAACTCTTAGAGTTGGGACTCATTAGACCAAGCTCTAGCCCTTATGCTTCTTCAGTAGTGTTGGTAAAGAAAAAAGATGGAACTTCGAGGATGTGTATAGACTTTAGATATTTGAACAAGAAGACCATAAATAATAGATATCCTATTCTTGGGACTTATGATCTCATGGATGAGATATTTGGAGCTAATTACTTTCCCAAAATTGACCGTAGATCTGGTTATCACCAAATTTGGATGAAGGAGGAAGATGTGCAAAAGACTACTTTTCGATATCATTGTGGTCACTTTGAGTTTCTTGTTATTCCATTTGGGTGAACTAATGCTCCATATACATTTCAAGCATGTATGAATATAATATTTTTCAAGAATATTAGAAGGTTTGTTTTAGTCTTCTTTGATGATATTCTTATTTACAGTAAAACTTGGGAAGAGCACTTGCAACAGCTGGAGATTGTGTTGAAAACTTTGCAAGAACAATCTTTCTATGCTAATATGTATAAATGTGAATTTGGGATGAAAGAAATATTATATATTGGTCACATAATTATATAAGTAGAGAGGGTGAATAAATGGTTGGAAGGGTACCTCCGAAACTATGTGGGAGAGCAACAAAAAGCTTGGACAAAATGGCTACACTTGGGTGAGTTTTTCTACAACACCACCTTTCACATGTCAATAGAGATGTCTCATTTCATACAATTATATGGATATGATGCAATTAAATTTTCTGATATGATATTTGGTGATAGTATAACTCCAAAAGCTAAAGTTAGGATGGAAGAAAGACAATAAATTTTAAAACTTTTAAAAGACAATTTGCAGGTTTCTCAAAATCGGCAAACACAATATGCAGATAAACATAGAGAGGAAAGGACCTTTCAGGTTTATGATTTAGTGTATCTAAGGTTGCAGCCATTAAAAAAAAAAATTATCTTAAAAGGAATGGAGAAGAAAATCTAAATCCAAGATACTATGGGCCCTACAAGGTAATCTAGAAGATTGGAGAAGTAGCGTATGAGTTGGGACTTCCAGAAGGGAGAAAAATTCATAATGTATTTCATGTTTCTTGTGTCAAGAAATATATTGGTCAGGAAATTGTCATTTAATATACACTCCATCCTTTTTATTATGAAATACATCTCATACTTATTCCGGATTAGGTTTTGAAGAGAAGGGAGAGAAGATTGAGGAGCAGAACAATCAAAGAATACTTGGTGCAATGGAAGGATATACTAAGTGAAGATTCCACATGGGAAGAAGATAATATTTTGTAGCATCCAAATATAAAATTTCTTGAGGAAAATAAATATTGGGTGGGGAGGACTATAATGTCCCCATTCAAATAATTGCATAGTAGGAAAATTCCATCAATCCTACTATTTCCCTAGGTTGGGTGGAAACATTGGAAAGTTAATAAGGGAGATAATACATGGTGCTTATACATTAGAAGGAATACATATTTCTTTAATGGATTTAATTAAATTAATTAAAGTGAAAAATTAAATGGCTATGGATTATGGAGACACATGGAAACTATGGGGCCCACTCAAGCTATAATTCCTATGTTAAACGGCATCCTCCTCTTGCAATATCGAATCTATGGGAAGCCTAATGTTTTTGGATGGATTATAAGGTTAATATACTTGTCCATATACTTCATAGGTAGAATTTGGGATGAATTGTAACTTACATGGGGAGAGGAAGATCCAAATGAGAGTTCCGTGGACACTTGGCTAGATTCCCCTTACATTTATGACATCTATGACACAAATGATGGAGACTCTATGATAGTTATGACACAAGTCAGATATGAAGGCTTACATATGAAATATCTGACATGTCAGGCCTGAATAGGGCATATTATAGGGTGCTCATGGGAGTTGGAGAATGCCAAGAGGATCCTACTCGAATTTGGGAGAAGAGGGAAGGTGAAGAGAGAGGCCACATGACATAGCATGAGAAGCCACACCAATTCGACTTGGATTTGATTTATGGATGAATTTGGAACATTATAAGACCAATAATGTTTATAAAATTTAGGGATCATCCATGAAAAGGCCCTTTTGATCATTTTTTGAAAATTGTTATTGTGAAGAGAGAGAGCTAGTGGATGACTAGTTCATGCCTTAGCCAATTTCGAGGGTGAAAGATTCCTATCCTAGTTGGTGTTTGGAGAGGACACTCAGGTATTTCAAGGAGCTTCAATGGAGTCATAAGTTATATTTTCAAGTTACAGAAGCTTGTGTACATATCAATTTCATCTTGTTCTTCCTTTCATCTCAAGTTTTCTCACCATATTTCATCCAAGACACTAAAACTAGTAAAGAGCCAAAATTGTGAAAAATATGGAAAATTGGGCATTTGGGTAAAAATTTAAAAAAGAGACATTACATCCATTGTGTTGGATTTGTGTTTTTCTAATATATGATCCAATGAAGGTATACTCTCTTGCATTCTAGTCGCATTACTGGCATTATCAGTATTAATAACTCTTTCAGGAGATGAGGCTCTAGACCTTACCTCTGGTGATACTCCAGGTGTGATGTAGTGGTGTTTAGAATTTGGTGACTCGACAGTCTCTTCAAAGTCTTTTGCACCTTTCGATATTGGACTGTAGTCCTAATATTCATCACAAGACACTTTCTCTACCTGGGACTGATTTTTTTGCTCACTTTCTTTGAACAAACTAGGAGCTCGTCGACCTTCCTCTGTCTTCCTTCTTTTCCTTGATATGAATATCCTTCCACTCCTTAGGAATCCAGTTTCTAGTTCAAGTTCTGTACTTCCTAGGAACATCTCATCTCACCATTTCCCATTTCCTTGATAGGTTTTCTACAACATAGCATTCCTCCATTTTGTGTGCGACTCAACTACTTAGCTGTAAGATACCCTTCTCATAAACAAGCACCTTAATCCATGTACTGATAGATAAAAAATACCTTCTTCATGGTCCTTGGAAAATTTTTATTTTAGCCTCACTATATGAGGTTATAGCCTTTATTGAAAACTCAGTAATATACCCTTGCAAAGTAATGTCAACCCAAAAATCAACAGCTCTAGATATGGTGTTACTTACACTCGTTACTTCACCAACCAATTGATCATTCCATTCAATGGCTTCCCCTCTCTAGAAATTTGTCTTCCTTTTTGCCAATATTGAAAGCCACTCATGCAGTACAATGGGAAATTATGCAAATAATATATCGTGAATATGAGTGTATATGTACCGGTCTACCCAGTTTTGTGTGCTCAACTAAGATCCTACGCTTTCCTCCTGTGCAAATGCTAGCATCTTAGACTCTAGCCAATCCTTACCTTATTCTTTCTCATATGCCACAACATTTTACTGGACTCAAATAGTTAACAATCCTAGCAATGGAACCATTTGTTGTCTTTTATATACATCTTGTCTAGACCCGGGGTTCAATCACTCACACAATACCAACATGACACCTCAAGAGATCCTCCCGACAAAGCAAGCTTAGTCGGCAACAGTCGTGAATCAGGTGTAGTCTCACCTAAGATATCTTAATGGGTAACTTCCAAAACCATGTTTCTACAGTTAGATAGGGAATATAGTCCCTTGGCATGTGGCCAAGGCACTCGATAAGAACAATGGGATAAAGTCTTTCACTCTGCGATAGTGGCACAAATATGTGCCACAGTTCACCTGTGTGACACAATGGTGTATTTAGGTCTTAATGACTGGTGCAAGGATGCAACGTAGCTAACCCCTTACACTTTACAAACAACATGCTACTTATATTTATACATAGAAGATTAACCATGAAATTATACACATCAGTTCAACAATACTTTGATCAGTCATACATTCATACTGCGACATTCGTATAACACAACTATAACTGTAATAATGAAAGATAAGAAAACATCCACATAAAAATTCACCATTCAACAACATGCACCCATACAATGCAGGAAATAACGTGGAAAACCATTTGGGAAAAACCACCAAGGTGCTCTTCATCTGGCATGAGAAATGGGTATATCACCTTGTAGCCTTCAACTTGCAGACTATTCTTAAGATATGTCTTTATGGCCCAATCTTCTATCTCTCATTCTCTATAGTTTATTACTATATCTATGGCTACCAATCTGTACACAATTGGATCAAATATTCTACTCTAATAGCAGACTACGCACACAGCTACAAGATCCGTAGATCAACAACCTTCTACTCCTATTGTCTAACTAACTCTCTAAACTTACATAACCTTTTGAACCAAAACACACTAAATAATCACCGAAGACTTATACAAAGTAGGTTCCTTCTATTTATACCATCTACAAGACCACATAGGGTCAACTGAGTATAGCTCAGTTATTACAGTCTCAAAAACATACAAAATATCTCTGTTACATAAATGTTGGACCATACCTAACCGTGAAAGTCCTGGAAGAAATTAACCACAGCTTTAACTATTTGTGGAAACATCTTTCAGCTTACTTGTACTGGTCATAACTAGCTACAAATTTTTTTTGTCCATCTTCCACTGGTTCGTCCTTCCACCATATTCCTTGATTTATGTATGTCCATCTCTAAATATTATACCTACCTCTTCCATTGACTCAGATCCACCTTTCTTGTCACAGGTATCCTCGTTGCCACTTTCATTTTTCTCTTCCTTTGTGGCACCCATGTTTTATATTCCTATGTTGGTTCCTTCTTCCCTTCTTGACTTGTTTTTACCGTATCATGCGTCCATTTTTCCTCTTTTGCTTGCTCGTCTGATTTTTCCTTGTATACTTTTCCTTCTTTTTCTCTCTTTTCTCCTATCCCAACATAATGCTTCGTATACTTGCAAAACGTTTCTTTCATAGGACACATAATGGCTTCACTGAATGAAAATGAGGGTTGACCTGAAGACAATGAGTAGGCACCACACACCATGCAACCAGAAGTAGAACATTTAGAAGAAATTCAAGTATTGGAAAATATGACGAATTTGATCATTGAGATATAGAATTATAAAGCTAACAATGAACAACTAAAAAAATACCAAGAAAAACAACTAGAAATCAATGAAATTTTAATACAGAGTTTACATGTGTTAGAATTTGAATTCCATATGATGTTCAAGTAGAGAGTTCTGATTATGTTGCAACAATTGAATGGAGGATGAACATACAAACTAAGAAAAAGAAGCCACACAGGAAAAAGACAAGTATTGCTCAATAATTTACAGTATATTCATCATAATAATATCTGGTGTTCAATATATTACAAATAGGTAGAATTCGAATGCATGAGTGATGAATTCAAATTCTCCAAGTGGATAAGACTGTATCTAACTGAATCTCTAACTCAAGGTCTCCCAATCAATATCAGAGTCCATCAAATCAACTCTCTGATGACTAATAACTCCAACAGATAGTAACAACTGCTTAAATCAGTGCAACTGAGTGTGGTAGGTGAACAAAATTGCTCCTCTCCATGCATTTATGCATTATCCATGCAATCCATGCGCTAGCTAACTGATAGTGAGTCATATGAAGGTAATTAAAGGATAACTATGGCTAACTAGTGATAACTCCAACTAACTGAACTAGGTTGGTTTCGGGACTCACAGTCGCTCCTAAAATGTAGGGGTTGGTCTAGGAGGCACCCCCACTGATGCATGCACATGTATTAAGTGGTAGTTAACCTTTAGAATTGTCCGAAATACCTTAATGAATGGTACATGTGGCCCCACTAGGCCATGTGGACCCAATTGCACTAGTGGACTCATTTAATTGATTTAAGGTTCCTAATTTAGGCAATAATTAATCTAATAGAAATTTTACCAAGGGAGTATTAATAATCCTAACACCCCCCCTTAATTATAAATTTAACAAGTGTGGGTCCCCAGGACAAGACCATAGGTCACTCAAATACAATCTAAGAGACATAATACAAGTGAGGTAGGAAAAACTCTTGGGAAAAACCCCCTCAAGATAGGAACTAAGAATCAAGTCTTAATGCCCAAAAGAGACCTGAGAAAGGAAAATATATTTTCAATAAAACACTTAGTAAAAATATATGCAATCTGATTATCTGTCAGACAATAGTGTAGTGTGATGGTTCTGTCATGCACTATTTCCCGAATGTAGTGTATGTGAACTTCTTATGCTTTGTCCTTTGTTTCTAAACATGATCACTAGAGATCTTGATTATGCTCTAGTTGTCACAATAAATATCTACTAGAGGTGAAGTCTGAATCCCGAACTCTGTCAAGATGCCATGCATCCAAACTACCTGAATAGTTTCATTCACAACTCCTTGATACTCTGCTTATGATGAAGAAAGTGCAAGGGCTGCTTGCTTCTTGCTGGACCAGCAAATTGGTCCAGATCCAATCATGAATACAAAACCTGAGGTGGATTTCCTATCATTTTCATATCCTTCCCAGTCCGATTCTATAAATCTTGTGAGATAGAGCTATGCTCTAGCAACATAGTGGATCCCATAATCAATAGTACCATGCACATAGTTCAAGATCCTCTTTGCTTCCTTCCAAGGTAGCTCATGTGGCTTCTGCATATATCTGGCAGCAACACTAACAACATAGGATATTTCTGCTATTGAATGGGTGAGATACAAAAGGCTTCCAATGAGTTGTCTATAGAGAATCTTGTCCATGTTGATGTATTTGTAACTTCGAAATGTATTCATCTATGTATCTCATGTCTTGTAACCCGATGTTTATTCCAGGATGTATCTATTATGTAATTGAGTCATTATGCCATTTTTGATGTTCCGATTGGTAGTATCTATAATGTAAACAAGTCATGTCAAGTCATTGTGTGTAACCCTCCTATTGTCTAAGGGTTAAAGTCCCCGCAGTTCCGGGAAACTAGGGTTATTAGACTCACTTGGTGAAGTTGGCCCTAGTAGGGTTTTAGTCATTCCGGGAAGCAGTGTAAATAGAGAAGTGAATTCTCTATTTAACACACATCTCATACACACTCAAGTGTAGCACATAGTTGAGGAAGGAGAAGAAACTGGGGCTAGATAAGAAGAAGGTTACTGCTGTCAGGATATCACTTACTGTTTTGGGCTTTTCTATTTTGGTGCTGATTCTATCTCTGAGGAAGTTGTGGGGTTTTCTCCATTTATGGTTTCCTCGAGGAAAAACACTACATTCATTGTCTCTTGTGTTTGATTTATGTTCTTGTTATTCTCTCAGTTAAAGATCCTAATAATGCTAGCTTAATGTTGAAAAACTAACATGGTATTAGAGCTAACATGAGAAGAAGACACTGTGTAGCTGCGGGAACTAGGGCTTCCTAGTTTGTGGATATTTCTCCATATATTTTCAGCAAAAGTAAGGTGGAATAACTCTCCTCCTTAGGGCACATCTTTCTGTCAAATCAGAATCCAATTATGAGGTTTTTTAGTTTTGGACCCGACACTACTACCGGAAATTAGGGATTTTCATAGAAGAGGAATTTTTTAGTGAGCCCAAGCCTAGATTGATATCCTCCTGAAAATCAAAGTTAGGGATCAATTTCAAAGAATTTGGTTAGATAGAACTCCGAAAAAGCAAAACCCTAATTTCCTCCTGATCCAACACTGGAGGATTTTTAGCTCCAAATCTAGATCCGACATCTTGACCTGGTAAGATCTAAATCTTTTGTATTTCAATTTGAGGTTCTCAGTTAAGACGTCTCATCATACCAATATTGATGAAAAGGTTGAGGGATTTGATAATTTAAGAGCCTGGAAGTATAGGATCTCCCTGGTCCTAGAAGAGAATGAGTTGGACTCTTACATCCATGAGGAGGTTCCAGTTCCAGAGGGAGATGAGGCTAAGGCCTTGCATAAGAAGAAGTTGGTTATGGAAAAGAGGATCATTGCGGATTCTATAAAGTATCACCTTATCCCACATGTGTCCTCTCTCAAGACACATAAATCTATGTTTGATGCCCTAACCAAATTGTTTGAAGGGAAGAACATAAACTGAAAGATGACTCTGAGGAATCAACTAAAGAATGTGAAGATCCAAAATGCAAAGACCATCCAGTCTTACTTCACAAGGGTTTCTCAGATCAAAGAACAATTAGAAGCAGTAGATGAAGAAGTGGAGAATGCAAAAATTATGATGACCACCTTGAATGGTCTCCCTAGGACATGGGACTCCTTCATTAAAGGGATCTGTGCTAGAAAGAAGTTAGTCAAGTTCAGCGGACTGTGGGAAGAATGTTCTTAAGAAGAAGCTCAGACAACAGCTCGAGAAGAGAAGATGAGAAGTGAAGATCAAGTTCTCATAGTACAATACAATAAACCTAGATCCAACCATCACAGAAGTAAGTACTCTCATCATATGAATAACTCTAGAAATCCTAGAGATAGGTTGAAGTACATTTTCTATAAATGTGATGAAAGAGGACACTTTGCTAGAGATTGTCCTAAGAACAAAAGTAGCTCTCACAAGAAGAAGGGAAACAAAAGAAGACATCATGCTCATGCTGTAGAGGATGATGAACCTTCATCAAAGAGAACTAGATATGAAAGTGAAGATTCTTCAAGTAAGGATGAATATGTTTTGGTCTCTGCTCTCATGGGAAACATTACTCATGGAAGTGATGATTAGCTTATAGATAGTGGGGCTTCCAAACATATGAATGGATTCAAGTAATCCTTTGTGAAACTTCCAGAACATGAATCATCTCACAAGGTGAATCTAGGAGATGACTACCAATATCCAATAAAAGGTAGTGGGGAATATTCCTATAAGCAAGACTCTAGAAAGTCTATAACAATGAAGGAAGTTTTGTCTATGCCAAGACTCAAGAAGAAGCTTCTCTCCATATCAGCATTAGATGCAAAAGGAATGAGGGTTGCATTCATAGATGGTCAAGTTATTATGTGGCCAAAAGGAAAGACTATTGATGATGCAATAGTGATTGGTGAACACGAAGGAGGTTTGTACAAATTGAAGGGCCATCCAGAACAAGCCTTGGTCCATGACACAGTAGAGCCAAATGAACTATGGCATGGAAGACTTGCACATGTACATTACAGAGAACTACCTATTGCAAGAAAAACTATTGAAGGTCTTCCATAAATACAAGAAAAACATGATGGGGTCTGCAAAGGATGTGCGAAAGGAAAGAACACAAAGAAGACATTTCCATGTAGAGAAATCAAAGAAAAAGAAATCTTGGAAATCATCCACTCCAATGTATGTGGTCCTATGTCATCAAGCTCACTAAGTGGGTATGAATATTATGTTTCTTTTTATTGATGATTTTTGTAGGAAGAAATGGGTTTACTTCATGAAGAACAAAGACAAAGTATTCAGCAAGTTCAATAAATTCAAAGCCTTGATCGAGAATCACACTAAAAAGAAGATCAAGACTTTTTGATCAGACAATGGCGGAGAATTCACTTCGAATGAATTCAAAGAGCTATGTAAAGAATCAGGGATTAAGAGGGAGTTGTCCACTCCTTATAATACACAACAGAATGGGATTGCGGAATGAAAGAATAGAACTATCATGGAATCTGGAAGAGCTATGCTTCATGATCAAGATATTCCTATGCATCTTTGGGTGGAAGCTTCCAAAACAACGGTGTATGTACAAAACCGTACTCCACATAGAGTACTCGAGAACAAGACTCCCAAAGAAGTCTTCTCTGGGAAGAAACCAAAAGTCATCCATCTCAGAATATTTGGTTGTTCTGTGTACATACACATTCTGAAAGAGAAGAGAACAAAATTAGATCCTTGAGGAAAGAAGGGTATATTTTTGGAATACTTTGAAATCTCGAAGGCTTACAGAATATATTTCCCAAGTACAAGAAGATTGACATCAGCAGGGATATGACATTTAATGAAGACACAGCTTACAACAAATCCAGAAAGAGACCTGCTGAAGAACTTGAAGAAGCAGAAGCACCTAGAATTCATGATACAACCATGAACAAAACTACTCAAGAAGAAGATCGAGAATTTGAAGAACCACAAAGACCTATAGATCCACGTCTAGAGAAGAATCCTCATAAGAGGAAACCTACATGGGTATGTGAAATTATCCAAGGTGTGAAAAGATATGGGGCTTTAGAAGAGAATCATAGAGAAAGAAAGAGGACCAGCTCTTGTTCCGGGTATGTAGCTTTACTATGTGATTTCATTGATAAAGAACCTTCTAGTTATGAAGAAGCGACATAATGAAAAGAATGGAAGGATTATATGATCGATCATGAAGAATGATGTTTGGAATGTTGTCCCAAGACAAGAAGGGAAGTCAGTTGTAACTTCCAAATGTATCTACAAGATCAAGCATGTTGTAGATGGTAGCATTGAAAAATATAAAGCAAGATTTGTGGCTCGGGGTTTCTCTCAGAAAGAAGGAATAGATTATAAAGGAACCTTTGCACCTGTAGCTAGATACACTTCCATCAGATCAGTACTAGATCTGGATGCAGTGATGAAATGGAAGATACACCAGATGGATGTCAAGACTGCTTCCTTGAATGGTGTAGTGGAAGAGGAAGTGTATGTAGAACAACGACTCGGTTTTGAGACACATGACAGAGAGTCTCATGTATGCAGATTGAAGAAAACCCTGTAAGGTTTGAAACAAGCACCCAGGACTTGGTACGACAGAATTGATAGCTTTCTATCTAGTTTGGGCTTTACCAAGAGTAAAGAAGATTCCAACCTATACTACAAGGTTGTAGATGGCAACCCAGTGATGCTTCTACTATATGTAGATGATCTGTTTGTGATAGGTATGGATGGGTTGAATGCTGATATGAAGAGAAATCTTTCTTCTGAGTTCGAAATGAAAGACTTGGGTATGATGCATTATTTCTTAGGCATGGAGGTGTGGCAGAGTGTAGATGGAATATTCCTTGGACAAGGGAAGTATGCAGTAGAGATCCTGAAGAGGTTTGGGATGATGGACTGCAAAGCCATGGCCACACCTATGGCATCGAACCTGAAGCTATTGAGTGATGCTTCATGAGAGTCGGTTGATGCTATGATGTATCGTCAGATGATTGGGTCCTTGATGTACCTAACAAACACAAGACCAAACATTTGCTTTGATATGAACACCTTGAGCCAGTTCTTAACAGATCCGAGAAATGTTCACTTGATTGCTGCAAAGCATATTTCGAGGTACCTAAGGGGTATAGTTGATTATGGGCTCAAGTATGAGTTGAATTAGAAGATTAACCTAGAGGGTTATGTTGATTCAGATTGGGTAGGTAGTGCCATCGATAGGAAGAGCACTTCAGGATGTTGCTTCAGTATGGGACCAGGTGTGATCTCTTGGTTTAGTAGGAAGCAATCATGTGTGGCACTGAGTACAACTGAAGTAGAGTATGTTGTAGCTTGTTCAGCTAGTTGTGAGGTAGTATGGCTAAGGAAGATACTATCTTATTTATTTTATCTCCAGATGGATGCCACTTGTACACATCGTGACAACCATAGTTCCATGAAGTTGTCAGAGAATCCAGTGTTCCATGACAAGCCGAAGCATATCGAGATCAAGTATCACTATATCAGGGATATGGTGCAGAGGGGAGCAGTGAAGCTCCAATATGTTGTGACAGATGATCAAATAGCTGATGTATTGATGAAGCCATTGGCTAGGGTGAATTTTGAGTACTTCAGGGAGAAGCTTAGTGTTCTCCAGATTGATGTTCCATGCAAAGGGAAGTGATGAGTCCATGAGCCATTCTGACATGGGAGAGGATTAATTTCCTTCCATGGTCAAATGTAAGGGCTGATCCATTCTGTCATGTTCATAGGATTTAGGTTCCTTCGATGTCAGATATGAGTGCTATTTCCATTCTGGGAATGGAGGTTCCTGGTTAGTTACCAGGAAAACATAGTCTAGTACAGAGAATCGATTCTAATGGGAGAGAGGAATGTGTTCCCACTTGATCAGATGTAAGGAATGAACCATTCCATCATGGCTAAAGGATTGATTTCCTCCCATGTCATATGTGAGTGTTGGCCATTCTGACAAGTAGTTCAGATGTAAGGACAACTGCCATTCTGGGAATGGAGGCACCTGGTCAGTTACCAGGTAGCTCAGTCTCTAACTGGGGGGCATTTTGATGCGATGGTAGGATTAGTTCCTCCATGATCAGATGTGAGTGCATGCCCTTCCAATGTGGTGCTTTCGAGCATGGTCAGATATAAGTGCAGAGGCCTTTTGATGCAGTGCTTTTGAGCATGGTTGATTGTGAGTGCTGATCCCTTTCGATGCAATGCATTCGAGCATGGTCAACTATAAGTACTGTTCCTTTCTGATAGGGTGAGGTTGGATGTAAGTGCAGAGCATTTTTGATGTGATGTACTTGCACATGGTCGGATATAAGTGTTGAACCATTCTGGCGTGATGTGCTTACACATGGTCAGATGTGAGTGCTGGGCCTTTTTTACAAGATGAGGTTAGATGTGAGAAGATGAGGTCAGATGTAAGAGCTGGGTGGGCCATTGTGACTTAAGTGTCAGATATAAGCGCTAATGAATACTTGCATGAAGGGTAGGCCTATAGGATTGACTCTGTAAAACTTTATGTGATGAGAAGAATCAAGATAGCACCATTATGAGATAGCATCTGATGATGATCCAGACTTGATGATGATCCTGATCAAGCTATCCAGTTGTGATGATGATCCAGACCTGATGATGATCAAGATCAAGCGATGATCCAAATGTGATGATGATCTAGACTTGATGACGATTCAAATCGAGTGATGATCCACATGAGATAATGATCCAGCAAGGATAAGCCATCAGTCATGATGATGCAGATCTCGTGATGAAGAAGACTTGAAGAAGAAGATGGCTTGAAAACTCGAAGACTTGAAGACTAAGAAGACTTGAAGATGAAGATGATGAGATGATCCATTTGATGCAGAGAAGAAGACTAGTGCTGAAAATTGTGTTGAAAGAATACCTTCCTAGTTAAGAGGGAGTGTTGATGTATTTGTAACTTTGGAATGTATTCATCTATGTATCTTATTTCCTGTAACCCGATGTTTATTCTGGGATGTATCTATTATGTAATTCAGTCATTATGTCATGCCCCGATGTTCCAATTGGGAGGATCTATAATGTAAACAAGTCATGTCAAGTCATTGTGGGTAACCGTCCTATTGTCTAAGGGTTAAAGTCCCCACAGTTCTGGGGCACTAGGGTTATTAGAATCACTTGGTGAAGTCGTCCCTAGTAAGGTTTTAGTTATGCCAGGAAGCTGTATAAATAGAGAAGTGACTTCAATATTTAACACACATCTCATACACACTTAAGTGTAGTGCATAGTTGAGGAAGGAGAAGACATTGGGGCTATATAAGAAGAAGGTCACTCCTGTCAGGAGATCACTTACTATTTTGGGATTTTCTATTTTGGTGTTGATTCTATCTCTGAGGAAGTTGTGGGGTTTACTCCATTTATGGTTTCCCTGAGGAAAAATACTGTGTTCATTGTCTCTTGTGTTTGATTGCTGTGCTTGTTATTCTCTTAGTTAAAGATCCTAATAATGCTAGCTTAATGTTGAAAAATGAATAGTCCACCAAAGGTGTGGAACCATATTCTTCAAGGCTGATGCCTAATAAGAAAGGGTAGGGGGCTTCCTTGCAATCCTCCATATGGAACCTCTTAAGCATATCTGATGAATACCGGGACTGTCAGATCACGATTGCCAAAGTCTTATGACTTACTTCAAGACCAATGAATTGTCTTAACAGTCCCAAGTCAGACATAGAAAATTATTTATTAAGAGCATAATTAATTCTACCGAATACAGCAACAGAGTTTCTAGTAATGAGCAAGTCATCCACATACAATACAACTAGAAGAAAAAACCTGTTATACCCAAATCTTATCACCATCATGTGATAAGACCCTTAACTTCCTTATTTTTCCTTAATCCCAACACTTAGAGTGGAAACTTGCTCTGTTTTGTCAATTCTACTTGAAAAAACCTAGCACCGCACTTTCCTTATGGCCAATGAGTGGTACCTTTCTCAGCACCGCCTGTATCATGTTTTCAAGAAGTGGTGCCACCACCTATGGTATTTGGTCTAAAAGTGGTTCTCATCTAAACCACTCTATCATAAGAGAAGAAAAATACTACCTGGGTAAAATGGGAAAAACAGAAGTTTTTTGAGGATTCTAGATCATGAGCCTTGTGTCCTCCCTTATCCCTATCATTATGGGTTATTTTGAGCTCAAGATCCCCCATGGTAGGATATTGGAGCCACCTCACCCATAATTATCTCAACTATTCCTATCCATTGAGCCTTATAAATACAAGCTCATGTCCATAGTTGAGGGGGAGAACTATAGAGGTATTGTTATGTTGTTGGATTGACCACTTAGTCCAAGTCATTGGAGAGCATAGAGAGGAAAGCTAGAGCTTATGGGGATGAAGTGTTTGTCTCATGGAGGGGCTTATCAACACCAAGGCAATGGTTGGAAGCTTCTCCATAAATTCTTAATGCAAAGCTAATTTCCGTCCCACATTGCTATTGTTTTCATTTCACATGTACATGTTGTTAGATTCCTTAGTTACTAACATGGATAAGTAGATGATTTTTTGGTAGCTTTGATGTGGTTGCATGCTTGATCTGTTTGCAAGTACATAGCTTCACAATCAAAGCATTATTCCAGGTGTCTACAGTATTCAGGGAAGGTATTCATCCTTTGTTGTTCACTCATTTGTTCTGGATCTAAACCATTCAGACCAGAGGAACAACTTTTGTCCATAAAAGGTGCAATATTCTTCTTTAATAGAGTCCTCTTAAGCTCTTTTTGGACTCTTAGAATGCTAAAATATTGTCAAGTGATATTGTCTTCTTCACGCTCGTTAAAGCACTTAAATAGTCATTCATTTGATAGTAGGTTATCACTTTTTCGGTTCAGGTGAACTATTTTATGAAAAAGGACACTATGGAGTCTTCTTCCATGGTCGTTCAGACCCTCTAGACATGAACGATACCGAGTTTTCTTTCATTGGACTCGTTAAATTAAACATTGAGAGACCCTCTCTTTAGGAACGAACCCCTCCTCTCTCAGGTTCATAAAACATATGCGTTTTGACTTAACTTCGGACGAGCTATAATGAGTGCTTGTTACCCTCTTTGAACTCGTAAAACCAAAAAGAGGCACTCATCAACCATGATGCGTAAAAGGGGAAGGGAATCATTTTGCAAATAATGGCACTAGTTTTTCGTTACCTTTGAACATGGTGCTTGTCTCCATATCATTTCAGTCAATTGGGTATTCAACTAATATCCATGAAAATCCACTTCCATGAGTCATGCCACTCCTTTAAGTCTTTCAAAAGAATGCATTATCCATCGTCGCATTGTGTGTTTGTCTAGTTTAGTCATGTTGCCAAGTATTTTTTCATGCTACTCGATGTTCAAAGGGAAGTTGAAGAAGTTTTACCTATGTAGTCAAAACAGTCTCTGTGTCAGTACTTTTGAATCAGTATTATGGTTACTACATTCACATCAGTCCAGAACTATGTTTCAAGTTTTGTGTCATCGATGTGGGACTCATCATGGCCCTCCTTTGATGAGACTATTCCTGTCGACATCAGGTCATCATTCAAGAAATAGTCTTAGAAACAAAATTTAGTACCTTGAGATATGTATGACTTAATGACAGATTCTCTCGCTCTCCCTGTAGGTTCACATCATTGACCTTTGAACGATATAATTGATTAGGTGTTCGAAATCAAGACATCTATTCACACTTAGTAGATTGTACTAGGCTACCTTGGGAATCATTGACATCAATGGTGATATCCCTCGCACTTGTTAATGGTTCATGTCATTGGCCTGTAATCAAATGGTTTCTACCATGTTTGACTTCAAATCATTGTAATCACATGGATAGAATTGTACTTTTTTGAAGACGAGACGAACACCCTAGGTATTTGTTTAGCGCTCATTGCTTTCCCCACGTTGCGATGGAGTTTTGTATATATAGCATGGATCCACATTTGTATGGTCATGGATATGGTCAAATTTTCATCTATATAACATATATCTACATTGTATGTCTGGTAGCTATGCCCAAGTTTGAGTCCTCTATAACATGGATCTACGTTGTATTCTAGTAGCCATGCTTGCTTATTCCTCTCATGGATCTACCTTGTATTAGTCTGTATCAATGATTTGGTTACATTTGTATATGATTCAAAAGTATTGATGTACTACAGATGCCTACTAGAAGACATTCTCCAGCCGAGCTGACATTTTCACCTCGAAGTCACAACATGTTCTCTCAAAGCTCTCGCTTATCGTATCCCTCAAGTATCATGCTTGGAAGGTTTTCTGTTATACCCAAATCCTATTAGCATCATGTGATAAGACCCTTAACTTCCTTGTTTTCCCTTAATCCCAACACTGAGAGTGGAAACTTGCTCTGTTTGTCAATTCTACTTGAAAAAACCTAGCACCGTGCTTTCCTTGTGGCCAACGAGCGGTACCTTTCTCAGCAATGCCTGTATCCTGTTTTCAAGAATTAGTGCCACTACCTATGGTATTTGGTCTAAAGGAGGTTCTCATATAAACTGATCTATCATAAGGGAAGACAAGCAGTAGCTTAGGTAAAATGGGAAAAAGAGAAGTTTCTCGAGGACTCCAGATCACGAGCCTCGTGTCCTCCCTTATCCCTATCATTATGGGTTAGTTTGAGCTTGAGATCCCCCATGGTAGGAACTTGGAGCCACCTCACCCACAATTCTCTCAACTATTCCTATCCATTAAGCCTTATAAATACAAGCTCATGTCCATATCTGAGGGGGAGAACTATAGAGGTATTGTTATGCTATTGGATTGACCACTTAGTCCAAGTCATTGGAGAGAATAGAGAGAAAATTTGGATCTTATGGGGATGAAGTGTTTGTCTCATGGAGGGGCTTATCGACACTAAGGCAATGGTTGTAAGATTATCCATACTTTCTTAATGCAAAGCTAATTTCTGTCCCACATTACTGTTGTTTTGATTTCACATGTACATTTTGTTAGATTCCTTAGTCACTAACATGGATAAGTAGTTGCTTTTCTTGTAGATTTGATGTGTTTTCATGTTTGATATGTTTGCAGGTACACAGGTTCACAATTGAAGCAGTATTCCAGGTGTCTACAGTATTCAGGGAAGGTCTTCATCCTTTTTCGTTCACTCATTTGTTCTGGATCTGAACCATTCAGACTAGAGGAACAATTTCGATTTGTAGAAGGTGCAATATTCCTAATAACAGAACCCATCCTTCTTATTCATGTAGACACTGCAATAATATTTTCACCTTTCAAACTTCTGAGAGATGAGGAATGTATCCATCTTGGAAAACCAAGATCTTGGAGCTTGTTTGATTCCATATCATGATTTCCTTAGTCTGCAAAATAGGGAAGGATCATCAATAAACCCCTCAGGTTGCTTCATATAGATTTCCTCCTCCAAATATCCATGGAGGAAGGCACTATTCACATCCATGTGATGTACTTCTCATATCTTGGAAGTAGCAATGGCCAATACCAACCTGATGGAGTCCATTCTAGCTACTGGTGCAAATGTATCATTGTAGTCCAGTCCTTGGACCTTAGAATACCCTTTTTCCACCAACCAATCCTTGTACTTGGTTTTGGTCCCATTAGTAGCTATTTTGGTTTTGTATATCCATTTCCATTGTACTAGCTTCCTTCCTTGAGGTAAGGGGACAAGTTCCTAGGTCTAGTTGTCATGTAGCAAATCAAACTCCTTATCCATGGCTTCCTGCCATATAGGATCATGGAAATCCTACCTGAAGGATTGAGGATTTGACAAAAACATCATAAAACATCTTTCATCAAGAAGAGGATCTATGTGAGACAAAGCTGTACTCTCCTTCTAATACTGGGACCCCGTTCTTCTTTTGTCATATGGATTCCCAGCACCATCTCTAGCTGCTTCTGTGAGCTTCTTGGCCCATTTAGGCTGCTGGAATGAGGTAGATGCTAGATCTGAATATAGATCCATTTGATTTGTAAGATCAATGTATGGATCAAACTCATATGACTCCTCTTATGAATCTGAATCAGAACTATGAGGACTTAAAGCTGAAACTGCAGTAGGAAGGAAAGGAATGATTATACCTTCATCAGCTTTGAAGGGAAGCTGTGATGATGTTGGATTTGAGAATTAAATGAAGTGGGTGAAATAGTATGCCTTGGAGTAATGATCAATAATCCCTTTCACTACAATCTCCCTAGTTGATATATTGGTGATCTCTACCGAGTCAGATCCAAACAATACTTGCTTTGGAAAGCCACTATGGGTCATCTGATTAACATATAAAATATTAGATGCAAATGAGGGAACATATAGGACATCTCTAAACACACCATTCCTTGATCTAATGGTTCCCTTCCCTACTATTGGGATTTGGGAATCATTTCCCATGTGAATAGTGGGATCTTCTTTGACACTGAGAGAGGAGAAGAGATCCTTGGAGGAAACCATGTGGTTGGAGGATCCATAATCAATCGAATAGGCTGTAGACCGAGGTAGTCCTTCATTCAAAGCATGACATTTTTCATGTCCATTATCAATTTTTTTTTATTTGAATGTTATGTTGCTTCAGAAGAGTAGACATTTCATTAAGTTGATTCCTCATACAATTTTCTTCAAGATGGTATCCTTTTTCATAGTAGGGACACAATGTTTTCCCAAATTTCTTCTTCTTAGAGCCAGAGGCCCTTTTGAAAGTTTGCTTATATTTTTTAGGCTTCGAATCATCTTCCTTCAGATGCTTCTTCTTTGATTTCCCCTTTTCTTTCACTTTGGAGGAGTCAGTAACCAAGAGAGCTTGATCCTTAGAGGTCTAGATGACTCCCATTCGAATCAATTTGTTATGTTCTTTGATTAAGGACTCCAAGAATGAATCTAGAGAAGGTAGCTTCCAATCAATAAAAATTTCTCATTTGGAATAAAAGATCGAGACATGTACAATGTACTCAGGGGCTAGTTTGTTGAGTATGGAAAGGACATTCTACTCATCCTTCCACTCTATACCGCACTGTCTGCATTGGAGCATTGGAGAATTAAATTTGGAGAATAATTTCTCAATGGTATCAAAACTGATGGGGGATGTAAAGATACCAACTCATTCTCCAGAATGTGTCTCCGAAGTTCATCTTGTTTGTTAAAAAATCTATGAAGCTTCTCCCAAGATTCTCTGGGAATCCTCAATCCTTCCAGATGGAAGAGGAGATCTCTAGAAATGTAAGTACATAAGTACCCGAATGGTTCATGACAATGGTTTAGGAACTTGTTCAGCTCTATCGGCTGATGAGGTTCAGCCTCCCATCCATGTATAATCCTATTGTATCCATGCTTGTGCAAGGCCAGCTGCATATCAATCCTCCAATCAAGGTAATTGGACATTGTGAGGATTCATGGCTCAGGAATTTGAGAAATAATAATTGCTCTAGCAAGGAGACAACAAACACTCCATTCAAGCTACATAGCACCTGTCAATTTCACTGCAAATAACAATAAAACATATGAACTGTTAGAATCATGCTTTTTCGCATTGGGGAGAAATGGGCATGAAACCCTGCTTGAGAAGGATCTGATACCATGTTAGAATTTGAATTCCATATGATCTTCAAGAAGAGAGTTCTAATTATGTTGCAGTAACTAAATGGAGGATGAACATACAAACTAAGAAAAACAAACCACACAGGAAACGGGCAAGTATTGCTTAAGAATTTACAATATATTCATCATAATAATATCCAATGTATAATAGATTACAAATAGGTAGAATTCGAATGCATGAGAAATGATTTCGAATTATCCAAGCCGATAAGATTGTATCTAACTAAATCTCTAACTCAAGGTATCCCAATCATCATCGAAGTCCAACAAATCAACTCTTCGATGACTAATAAATCCAATAGACAGTAGCAACTAGTTAACTGAGTGCAACTGAGTATGGTAGGTGAACAAAAAATATCCTCTCCATGCATGCATGCATTATCCATGCAATCCATGCGCTCGCTAACTAATATTGACTCATCTAAAGGTAACTGAAGGCTAACTGTATCTAGCTAGTTCTAACTCCAAATAACTGAAGTAGGTTGGTGCTGGGACTCCTAGTGGCTCCTAAAATGTAGGGATTGGTCTAGTAGGTGCCCCACTAATGCATGCAGATCCAGTAAGTTGTAGTTAACCTCTATCATTGTCCCCCACATCTTAATCACTGGTACATGTGGCCCCATTAAGCCATGTGGATCCAATTACACTAGTGGACTCATTTAATTGATTTAAGGTTCCTAAGTTAGGAAATAATTAATCTAATAGACATTTGACTAAGGGAGGATTAATAATCCTAACAACATGAATAGAACAATGGCAAAGAACAACGAATTCATACTAGAAGGAAGCCATAAAGGGAGGTAAGTGCAGAAAGGAAAGGTAGTTAATCTATTGAGGCATAGAAATGTGAAAATCAAGTCAAAACTAGTAGGAAAAGAAAATTAGATCACCTGGGAGGTGAATTTAGAAAAAATAAACCCACCAATTTTGGCAGGGAATCAAAGATAGAGGAAGAAGCAAAAGCATGGTTGTTGGACATTAAGAAGTATTTCCATATCTACAACTACTCTAGCAACATGAAGGTGTGAATGTCAGTTTACAATCTGAAGGGAAAATCTAGTATTTGGTGGCAAGACCTCAAAATATCGCATGGGCTCAAGGAGAAGAATCTAGAATGGGTAGAGTTCAAGAAACTACTAAAAAACTAGTGACTTTTTGAAAGTTATTATGAAAGAAAAAAAAAGAATTTTACGAGTTAAGACTTGGCCAAATGACCATGAAAGACCTCGTAAATACGTTTCTAGACTTGCTACAATTTGTACCCTATATCCAAGAAGAAAAGGTAAAAGTACAAAGGTTCCTAAGTTGTTTTCCACAGGCATATAAGGAACGGATTGAGTTTTGACAATACAAAGACTTTGGATGACATACTAAGAAAAGAAATGTTATGTTTCGAGCAATATAAATAGCGGAATGATCTCTCCAAAACATGGAGGGATAAGAAGCAAGAAAAAATTAACTTGCGAAAGAAGGACTTCAAACCATGAGCTTCCTAAAATATGCCAAATAATTTCAAAGGAAACTCCTACAACAAAAATGAGCAACCTCGATAGAAAAATGGTAAACCCAATAATATGGGGGTGAAATGGGCTAGTGGGACACAAAAGGAACCTACGAAATTCCGGGAGTGTGGAGAACCCCAACTATGAAGGAATTTCCCACGTTTAAATGGGGAAAGAATAATGTTGCATAACATACAAGAAGCATCTACAGTTGGATAAATTGTCAAGAAATACCACCGAATTAATGCAGCTCTAGAGGATTGACAGCAAGATCATCAATCTGCAATAGTAGAAATTGAAGGTACTATTTCTAACCTCCCCCTTTCTATCTTAATTGATCAAGGAGCCACTTTAGGCAACATTACTCCAAAAATGATGGAGCTCTATCAACTCACTAAGGTAAGACATGCAAATTCTTGGTTAGTTCATCTAGCTACGGGAGCTAAAAGAAAGGTAACTGGTTTTATTGCTGATTGTGAAGTCAAATTATAGGATCATAAAACCAATATTGACTTGAATTTTTTACCTCTAGGATCGTATGATATGATAATTGGCATGGACTGGTTATAAAAAAACAAAGTAGTGATGAATTGTTTTTCAAAAACTTTTACTTATATTGCGGAAGATGAGATCTTTCGAACAGTAAATGGAATACTCAAACCGGTTTCTGTAAGACAGATTTATACTATGCAGTTGAAGAAATGTATGAGAAAAGGCTGCAAAATATATGCATTTAGGGTCTCTGACCTACTTCTTAACTAAAACCAGACATCTATAAATGAACATCCTATCTTACAATTCCTTAATGTATTTCCAGAGGAAATACTAGGACTACCTTGTCAATGATAAATTGATTTCTCCGTTGAGATTATGCCTAGATCCACACCAGTATCAAAAATACCTTACAAAAAGAGTATTCCATATTTAATTGAACTAAAAATTCAAATACAAGAGTTGTTAGATAAAGGTTACATAAGGCTTAGTGTGTCTCCCTGGGGCACACCATTTCTGTTTGTTAAGAAAAAGGATGGGACCATAAGACTTTGTATTGACTATAGATAATTAAACAAAGTGACCATAAAGAATAAGTATCCTCTACCCCGAATTAAGGATATGTTTGATCAAGTGGGGGAAGTTAAAGTTTTCTCCAAGCTAGATCTATGATTTGGCTACCACCAAATCCAAATTAAGAATGAGGACATAAATAAAACATCCTTCAGAACCCATTATGGACACTATGAGTTCGTAGTGATCCCCTTCGGTTTAAAAAATGATCCTGCCACATTGATGTGCCTAATGAACGGTATTTTTAAAAAGTATTTTTATCAGTTTGTGTTGATCTTCATTGATGATATCCTAATTTATTCTAAAATAGAAGAGGAACATCAACAGCAACTAAGGATTGTACTACAAACTTTAAGAGAACACCAAGTTTATGCCAAGTTAGAAAATTGTGAGTTATTCAAAACTGAAATTCAGTACTTAGGACACGTTATCTCGAAGGATGGTATTACGGTAGACCCACAAAAATCCATGCAAATATCTAACCATCCAGTACCCAAAGATGTATCTAATAGTCATTCCTTCATGGGACTTACTAGCTATTACTGTAGGTTTATTGAAGGGTTCTCCAAAGTTTCCTATCTTATTACCTCCTTGGAAAAGAATGGGGTAAAGCTTGTTTGGTCGTCAAAGTGTCAAGAGATTTATAACAAACTCAAGGAGTTATTGACTAAAGCACCTGTCTTAAAAGTAGCAGACCCTTATAAAGATTACAAAGTCTATACATATGATAATAAACAAGGAATAAGAGGATTGTTGTCTCAGCATGGACAGGTGGTATGTTATGAATCCCATAATATGAAAGAACGTGAACGTAACTATGAAGTTCATGACATGGAACTAACAACCATTGTACATGCATTGAAAATGAGGGACCATTACTTACTTGGAAAGAAATTCTTATTTCTAACTGATAATACCTGTGTGAAAAACCTATTTATGTAGTCGAGATTGAATGCGAGGAAAGCGAGATGTATGGCTTTCCTCAGTGAGTTTGATTTCAGGAGGTAAGGCATATTAAAGGTAAATAAAATAAGGTTTCAGAGACACTTTGCCAAAGAACTCATGAGGTCTATGAGATTATGAGTCAGCCCAAGAGTGACCTCATGGATAAAATCAAAGTAGAAAGTACACAAGATGTTGAATATACAAAGATACTTAATGAAATACAAAGTAATGCGGTAAACTTAAATGGGACAGATTTCAAAATCGATGAAAAGGGTCTTATTTGGTTTAAGGATAGATTGTATATCCCTAAGATTGTGGAAATAAAACTTTTACTTTGAATGAGATGCATTAAACACCTTCTGTAGGTCATCCCGGATACCAGAAAAATAACTGCTCTCAGGAAGCAATTCTTCTGGACAGGTTTAAAATCAGAGCTAGTTAATTATTTATCGAAATGTTTAGAGTGCCAACAGGTCAAAACAAAACATCAACATCCAACTGGTTTGTTACATCCTTTACCCCTTACACAGTGGAAATGAGAAATTATATCTCTATATTTTATCACTGGTCTAGATAGAACACATAAAGAATATGATTCAATTATGGTAGTGGTTGATAAATTAAGCAAGTATGCGCATTTCATTTTGGTGAAATCAACACATAAAGCAATTGATATTACATGAATATTTTTAAAGGAGATATTTTGATTACATGGAGTGTCAAAGATGGTAATCTCGAATAGGGATGTCAAGTTCACATCAAATTTTTGGAAATCATTATTTGCAGGTTTAGAAACCAGGATAAATTTCAGCACTAGTTACCATCCCAAAATAGACAGGAAAATAGAATGTGCAAACAAATTTATTGAGGACATGTTAAGGATGTACATCATGGAAGCCCCACTAAATGGGAAGACTACTTACATCTTGTTGCATTCGCTTACAATAATGGTTATCAAGCCTTATCCAAAATGAGTCTATTTGAAGTGTTGTATGGGAAAAAGTGTACTAGCCTAGTCAATTGGGATAACCTCGTCAATCGTATACTAATAGGACCATATATGTTACAAGACATGAAACAAACAGTTTAGAAATTGCAGAAGAACTTGAAGGTGGCACCAGACCACGAAAAGAGATATGCTGATTTAAAAAGAGAACATAAAGAGTTTTATGTTGGAGACCATGTATACCTACGGGTCAAACCTAAGAAGAGTTATCTTAAGCTAGGGAACTAGACCAAACTAGCTCCATGATTTTGTGGACCATTTCAAATCTTAGAAAGAGTTGGACCCATAGCAGATAAAATGGGGTTTCCATTTCATTTAAATATTTGTAATGTATTTCATGTCTCATTATTAAAGAGGTATATCCATGATTCGTCTCACATTATTGATTGGAATGTGGTGCAGGTGGAACTAGAAGGAGAGTTACAAGTGGAACATGTATTCATTCTAGACAAGAAAGACACAACACTTCAGAACTGAGTCATTGCTCATGTAAAGGTGCAATGAAGCACTTTAGCCCTAAGGAAGCAACTTGGGAATTGGAATAAGAAATACGAGTAAAGTATCCTAAATTATTCTTGAAATCAGTGAAAGACGACTAAAAGACTGAGGACAATGTTTGCAATAAGAGGGAAAGGATGTAACATCCCCCAAAATGTAAACTTTTAATTCAGAGTTTTAATTTAGTTTAGTGTTTAATAAAGTTGGTTGATGGATCTGCCAAGAAGTCCTAGAAGGACTGATGTAATAAGCCTTATGATTTAAACTTCAATAAGAATAAAATGGAACATCCAGGTTAAATGAGGGGATCATGCATGAAATAGTAAGGGATAAGTAAGGTTTAAATTCAGGGAAGTTGAAAAATGTGTCAGAAGTGCATTTAGGGAACTAGACACCTCCTAGAAATTAGGTATTTGGTCAGCTCCAAAAATTCCATGAGGAATTGGCTGTTAATGAAACTACATAGGAAAAATATATAAAAAGGAAAGCATATCGGAGAGTTAGGACACTTCTTAGTATAATTGGAAAAGAGATGCTTGCTGTGTGAGAACATTGTGTTAGGAAAAACTATTCTAAAAATAAATATGAGATCTGAAACTACGTTTAACTATCCTTATTGTTGGCATGCACTGTTTAGCTCGGGGGTGATTACGAAAGTAGTAGAGCTGAACCTAGTCTATTGTTGGGAGGAAGGTGGTTGTTCCAACTACATTCGAGACTTCAGATTCACATGTTTTTATAGAGTTTTGTTTGTATTTATTCTGATTGATGATTATATGTGTTAGTATTCAGTTTAGTCAACACAGAATTTAAATGAAGGATTAAGATGAAATGATACATATTGCTCTATACTGTTAATTCCAACACATTATTATTGACTATAGACGTGAGAGTATTAAAATGGTACTAGTTTAGTATTCTATTATTTATGTAGTTTAGTGCTTGTGAACCCAAAAAATCCTTCACTAAGCTCTACATGACCTACACCACCCAAGGTCATCCATGCACGACCCTCATTTCAACCCCACACCCTCAAGAAGGCTTAAAAATATGAAAAAGGGCTTAAAAACCCCTAAAAAGAGCCAAAATAGCTCTTATAGAGGCTAAAGCCACAACCAACATCTTAAAACCCTAAAAATATTGAGAAAAAGTATAAATAGAGGGGTCAGGGTCACTCTCAAATCACTCCTTCACTCCATATTGTTATGCTTCCCATGTGAGTGCCTTGGGATGATTTTCCTCGCAAGACATTCACCCTCCCTCTCTTCCATTTCTCCATTGAGCCATAGCTCCCCATTCCTAAGAGAGGTGCTCTCCCAAGATAGGGCATGGTGGCCCATTCCAACCAGAAGGTATAATTGTCTTGTCATATTTTTGCTTTGGTAGATTGTAATTTTCTAATAGTATTTGTTTGCAGGTTTACTACTTAACATTTTCTTCCATTGATTGCTTGTAGGTCTTTTGGTTTTCTAATAGTTTGATGTAGGGTTGTGGAGCTTAGCCCTAACCTTGTGCACAGAGGTTTCATTTCATTTTCTGTTTATTTTCTTTCTAGCTTTCCATTCTCACAGGGACCCTACCCTTCCATCCTATAGACGAAAGGGAGTTGTTCCTTACTAATTGTTATCACTAGAAGTTTTGAACAAAGAACATTGGATAAATGAAGTGTTGTACTCCTAAGAATCTATTACTATGATTCAGCGAAATTAAAAATCATAAAATTGAAGATCTATCCTTCATAACCTAGACCTTGTATACATAAGTATAATCTAGTATCCTAGTACCGATGTAAACAGAAGAATTACTCGAAGGCATTATATCGTTTTTTGCAATTCTATGGTATGTTATTTCTACAAGACTCAAAAGATAGAATATATAAATAAAATGTTGCACTCTTACAAGTTGGGTGTGATTATTTACACCTTGAATATAAGAATGCACAATCTATGGAATATTCCTACCCCATGTTTAGGAGTATGGATGGATTAAACGTAATATGTTATTCTTTTTATGTTTCTAACCGGGAAATGTTTAGGACTATTTCTTTCTGCATTACAGAAAATAATCATTACTGAAGCGTAGTCCCAATTTAATGTTAATCTTGATTCATAGTAAATAATCTTTTCTGGACACCCCGTTCCATATTTGATATTAGTGTTTATGGTATTTAAATAATCATGTTGGAACGTTTAGTTCTAGTTTTGGCTTTAATTTTAATAAAGACCAACCTGTTGTGAATGCCATATATTCGCTATACCTAGAAAAATTTACCCATAAAAGGAAAAGAATACAGACAAAATATTATATAAAACTAGATATAAAAGGGACCTTTATGAGGGTAACTAGCAGATCTCACTATGAGGCGCGCAGTCCACTTTTGAGACATTGTGTTGTGGTAACCGAGAGTTGCCCTCACCGCTGTGTGAGTCAATATTTGTTTAATTTATCAAATTTAATAATGATGAAACCCATTATTAGGCATCGGGTCTTACCTCCTCATACCTTCGTTCTATCTTTAGATAGGGCACAAAAGAAAATGTTGAGTAAAGTTACCAGGTAGTATGTTTTTTTTTATTGGATAAATTGATGTGTACAAATTCCGATGAATAACTAAGTAAGAAAAAATAAAAACGTTAACTAGGGTTTGAAATACAATATTACATTGTAAAACCTCTTTGTTTTCACCGAGGAGAGTTCAACGTATAATTGAAATATGAGTACACTCATTCATTACATGACTAGATTCGAGTAAAAATTCGTTTACAAAGAAAACCAAGGACTGTAGATACGCAGAACAAGAAACACAACCTCATTTAAAAAGAAAGACAACAGGATAACTTCATCTAACTTCTGGTTCAATAAATGATTAAGCTATGAAAAGAAATATGACATATACATTGTCATTTGAATCATTTTTCTTACCACGAAAGCATACCAAACTTCAAAACTGCCTCTAAAGCTGAAAAATTTTAGTGTCCTTGTAGGACTGTCCCTTCGTTTAGTAAACATAGAAAGAACAATAACTCTCCCCTTATAATAAAACAGGTTCAATTATACAAAATGTTGGTGTTATAACACCCATTTCCACTACAATATTGCGTAAGGAAAGTACCAATCTAAAAACAAAGAAGCCAAAAGGACACGACGTCCTGCACAGACCCCTTCAAAAGGCTCATTCACCCTAAAGTTATTTTATTCCGTGAAAGGAGTTTCATACGTTGAATCATTGCTTACTGAAGAAATGTAGGAGACCAACAGCAGTATTGTAGACATCGCTTATCCCTGTCATTACATTTGAGGTGGGTTAGTGCAGGTCGGAATTTCTGTTCCAAAAAAATGTAACTAAAAGTCTATGAACAATTCTAGTGATTTCTTACCTGCGTTGTTAAGATGGCGGGAGTGGGCAACGACTAGGGCTAGCAATTTCGAAGCGAAGCATGGCGGGTTGTATCTCTCCTGCCAAACCGGAAACGGAAACCCCTTAATCAGAGGGCCGAAACCCAACGCGATAGAATTTTTTAAAGAACTTCAACTCTAGAAAGACACATGAAGGTGATCGGCTAAAAAAAATGCTATAGCAGTGAATGAGTTTTAATTTTTGTCAGGACGGTAGTATGATTGGAAGTTGTTTACAGATCCCAAAGGCCAGTACTACCTTTTTCTGACACAACACATCATAGTTGGCTTAAATTCCTGATTTTTTTCCAGTTAGCAACTTCACATTTGGTCAGACGATAGTTCTTTCTAGAACTAACCATAGTTTCATGGGGTACTTGGCACCTACTAAGGATAGTACCTTGGGAAACCTTTATGAACAAACTATTGCATGTAATCCCTTTAGGGCATTGTCCCTTTGGTTAAATGTGTCCTTGTAATAAAATGGGTTAGTAACCTTTCGATACCTTAGTAGATTTTATATCTTAAATTCTTTTATAATAAGGCTTGGTCAGAGAGGGTATAAACATATGTACAAGAGTATATATATAGATATTTATAAATTGAAAGATATACATAGTGAAGAAATGAGTTAATATATATATATATATATATATATGAACGATGTTATGTAGTAAATGTATATTGGCTAAAGTGCATGGAAATAGCAGAAAATCATACTATACAAATATCTAAGTATATGATATAGTTGTTTTAATGAGTAAAGTGTTAACATGAATATACGAGTGTATTGTATTGACCAAATATGTTGATTTTTAATGGAATACTTTACCTTGAATAAATAGTAAGTATAGAATTTTAGTTACAAGTCCTAGCATAGGATAGAAACAAAATATGATGTAGAACATAGCATCCTCAAAATAATATTTTTAGGGCATCATCTCAGCTTAGACCCATGGCGTTACACAAAGGATGGAAGCCCGTAATGAAAACCTAGAAAATAGTTTGAGAACTTTAGTTGGAGCTAAGTAAGTAGTAATCCTACACTAAAGTCCATTCCCCTACGAAGTTAAGAACTTTTTGAAGCTTTTCTCCTTGAAATAAACTGAAAGGGATTTGTTGTAACTATAAGACACCTTATCTTGAGATTTTTTTTCAGGATGACTTATTACAAACAGAGAGGATAAAAAAAATAAGAGAAAAATAAAAAAACTAAAATACTATTGTTTTTTTCTAGTTGTATTTTACACATGTATACACAAAGAAAATTTCTAGATGCCTTCCATCTCTACCATAAAATTATTGATATTGAGAGAGAATCCCAATATGTCAGCAAAGAGGTTTCATATGCATATTAGTAGTATACTATTCATGAATGAAAGAATTCTATCATGCATTGTTACATTTCCTTCAACATAAATATGTACACAGTTAAAAAATGTCATTTAAGAATATAGATATATAGAAAATGAAAATTCAAATACTTATTTCTTCTTGTTTGGTAGTCTCCTTCTTGATCCTTATGTCCTTAAAATAATAATTGGAGCCTTCTACTTCATCATCTAATTCTGGAACCTGTGTATTGGTTCTGAGTGTCACTAATTACATTCCTCCTGATCCAATGCTGAAATGGATAAGAGTATGATCTTTCTCTTCACAGGTAGAATTCATATTCCTCATCACTTTAGGAATATTCCTTTTCTTCTATGAATATTTAATTAGTTGGTTCATCACCTTCAGTGGTATGAGTATGATGTATTTTCTTGTTTGACTTGTTGTTGAAGGAGCCTCTATTTCTAGGAAAATCTATGGAGGAGTGTCCCTTCTCATCACAAGTGTATCATTGAACGTTTGGAAGGATATATTATGAATTCCTTTTTCCTTGTATTGTAATGATGGTCCTCCTTCTCCTATGATTTCTTATGGATTGAACTATGTGTGTTTGATCTTCAATTTTTCACATCTTCTCCTCTCTTTTTATGAGTTGAGATTCTTCTTGTGTGCATTCTTCCCATAGTATGTTGAAAGCAATGATATTCCTTATTGTATATATCCCATGAATGAATGAATCCTTGGGATTCCATTCAAGGTTGCAATCCCCACTTATGCTTCTTCGACATTGTCTCCAATGGCTTCTAGTTTCTCCTTAATATGGGAGATTCTTGTGAAGTACATTGAATACCTTGTGACATTTTCATATTCACATCCTTGAGTTCAGTTCTCAAATTCATATTCATGCTGATACTATTTCCTTCATACAAGATGGTCATTGTATCAAACATGTCCTTAGGATTTTTCAAGGATGATACATGTGAGACAAAAACAATCCTATTGGATTTGACTAAGTCCTTCTTGTGATTTTCCTTTATCTCCCTCTATATTTGCATCTTCTTCTTTGTCATATTTATCTAGCTCATTCTTCTTCAAGTATGATAAGCACTCTATACTTCCATGCTTAGAGGTTCTTGGTTCCTTGAAGATTGTTATCAAGCTTGGTAATTGTTGGGTGTATTTTCTGAATGAGGCCAACTACGGAAAACTAACCCATACAAGGTGCTTATTGCACCCCCTGGTATGTTTGGTAGGGATAATTTTCATAGGTTTTGGTGCCCCTACCATCTAAGTTTTACTCTTTTACAAGATTTCTATGCGTAAAATTAGAGAACATGTCTCCTAAACTAATTAATAAATTAAAAGTTAAACTAAATTTCAATTAAAACAACTAAATTAAAACTAACTACTTACCTAGAAGCTATATTAATTTATGTACAATAAAATTCTATATAACAACTACTATGTCAAAATTCACTATTTATGTCTAATCTATATTTTTATCTCTTGAGTGTCTATGTTTTTGTTTTTATATATTTTGTCACAAAATTTTTAATAGATGAAAGATAACTAATTACAATGAAAAATATATTTAATACCTCCTAAATAAGACATAGAAAATTTAAACTATAAAATCAAGTCGACCATTGTATCTGGCTGCATCTGAGTCGGCCATTGGAGTAGTATTGGTTCAGGAGGACAACAATCCCTACAAACATTTTGTATATTATCTCAGTCATGTGTTAGCCAGTCCTAAAGTTCGATACTCTCACATTGAGAAGTTCTCTTTAGTAGTTGTTTATGATGAGCAAACGTTACGTCACTGCATTCTGCTGAGGACCACTACAGTAGTGGTATATGTCAATCCCTTTCAATATGTTTTTTCCCGACGCATAATTGGGGGAAAATTTAATAAATGGATAGTCATTCTACAAGAGCTTGACTTGGATTATTAGTCTACCAAATCTAAAAAGTCCTTAGTTTTTGCAGAACCTATTGTAGAATTTCCTTCATGAGAATGTTGCGGTTGAAGAAGACTCACTCCCAGCTGAGTACATTTTTTGATTTCCACCTCTAATCCTTGGTACAGATATATTCTTATCTATCTCAAAACTTTGAAGTGTCTTGTGTCCTTCTTGAGGGAAGAGCAACGTAAAATTCACATACATGAAAAAAAATACCTTATCATCTGGGATACTTTGTACTGTAGAGGGGTAGATTATGTTTTGCGTCAGTGCCTCACCCACGAGGAGGATGAACATGTCCTAAATGATTCCCATAGGGGATAATGTGGGGAATATGGGTTAGCAATGACCTAGAATATTTTATGTGTCGGTTATTTTTGGCCAATGATCTTTAAAGATTGTGTGGAAGTTGTGAAGTGCTATCATCCTTGTCAGCATTACACCAGGAAAATGCATTCACATCCTGCTCCTATGTTTCATGTTATTATGGTGGGTCCCTTCACTAAGTGGGGAGTGGATTACGTGATGTGCAACCTAGTCTTGGCTGGGGGGCACAAATATATCATTTTCATGGTCGATTACTTCAGTAATTGGGCAGAGGAAATGCCTACCTTTAAAGCTAACTGTGAAACTACATCTTTCTTTGTGTTCAATCAGATCAGTACTCTCTTCAGAATTCCAAAGGAGATTTTCACTAACCATAAAAGTCATTCAAAATAGCATGATGATCGAATTGGCTACTATGATAGGGTTTAAGCAAGACCATTCATCTTCCTTCTACCCGCAAGTGAATGGTTAAGTAGAGGTTGTCAATAAGACCTTGAAGACCATTCTTAAGAGTACCATCAACACAGCCCAATCAAATTGGAACATTAGGCTATATCTTTCACTTTGGGAATATTGAATTGATGTCAAGACTGCCACAGGGTTTTCACCTTTCCAACTCATTCATGGGGTGGAAGCAGTCACTCTAATTGAATGGGAAATTCCATCACTTAAAATTGTAATTCATGTACTTCCTGAGACGACAGAGTTAGAATAATGTTTGCTACATTTCGAAAATCTATATGAACACCATAGAGACGCGTTAACAATAAACAAGGCTCATAAAAATAGGGTTAAAAACCAATATGATAAAGCTGTTAGGCCTAGGATTTTTTCTTAAAAAGAGCTTGTCTTTCTCTAGTATCAAGAAAAAGAACCCCTGGGGGCAGGAAATTTCAAGTCCATGTGGTTAGGACCCTACATTGTGTCAAAGGTATTAAATAAAGGATCATATGAATTAACATATTTTGATGGAAATAAGCTACCTGAGCCTAGGAATGGGCTCTACCTAAAGAAGTACTATGCTTAGGCTTAGTACTTTTTCTTGTATTTTTATTGTATGTATTTTTATGTATAATAGCTAGCTAGTTAGTGTTTCTTATACCATTTTCTGGTTGTTACAAATTTCAATTGATTGGTTCATAGGTTTTGAGGATGGTGCTAGTCCTCATACTTATAGCCTGGCTTTAGCCACATGCATCATCTATTCACCCTTAGGACAGCTAGTTGCCTCTTGATGAACTTGCTTAGGTCCTGATACCAATAACGTGGTTGAGTACATGGATGTTATTGAGTTGTTATGGGATGCCTTGTCACATGGAATCACCTTGTTCTAAGTCAGACTTGATTCTCAACTGGTGGTTTCCCATCTCAATGGATCTTATTAGGTGTGAAAACCTACCTTGTTACATCAATTTTTGGAGGTTATATTACTTGAAAGAAAGTTTGATTATATGCCATTTAATCACATTCCACGAAATGAAAATACATTAACTAATGCATATGTGAACTACATTCTACATTAGCACTTGACACATATTTTCTAAAATATACACAACAGATATATTTGGAACACATGTAAATTACTAGGAATATATATATATATATATATATATATATATATATATATATATATATGTGTGTGTGTGTGTGTGTGTGTGTGTGTGTGTGTGNTCACAACTGTATAAATATACAAAAGATCTGAATCACAATATAGTAAATTCCTATAGATATAGGAATAATCACCAACATCACCAGCATCATCAACCTGATCAGTTGCAGCAGCCTCTTCGGCCTCCCTATAAACTAGAATGGCTCTCGCTACCCTCCTCATGAGGCATATCTAGATAGCTGTTATTCCCACTAGAAATTCCTGCATAACAGTAGGAATCTACTTAATCCATATAGTCGAAACTATTTGGGTCATCCTGGCCATCTTTCCCTTGAGTACCATGAGTAAAACCTGACATCCACCTGGTACATGCCACACATACATCCTGGGGTGCCCATCAGGGCATATAGGTCCAATATCTGCATTTCAAAAACATTAAAATGGATTAAAAACTCTTATACATATGTATATAATTTTATGATAACAATTCATAAAAAAATTTAAAAATATAAAAAGAAAAATACCTAGGTCTTACCATACTCCCCATGGCAGGAGGACAAGATCATTGTCTCCTCGAAAATATAATTTTGAGTAAGGAAACTACTTGAGTGTTGGAAACTTCCACTCCCACCACATGTAAAATTCATCATCATATACACCCTGGATAGATCCTCTACCACCTTGACCGATGAATACTTCTCCCCACTTGTTCAGTCTAGGATGGCAAGGAGAGAAAGCTGGAAGTGGCACTCTAGGGCTGATGGAAGGCACTCTCTCAAAGAATAATTCTACCAATATGCTGGAATATCTAAAATTCTTACGACGTCCTCTCTTACAGTTAGAGATTTTTTTCCTCATGATCAGGATCATACCTAAGCACCAATAAAAGACAATACCCTGTATACACTCCACTACAACTCTCATTTAGTTCTGAGTGTCGAGTTGTAATGAAAAATATCCTGCAACCCACACTATTGTACTTACCATTACCTATAGTGGGAATTTGGAGATATGAGCAATCGAGATGCATGACCTCTTTTTCTGACTACCTGGTGTGCAGTCTTTGTCAACATAATATTGGTCACTCATAGGGTCACCAACTTTACCAGTACCCTCAATATTCATAAGAATACCCCTATGAGACAACCCTGTAATGAAATACATGTCTTCCATAGTTATCTCCAAGATCTCACCTTGAAGTTCAAGATCACCAAGGTCATGGTCCCAATAGCTAATCAACTTGTCAAGCAAGTGGACATTGGCCTTCAATGGAGAAGTGTTGGCCTGGGAAAGGGGCACAAAAATGAAGTTCACATGCATAGCCAAGGAAAATGCACCACATGCATGATAGAAGCAAAGGAATATTGTGAAGGATGAAAATGACCCACAAAGGAAGAATGGAGAGGTGCACTGAAAAGGAAAGGTAAGCACAGAAGTGCACATGGGGAAAACAGCCAAAAAGTGATAGCGCAGTCGTGGCTGTAGAAGCTGGCTTAAGTCGATAGATACCACATGAGTAAAAGCACGCTATAAGTAAGGTCATTAGTGCCTCGTGCCGAGTCATGATCACCATAGCTATAGCCTGGGGGGGCGGCTGATGGTGACAGTTAAAAGACTGCCAGGAAGCAGTTGACCTAGTGTGGTCATGTAAAGTGTTATAAATAGGAGAGATTTAATAGTTAGAAGGTTTCTTCTTGTTTTTCATAATTATAGAATAGGTTTGATAGATGAGAGCTATATACAGTTTTAGAGAATAGATCTAAGGAAAAGGTAATCAGGAATCTCCAGGATGCAGAGAGATTAGTGCAATTAGGAAGCTCTACTAGAGAGATGTAGATGCTAGGAAGGTCGATCCAGGATGTGTGCGAATCTGTAGGTAGTAGTAGCAGATTAGGAGAAATAAGACAGCGAGCATGATAACTATGAGTATTAACTTAAATACATTTCCTAAGATCAATCTGCATATAACAGACTGGAAGGTGCTATATCCTTTCTCATGCTAGATGAAGAACACCTTGGTAGTTTTTCCTAGATGGGTTTCCATGTTATTTCTTGTGTCCAAATGAATTATTGATGTGGTGAATGTTTATGTGATTGGTTAATAGTTGTTGTTCGTATAATGTTAAATCTAGTTCCGTTCTCTTAGTTTCCTTCAATTGGTAAATGGATGAACATAATTCCTTATTGAATCGAACTTGTATAATTGTATATCATTTTGTGTGGTTCCTAGTATGAATTATGACTTAAGTCATTGATTCGATTGACATGAATAAGCTGTGCCACACGATCTGTACCAGCTGCAAGGGGGAAAGGAAATTTGGGTTGCACGTGATGACATACAGTTGTTCTCATTCACACAGAACCAACTCCTCTGTCCAACCAACATGTTTCCTTCGTTGAGCTCCTTTGTTGCGAGCCAAGGGACTATACTTACTCGACAATAAATGAAAGATGGTTCTTATGGTTACCCATCTATGGGATATCTCAAGTGAGACTATGCCTACTTTGCAAGTGTTTTTGATAGGGCTTGCTCTATAGGGTCAGTATCTTGAGTAGTTGTTGGATCGGTGGGCTGTGCAGAACCTGGGTCGCGCAAGTAGGGAAAAGTGGCCAACAAATGGTTTTGTTGCTAGGACCTATTGATTAAATTGGGGAGATGTTATGACACCCAATGAAGGAGGATATAGAAGATCGACTGGATGCTAAAATGTTGATGTTCGCGTGAGAAGAAGTCGACGAAAGATAGGAGAACGCAAGAAAATAGATGGGGGAACTTTCATAGTGAATGATTTGCATGGTTTGTGGAGAGGATATGTTGTGTAGGAGCTAGAAGTAATATGGAAGGTAGTAAGAAGAGATGTTCCCAAGAAGTTCTGAGGATTAGCTAGGCACTGGATTCTTGAGAAGTGGAAGAAGGTTTCGATCAGGAAAGAAGAGACAGGTAAGAGGAGGAAGGAGGGCCTATAGCTTGTCGAGGGAGGGTGAATATGGATGTGAATCATACCTAGATGAAGGATCCTGTGAAGAAGAGGAGGAGTATAGACCAGTTTCTAAGAAAATAGAATCAAGAGGGTCTGAAAAATCACCAAGAATAGGACATGACTATAGTATTCTAGAGAGATCACCCAGAGCAAGACCTAGGAGTCCATCACCTAAACCCCGTGTGAACACTAGTAGTCATAGTGTCGGAACTGGTGATCAAGAAATCCCATCAGTGATCCTCGTAAATCCTATAAAATCGGGAGTTCTAGAGAAAAATCCCAGCCCCACCCTAATGGTGGGGATAGATGTTAGATTACCCACCTTTAATGGGAATGGAATAGAATACTTGGAACAAAATTGGTTTCTTTGGGAAGCTGTCTGTATGGTACGCTTGGTACATAAGGTAGATATAAACATGGGACATATGATCATGACTCTAAGGGGTCATGCCATTGATTGGTTCATGAAATTTTGTGCCACATGATTAGGAACCCCACAGAAGACTCTCGAGGAGATTCGGTGGGCAATGATTTCATAGTTTCGAAAGCCCCAGTTGGAGTCCCAATGTATTATCGAAATCAAGGAAATTAAGCAGGATTTAATAGAAATGGTATGGCACTTTGACGAGTGGTTTAAAACAATGATGGCCAAAGTCAGTTTCTAGATGTCAGATGTATAGCATAAAGAGTGGTTTATTTCCGTGCTACTACCACATATAAGAGGGCTACTCATGAAACAGAATATTGCAACATAGACAAAGGAATTAGAGTTAGAAATGAAGCTAGAGGCTTCACCCATATGAGACGGTGCTTCAAGGATGATATATATTCAGTCTCAATTGGATAATCAAACTATCCAACTCCAAGATATGAAAAGGGGAAAAGAAGGACATGAAGACCTCTAGTGTACCCGATGCCAGACCAATGGGCATACCAAATATGAATTCATGGCATATATGAACTACGTTTCATCTGGGGGGCCAATCCCATTGAATAGACAAGGATTACATTGGAGCAATATATGCCAAACAAGAGGACATCAGGATACTGATTTCCTATTTATGCATAGGACGGTATGTACACCAACCATTCTATATTGTAAATTTTGTAAATCTATAGCCCATGAGGAACAAGATTTTAGGACCTACCAACTCATGAAGGAGAAAATGGTATATGCATATTTGATGAAGACTAAAGAGAAAGTAAAGATTGAATAGACTCCACCTCAGTTCTAGGATCCTCCCTAGTTTCAGGATGCATCGCAATTCCCATCTCCACAGCAGTTTTAGATGGAACCCCAGTTTCATAATATGACCCCATATAACTAGTACCAACAGCAGTACCAACAACCACAATCCATGTTACAAACATGTCAAAGGGGGGGTGACAATTTCAAGGGCTGAGGAGGAGGAGGATTTGGATTAGGAAGAGGGCCATTTGTATGCTACAATTGTGGAGTACTGGGGCATTACGCCAAGGGCTGCCTAGAACCTGAAAGGACTTTCTCTTACTATAGACAGGATCACAATGTGGAGAAATGCCCACAACCCATTACTCGATGGCAAGCCCAGATTCTTGGACCAACCAAACTGATACTAAACCCTGTACCAAATCCTGTGCCGAATGCTCCCAATCCAGAGGCCAATATCAATATACATATGACAGTTGCTAAACCATGGGAACCAAATGTGGCAGTGGTCATGAGGGGAGGTTCCATGACAGGTGCAGACCAAGCCACGTAGATAGACCCTACGACACACGTGTAACCCCAGGTGCGACCTAACGCAAAGAATAAAGCACCAATTGACATTCAAGAATAGAACCACATATTCATGGATGTGTGTCCAGAGTTCATTGATGTAGAATAGCCATCTACCTTAGGCCAAGTGAAAGATATTCCTGAAAGATTCCAGAAGAGATTTGAACAACAAAGTATGGAAAAAACTTCAAAAAAGGTTAGTAAACTTAAACCTTTCTTGTCAATTTGTTTAGCACTAATCAAGGATAAGGAAGCACTTGCAGATATGGAAGCACTCATCAAAACACTTCCGGAGGGAGACCCTCCACCAAATAAGGTTAACAATATCAAGACCAAGTTCAAGGCAGGACGCTAACTCAGGATGACCGCGCAAATTGGTGATTATGATATGGACTATCACCGATCTATTACATGAAGTTGAGGACCTATTCCCAACAAATTTTAGGGAGATGAAGGGAATATTAGGAGATTTGGGTGAAACGAAAATTCCACTCAAACCCGATGCAAGGCTAGTGAAACAATGACCATACAGATGAAACCCATGTTATAAGGAGAAAGTAAAAGCATAACTGGATTGCATGTTGGAGGAAGGAACTATTGAACCAGTGGAAGAATCAAAATGGATAATCCCCATAGTCATCCATGACAAAAAGGCAAAAGGTGAAGTCAAAATCTATGTGAACCTAAGAAAACTAAATGATGCCTCCTTGCATGTTCCATTTCCTATGCCCTTCATGGATGAGTTTTTGCAAAGAGTTGGTGGACAGGAAATGTACTCATTCACAGATGGGTTCTCAGGTTACCATCAGTTCTAAATTGCACCAGAATATCGACACAAGACAACCTTTGTAACTGAATGGGGATTCTACCAATACACAGTAATGCCCTTTGGCCTTAAAAATGCCAATGCAATTTTTTCTAGAATAGTAGTATCTAATTTCAAAGATTTCATTCATAATTTTCTTGAAGTATACTTTTATAACTGGACGGTTTTTGGTCTGGTAAGAGACCATATTGAAAATTTGTGCATGATGCTGGAGAGGTGTTGCTGATATCAAATTGCACTGAACTTGAGAAAATGTATCTTCTCTGCATCATTTAGTGTACTACTAGGCCAAGTAGTATGCCGTGATGGAATCTTGGTCGACCCTGAAAAGGTAGCAATTATCCTGGACTTGGATCCACCCACATTAGTCACACAACTCAAGTCTACATTGGGACACACTGGGTATTATAGGAAATTCATAAGAGGGTATGCAGAGATGACTTCCCAATGGAGAAACTATTAAAAAAATATGCCATGTTAGAATGGAATGAAATATGCCAAGAGATTCTAGATAAACTAAAGGGTAAAATGGATAGTACACCAATATTAATATTTCTAGATTGGAAAAAATAATTCCATGTACATGTTGATGCCTCATCGATTGCACTTGGCATAGTGTTAACCCAACCAGGAGATGGAGCAATTCACCACTCGATCGCATTTTCCAATAGGAAACTATCAACAACAAAGAAACATTATACCACAACTGAAAGACAAGGGCTTGCAATGGTCTATGCGCTACAAAAATTTAGACATTATCTATTGGGCAGACACTTCAAAATGTTCACTGATCATTCTGCGCTAAAATACATGGTCAATAAAAAAGTTTTTTTTGGGGGGGGATCTACTGGCAACTTATCCTATTTCAAGAATTTGAATTTGAATTCATTGTGAAGCTAGGCCAACTAAATGTTGGGCCTGACCATTTATCGCAAATTGAATGTGGGGAGGAACCTACTAGCCTAGAGGACAATTTACCGAATGCGTAGCTATTTGCTATAGATGTTGTTGATAAAGAATTCGATGTGATTATACACTTACTCAATACAGGCTATGAACCTGAATATTATTCAACATGGAAAAGGAAACAACTAGTTGTCAAGGCCTTCGACTACACGCTCATAGCAGGACAACTTTATAAGTTTGGACCAGATGAAATACTACGAAGATGTGTCTTTGACCATGAAAGACAATGGGTAATGGAAGAAGCACATGCAGGTGTCTCAGGAGGACACTATGCCGGGAAAGAAAAAGTGTGCAATATTTTGCAAGCCAGACTCTGGTGGCCAACAGTACATATGGATACAAGAAAATAATGTCATAATTGCAATAAGTGTCAAAGAACGGGGAAACCATCGCAACGTGACAAAATGCCACTTGTGCCACAAATTACACTGCAGGCCTTTGATATATGGGCAGTGGATTTTGTTGGCCCTATCAGTCCTCCAGGAAAATGAACTGGTGCATGTTATATCATCACTATTAAAGATTACTTGGAAAGATGGGCAGAGGCTGCACTTGTAAAATATTGTACTGCTACAATTGTAGCCCACTTCCTCTTTGAGAACATTGTCAAAAGATTTGGTTGTCCTGAAATCCTAATCAGCGACCAAGGTACATATTTTGTAAATAAGTTAATTGTTGAACTAACTACAGAATTCCAAATCCAACATAAGAAAACCACACGCTACCATCCTCAAGCAAATGGAACTGTCAAAGCATTCAACAAGGTACTCGGACATGCACTGACCAAAGTATGCAATGTGTGAAGAGATGACTGGGACCAAAAAGTATCAGCAGTATTATGGGCCTATAAAACAACACAAAAATGGATAAATGGATACACAGCTTTCCATTTAGTCTATGGAAAAGAAACAGTCATTCCCATAGAGTATATTGTCCTAAGTTTACTAATTGTTGCAATAATAGAGATAACAGATACCAACGTTGTAGAAGAGAGGATGGCGCAAGTTGGTTCAAATGGAAGAAGACTGTTTTATTATAGGCTTCCATGAAAATGTGGAGAAGCAGTGAAAAAAATCTTGGCATGACCACCACATCACAACAAAGCAATTTAAGGTTGGTGGACTTGTTCTGGTGTATGATAGTAATTTTCTCAAGCATCCGGGTAAGCTCAAACCACATTGGTTAGGACCATACATAGTTGCGTACATTACTGAAGCATGCGTAGTAAAACTACATAATCTAGATGGAACACCAATAGCAAGCATGATCAATGGAATTTGATTAAAACCCTATCGTGATGACTGCGACAAGTTCCCATAAAGCCGTGATGCACAAAAAAAAAGTGACAAATTTTTCACAAGACAGATGGCCAAAAGTGATAAATAGCGAGTAGGCACTAAAACTCGGTAAGGGCATGGTAAATTTGAAAAATATCTGGCTCCATTAAAACGTTTAGTAGCATTAAAGCAGTAGGCCCAACAAACAAGTCGCCTTACATTTTGGTCGCATATGGTAGAGTGCCTTAACTAGCCTGAAAATTGCATAATGGAGCTTAAGCATGCAAATGATGAGCCCATGTGATCCGCAAAAGGCTCCTTCACTCCATCTAGTTAGCTTAAAGACTCATTTCCTATAAGTCATCCTTTTCTTCTGCCTAAACCTCTACATTCCTTTAGCGAACTAGTAATACAAAGAGCCGACCCCACTACACAGATAGAGCCACCCATCAAAGCAAAAGTGAGCACTCTAGTAAGGACACCTTGAACCGGTTTGGATGCTCAATAATATGAAGAAGACTTAGGAAAAGTCAAAAAGTAGTACCAAATCCGAGAATCATCAAAAAATCACTGCAGAGTCTACCGCATCCATCACAGCAGGAAGTCATCTCACACAATTGATTGCCTTCCGATAGTTAGAGAAACCGCTAGGAGCCCATCTTTTTACCACTATGCAATTCTTGAATACCGACCCCCCAAGTTCCTCCGACCCTAGGGAAAAAATACCTAAAGCTCATAGAGCTGACCCAGTTCCCCCATCATCACCAGACACAAAGCTCAGTGAAGAAGAGAAAAACTTACTATCACCCTATGTATCACCAAGGAGGCCCAGTTCCGTACCTATAACAATGATCATTCCAGAGCTCCTAGAAGAGCCCACTATCCCAGAGGGCATCACAAAACCCTAGGATGGACCAAAACCCCAGGATCCCATATTTCCCAAGCTTTAGGTATTCAAGTTTGAAGACTATGATACTCGAAAGCTAGACATCTCCAGAGATCAATTCATGGAAGTAAAATCCAGCTGACCACTGGAGGCAGATGTTGTCTCTTTACTAGAGTATGCGCATGGATTGGAGTAGTCTGGTATTTTAAACCCACTCCTTATGCCCCACTTTAGCCACTGCGGACCAGTCAGAATGTATGTTAAGCAGCTGCTTATGTGCTTCCATGGTGGCTACCTTCGGATGAACAAGCCATATGAGGTAACAGTGGAATTGATTCTAGACATTACAGGTCTTTCGCAGAAGGGAATCGACCTGACCCTATACTTAAATAATGATGGGGAAAAGACAGACAAAATTGATATGAAGACTAAGTATCAGCTCATCCGTTCCATTAACTATAGTGTGGTGCAATTAGTAGTAAAGATCTTGTGTAGCAAGGTCCTGTGTAAGATGAGACCAGCTGAGTGCATAGCTGCCACAATAGAACTTGCTGAAAAATGTGCACAGGGCGTGCACATTAACTAGTCCCAATTCCTCTTAAATGAGTTGTTGGATGATGCACGAGAAGCAAAAGAACCACCCACAACTAAGTTTGACTTATCTTGGCTCTCAATTTTAATTTATTTTTCAATATGGGCTCTACCACCAGACTATCATCTTATGGATATCCTCATACAGTTTCTTGGAAGGCCTTACCAGAACATCTAGGACCATAAGGATAGCAAGCACAAGAATGATGCTAGAATTCTATTTTTCCTATAGGGAGAAAGGGTTCAGAAAATAGTGTGCGCACAGTATTGGTTAACTCCTGCAAAGGTTGCAAAGTACCCATTCATTCAATTCCATGCAGTGCACCACAAAATCATCTTGTAACTACGAGGGGACCCCAATAAGCAAGCCCTTCCCACATTGTTCATCCTCAAGGATGCGGACATTGAGAGATAAACCAAAGATTTTCCCGAGGACTAGCTTACCTATTAGGAAAAGGTATCTACATGACAACAATTCTCATAGGAGAATCCACTAGAGCACCCAAGACAGCATGGCACCAATACCAGTATGCAAGAGCCCCAGGATGACTCCCACAAATATGAAGCAGATGATGAGCGCAATCTACCCAATGGAAACCTAAACAACCCCACTATAAGTGAATAATTTAGTGTAGAGGAAGACCAGAAAAAGAGCGGCAAGAAACCCATGCAATAGGAGGAAGACGAAGACACATTGAGCTTCCCATATAGAAAGAGGCAGAAGGTTAACTGAACCTATGTCAGAGAAATACTAGATGCGGACTTGACCCTTTTGTGCGACAATGTCACCGAAGTCATAGAGAAAACTTTGGGATAGCTCACAACCATGAAAACCAATTAGACAGCCACCATCACACAAAGGTTAACCAGCTCGCGCGAACTATCACTGAAGTACATGACACCATGTAGGATGAAACCCATGGTGTCGCCCAATTAGACACCTTAGCAGTGCCAGTCATGATCCCACCTCTAACAATAGAAATTATTGCGGAGGCATTGTCTAAGAAAGGAGAAGAGAATGAGGCAAGTCTCCCTAAATTGGACACATTGTTTTTAAATTTTTCAAAGTTAACTTTGCATAGATATACTCTATTCAACAGGCCATTGCAACATAAATTAGAATTCGTGAAACTACAGCTGCCTCTTAGATAGCTAAGGAAACAAGGAAAGCAAGGGAGTGAAAGCAAGTTATCAACTGCCAGCGTGTAGATCTAGCAGCCCAATCCCAGAGGGAGGCTTCTCTAGAAAAAAGCAATAAAGGAAGCAGCGGTGCAACTCTTCAACAAGGAGAAAGATTTCGAGGTCGAACCAGTGCATCAATTGAGACATCTATCCAAGTTGGCCGTAGACCTCCAGAAATATATCCACGAGATGAAAACCAATCTGCCACCTAGAATGCCCCTTAAGAGCTGCAAAAAAGGCAATAATCAAGATCTCAAGTAGTTTCCTGGCTAAGTGAAGCCGAGAGTGTCTATGCAGAAGTAGTCAAAACAATTGCTACAGCATGGGAGTAGCTCATTGATGATGCAGTGGTAGAGCAACTTGTCTAGCAAGCACAGAAAGCATATTTTTAATTCTTGGCACTAAAATCATAAATTAGGAAATTACCAATGAATGAGAAAATCACCTTGGGCACTAAGCTCAAGGAGCTCCTCGATAAGGCCAAAACCCTATGCAACCAAGAAAGCATGTGAAACAAGGAAATGGCTGAACATCAGATTGAAGCTGAAAGGATAACAATGTTAATTCAGTCGGTTCAGTAGCACATCCATGATTTCACTCATGCACTGGAAAGTACCTCATCGAAACACCCAAGAAACGGAACAGTGCATGAACTTGAGCAGCAGGAAACATAAGCTTTCCAGGCGATAGAACAAATTACACCTATTTTGTCCTAGTTCCAGCAAAACATTGGCAATGCAGCCCATCTTCCAAGGAAATATATAGCTGCAGTGGAGACCACACAAGAGCTTCAAGAAGAAGTAGGAGAAGAAGAACACAACACAAATAAAGGCACGTAGGAACATGATGCGGAACAACAGAAGCGCCATCTAAAAATTCAGAGAGACGTAAAGCAAGCTATGGGAAGAGACTTATTAGAATAGGCTAAAGAGGAATTCATATAATCCCAACTCAAAAAAAAAACCTCTATATTTTTTCAAAAAGATACCGCACAGATCGGGCTGCTCATATGTCCCTTGCTTAGTGCCTTGGGACGAGCCCCAGGTGAGTGTTGGGGTTCTGTTGGCCCGAGAAAGGGGCACAAAAAGGAAGTTCATGCATGTAGCCAAGGAAAATTCATTACGTGCATGATAAAATCAAAGGAATATCATGAAGGATGAAAATGACTTACAAAGGAAGAATGGAGAGGTGCATGGCAAAGGAAAGGTAAGCATAGAAGCACACATGGGGAAAACAGCTGGAAAGCGACAAGGAAGTTGTGGGTACAGAAGTTGGCTTAATTCGGTGGATGCCACATGAGTGAAAGAATGATGTATGTAAGGCTGTTCATGACTCGTGTCGAGTCATGATCACCACAGTTGTATCCAGGGGGGCGGTTGATGCTGATAGTTAACAGACTTCCTCCAAGCATTCGACCTAGTGTGGTCATGTACATTGCTATAAATAGGAGAGATTTAATAGTTAGAATGTTTCTTTTGTTAGTCGTAATTACAGAATAGGTTTGATAGATGAGAGCTATACATAGTTACAAAGAAAAGATCTAAGGAAAAGGTACTAAAGAATCTGTAGGACGCAGAGAGATTAGTGAAATGAGGAAGCTCTACTAGAGCAGTGCAGATGCTAGGAAGGTTGATCTAGGCTGTGTGCGGATCTGTAGGTAGTAGCAATAGATTAGGAGAAATAAGACAGAGAGCATGAGAACTATGAGTCTGAACTTAAAGACATATCCTAAGATCATTCTGCATCTCACAAATTGCAAGGTTCTATATCCTTTCTCATGCCAGATGAAGAGCACCTTGGTGGTTTTTCCTAGATGGGTTTCCACGTTATTTGTTGTGTCCAAATGAATGATTGATGTGGTGAATGTTTATGTGATTGGTTAATAGTTTTTTTCCATATAATGTTAATTGTAGTTATGTTCTGTTAGTTTCCTACAATTGGTAAATGGATGAACATAATGCCTTGTTGAATTGAACTTGTATAATTGTGTATCATTCTGTGTGGTTCCTAGTATGAATTATGAATTAAGTCATTGGTTCGATTGATGTGAATAAGCTATGCCACACGAGTTGTGCTAGTTGTGAGGGGGAAAGGAAATTTAGGTCGCACACAATGACATACAGTTCTGCTCATTCACGCAGAACTAACTCTTGCATCTAGCCAACCTACTACCTTCATTGAGCTCCTTGGTTGTGAGCCAAGGGACTATATTTCCCTGACAATTATGAAAACATGGTTTCAGTAGTTACCCATTTATGAGATATCTCTGGTGAGACTGTACCTAGTTCACAGGTGTTGCTGAAAGGGCTTTCTCTATCGGGTTGGTATCTCACGTAGTTGTTGGATCGGTGGGTTGCATAGAACTTGGGTCCCGCAAGTGGGGAAAAGAGGCCAACAAGAAGAGAAAAATAATGTTAGTAAATGACTTTGTCATAATACATGCATAGTTGGGGCATCATGGAGAGCATATTAGTCCATGTACTCATGCTCTTGTTCCCTCGATTCTAAAACCATGTTGAAAATTTCCAATTGACCACCATTGATCACTAGAATGCATGAAATTCTTTTAATTTTGGTCATAATATAAAATTTTCTATGTTGCGTAGTACACGCAATTGTGATTTAGACAGGTCACGTGTCACACATTAGTTTCCTTCATACAGGTCACATGTACAATGTGTGTACGTGACTGTATAAGTCACCCACCCACGTGTACTATGCAACCTCCATAGGGCAGGCCCAAAAAATTAAAAATTCGCATAAAAATGAAAGTTAGAACAGTCGGAATGAAAGAGAAGGGAAATATAGCTAACCTCACACTTGTGGATTTTGAAATCACCCACTAGTTTGTCCTCATCGAGCAATTCGAGTCAGAGGTGAAATATTTCCAAATTAGGTAAAAATATGAAATGCTATGTTTTATTTCTATCTCTGAACTATATATACAAAATTTTGAAATTTTGAATGAATGAACTAATAACATCTCTTTTTTTCTCAATGCAACAGGTTCAAGGTCATTAAAAGGTCGTTATCTAATCGTATAGGGTAGGATTTGGGTCTTTTCACATGTTCTTTTTCATCTATACCTTATCCGTTTTTAACCCTAGGATTACCTCTTTGACCACAAACTATGTTGTTTAACCATTCTTACCTCGTATTAATAATTGTTCCTTTGTGGATAGGCCCTCCTTTCCATGAGTACCCTATTTTATAACACTTTGTTGTCATTTGTTACTCATGCCACACTTGCAATAGATTTGTGGGATCCTTCTTAGCTATTTTTCATGAAAATTTGAGCCTCATTATTGGTCTCTTTTTACAAGCTAGCCCTTTTTATAAGGCTCCCCTCTTTTATGGAGTTTCTTTAGGCCCAAGTATGACTCCTAAAAATAGACTTGACTGCTGAGTAAAATTGTCCATTCACGCTCATTAACGCTCATTAATAATATGTGAACGGGAATCCACATTGGTGGTAGTTTATTGATTTTTTTGACTATGTGGAATAATATGAAAAAGGAGCACTCTGTTTTCTTTAGAATTGAGAAGAGTATTCTCAGGTATAGGTTTATCGCTTTTCTGGATTTGAGGGACTAAAATTACAGAAAAGGAACCCTCGATATGAGCTTATTTTTCTCTTTTTTGTTCTTTGGGCCCAAACATGAAAAATATTCTGAGTGTACTTTATGTCTTTGTCATACTTGTTAAACCCTAAATAACAAAGAATCAAGTTTACTATTGTAAGCCCCATTTATCGTAAACAAATGGATCTTTCTGAGTGATCTTACCTTCCTTCACATTCGTAAAAATCACGATATACGTTATGTTTGAAGGAGAATTGGGTAGGTGGTAATTAAACCTTTTTCAGACCTTCTTGACTAAGTACGAAAAAGGTGCATTCCAGATAAGTCCAGTTGTCCTATCTGCAAGTTAAAAGATGCCTAGGATCATCTCTGTGTCATGCTCACTATTCAAGGATCTATCCCTTCATCTAATTATTATCTTGATTCCATCTTCATCCTATCTGATATCACTTGTGTCTACCTTCCCATGTCAAGTTCCTAGTCACTCTTGTGATCTGTTGGAGGATCCACTTCCTTCCTCATCATAGTACGGTTTTTCATCAGCACTTCCTGAAGACAAAGACCTAGAGTTTTTTACGATGCTACCTTAGGATTCACTACCACTATTGGTGCATTCCTTTTCTTTCAGTTGTAAGTTTTAGTCATTTTCTCACATCTTGTTGAGTTTCTTCCATGTTCAACTTCAACACATCTATTCACATGGTACAAATTGTATTGATTCCTTTGTATTTTGATGAAGACCTTAGGTTCACCTCTATAATATAAGTTGCACAAGATTGTGTTATGTTCAGTTACACAGCTTCCATATTTTGAAGACTCATGTGTCTTCAATCCACCTTTTTAATATACGTGGTTTGGTACATGTATCATATGATGTAATCAAATATTGTAAAGGAGCTAGTGTTCCAGTATATTAAACATGGAATCCTCAGATATGATTTTGTATATGAAATTGATATGGATTTGTTTCAGGTACTTCCTTTGTTTCCTTGGAAATTTGAGTTCTCCAATATTAAAAGATTGTAATGTATGTCGATCATCGTTTCCCTCTAACCTCGCACCTGAGGGGGCATCTATTAACAGCCAAAATGGCACTTCTCCATTGGAGTACTGAAATCCAATATGTAGGGACACAAAAGGACAAATAGGATTAAAGCATCCAAAACATTTTAGATGTGCATGTCTGTTGATACATAAAATCCTGACCATCTCAATATATTTTCATTTGGAGATTAGGGATGCACACACGATTATTTGCCATTGCAACCCACATGTACCTTGAACACGCGAGTTTCCTTAAATAAAGAAGTGTGTCACACACTCATTTCCTATATTAATACTCATGTGTACCCCAATTTAATGTTAAAAAATACAAATCACGATTAGTCGAGATTAGTTGAGCCCTGACCATAACTATCTCAACTGTCTCAACCATCTTAACCTTCGAAACTACTCTACTTCCTCATGCATAAATAGAGGCCATGAGATGGGGCTAATAAATCATTCTTAATAGAGAAAATTTATGCAAGTGGTTTACCTTAAGACATCTCAGAGCAGAAAAACTCAGTATCCTCGGTTTGCAGAGGAGTCCTTGTTTCAAAAGCTGGGTTGTAATCTCACAATTCTCTGTTTATTAACAAAGAAAGTTCTTTTTCCAATCTTTGTAGTGTTACATTCTTGTATATGATGGATCGTGCATTGATTCAATTATTTTATTATGAATATGTATCTCATTAGCCATTGATATATACACAAGATATTGATGGAAGAATTTTTTCTTTGCATGTGAATTGGAGAAGCCTTGGAAGCTTTCAAAGAGACTGAAAGAGGAGAATACAAATCTTCGATCAAACATCATAAACCATTTTTTCCAAGTTTCCCTCCTATTCCTATTTCATTTCTACGTAAGCTGATTGTCTGCAAGTGTCTTAGTAAGTCGGTAACCCTAGAGACCCTAGGTTACAAGGGTGCATTGTCCTGAACAATAGTAAATTATGAGTTATCTGTACTATAATAAAGAAATAGATCATAGAGGATTAATCCTATTCATATTTACAAATACTATAATATTATAATAGGTTCATTCCAGATTTAAGAAGATCTGATTAGTCTAAGCAAATTGAAAGACTAGACTTTATCACGAGTACTCAAAATAAATGAACAAACTGAAATTCAATTGCAAGGGTTTATTTATATACAAATTCCTTCTTTCTAAAAACAAAGAGGAAAAGAAAAAAGCTCAAAATATTAAAATCACTACTCAAACCCAATCAACCAAACAAATTTAAAAATGTGAACTAAAAACCACTAATTGAACCAAAACACTCAAAACATTAGGGTGAAAACACGAAGTTGGGAAACAATTCCATGAAAATTTCTTTTTTTTTGTATAATTTCCAATTTCTAGGCCAAGAAAAAAGTCAACAAAATTTTTCGGCCGAGAGTTGTTATATTTCTCAAATGATAAATTAACCACGATTAACATTCTCTCATCCGAGAGTTGTTCCATAGCTAGATAATGTTTTGGCCGAGAGTTTTAAGCCTTCTTGTCGGAGAGTATTCGCATAATTTTTACATGAAACTCTTGTTATGGTTTCTCGGTCGAGAGATTAGATTCCTTTTTAACCCTTGGCCAAGAAATGTTTAACTATATAAAGCCAAACCCCCTCCCTACCTAGCCGACAATCGTCATTATTTTCTTGGTTTTTTGCTCTAAGGATTTCGCTGCAAAAACCAAGCTGTTGATTTTCACGTTTGGTTATTGGATTTTTCGGTATCCGCTTAGTCCATCCTCTCCATTTCACTAGTTTTTTGTTCATGGTAAGAGGTTTTCGAAGCATCCACCATCTCACCATTTGAGGTTTTTCGATCAGGCAGGGAAACCATTTTTCGCGCTTGGTAAGGCCTTTTTGGGCTTGCAAAAATAGTTTGGGCATACATTTCATGTGACATTCCATTTGAACATCATCAACATTCCAGTTCACGCCAAGAAGAATGGGTTTCCGCTAAATTAGGTCAGAATTTCCTATCCTGGTACATGCATTTTTTCATTCTTTGCATCCGAAGATATATGCTACATTTCTTTCCTGAAATTACGAGTTCTCAATTTGCCATGTTTAGAATTTCTATCTTCTAGGTATTCCACCATTTATGTATTGAATTTACCGTCTCTTGGGGGAGCACTATAAGCGTTAACCAAAATGCCCCCAACCCACCGAAATCTGACAGTGAAATTCTAGTTTAAATCATAATTTAGACGGTTTAAATCTGAATTTTAACAATCTGGGTTATCTGTGTGGTTTTAAAAATAGGGATTTATTCTAGAATAGGAAATTTAAAGTGATAACATTGCAAATTGATGATAATAACAGTTTCCCAGAACCCAATCATAAAACTAGCCTCTGTTCTTCCACCCCATTTCAGATACAGGTCATCATTAGGAACATAACCACTCATTGATATGTGGTGGATTAGTCGGTATCCCTATCTACTATGTCCCATTAAAATTGGAAACAATTGGGCTCTCCAACTATTGTTCCATCAAACACTGAGTTTCGAGTTTTTGATGGTCGAGTTTACCCCCTAAGTAACCCCATACCTATACATCTCGTACCATCCTAGTCACATACTACAACTATTCACGCACAAACACTTCCTTCCTGAGCACATGTTATTGAAACTAAGAGAGGACCTGACTTGGCCTACTTGATGAATGGAATTTTGACAGCTCAGTTGTTGGATCTCCGAACAGTTATAGGAACTGCATGACTTATGAGATTCTATGGAAGGGAGTAGGCACTTACAACATTGATATTAACTTTATATACACACTGCATGAATTTCAGTTGGGTTTTTGTTATATTTTATCCTCCATGTCCCGTCCAGTAGCTGTAGTATGAGTTTACTACCCAGCTATAGTGTGAGAATGTCCAGCCGCTAGGGATTGTACTTGGCCCGTATATAGTCACGTCTATGCTCTTAAACTTTTCTTGCCTGTTGTGGAATTGTGAGATGCTGAGGTGTGGCACTGTGAGGTGATGAGGTTTTTGATCTAGTTATGAGATCCCACATATTGAAATGCTCATTACTGGAGTCTGGCTTTGGGCCAAAGTTGAGGCATGCTCTCTAACCACTTGTGAATAAGGGGAATGGATCCCTTTAATAAAAAAAATCATGAATGATAGAAGTAGTTTCAATTTGGTAGTCATCATTTATTACTCTTTGATAGAATCCATCAAAACTGTAAAAGAGCCCAAACCTAGTAAGCAGCCTGAGTTTTACATTAGCTCCTACATGATGGACATGATCTATGCTTCTAATGAATTTACGAAAATGGAATTTGAGGCATGTTGTTTCCATATGAGCATATCGATTAAGATATCTTACTGACAGACGATGAGAGCTCTTGGGCCCTACTAGGAATTGATTTGGCATTTTATAACAAACCTGTAATTAGCATAAATAAATAAACCATGACCGAGAAATCATTCAGTTGAGAGGGTGAGCATAGCTAGTCGAGAGGGATGAGCAGTGATACATACGTCAGCCAAGGTTACCTCTTCAATGAACCCTATGATTAAATGTTCCTTTTTGATAGGATTTCTTTGACTAGATGTAGTAGGTTCCATAGATGTAAATAAGGATGTTAAAAAGGAAGGGGACTAGCCGGATAACAACATGGCTAATGAAATAGCAAGCAATGACTAGATTTGATGAGTAAATGAATTTTATTTATTCTTAGTCCAGCATTCTTAGTATGGAGAGGGCCCTTGTTATTTTCTTATCATTCTTGTTTCTCACACTGAGCCCTACAATAAGCCATACACTACTCTATGTTGTGGTCATAAACCTAGTGGTATTCATATAATTTGTTAAGCTCGGGTATAGGATGGTTCTAACCACATCTAGGTTTATCCTACTATGGAGGAGTGAAAGTGTCTATACGTGGTGTAGTAGCAATGGGAGGAGAAACTATGGGTATTGTTTATGTCTAAGTCTATTAGGTTTGGTGTTTACGCTATAATATCTAGATGGGTGGTTATTATTGTTAAGGAGGCTCTGCTGGGGAAGCCTTTGGATATGTAGTAGATGATACAATGCCAATATGGGCTCAGTGTCTTGAGCATAGCTGGTAGGAAATAGAGCTAGTAGAAAAGGTACCTTACCCCCTTTCACCATAAATCCTACCCCTCAAAAATAGTCACTTTTGACCGAGTTTGTGCACGCAGGCTTGACTGAGAAGGAGAGGAATTGACTTTATTTCATCATTGTTGCTGCCGTAACTTTTTCTCCCCGATTTTATTTTACTTAAACTCTAGGACCCCTCTTCCTAATATTTGTTTGGATTGATTGTTGAAGGCTTTGCACCCTCAAGCATATCTGTTCGTTTTGAAGTGAATTCCCGCTAGTTTGTTTGCCTCGTTCAGTTTAGTTTGAGTCATGCGGTCCGTTTTAATCCCATAGAGCATGAAATTTTGCCTTAGCAAAGAAAAAATGTTTTTGGCTGTAGTTGATCCTTAGCGCTGTTGGTTTTCTCTTTGGATCGGGCCTCTTTCAGAAGATGCTGAGCCTCATCTCACCCGCCGTTGCGGCTCCTTGATCAAACTTTCGCCCGATTGGAGTTTCATCCGACGTCCGATTCATTTGTTTAGACCGCCTGCTCCCAAGTTTCTACTCGCCCGCTATTGCGGCTGGAGGGATAAAGTCAGCTCCCGATTAGGGTTTCATCCGACGTCCGACTTAAGCTCTTTTCTCCCGCCCACCTGTTTTCTGCCTTTACCCCTTCCGCCGTTGCGGGTGGTAGAGCAATCTAGCCTCCGATACACTCTTCTCTGGCGTCCGATTGCCTTTATTTCCCGTGTTGTCACTTACCTGGTTCTTATGCTCCTCCGACATTATAGCTCCCAAAGCCTTTCCCCATCCGATGCAGAAGTCTGTTTCTTCCCGATCCAAGTATTGCCCGACCGCCGATTTAGTGTTGCCGCGAGTTCTCGCCCGGATGAACCAGGATAGCCCCTTGTGAATTTATTATTATGGTTAGAAATTTTCAATGCCCAATATCTCAGTTTAGTGGATAATACACCAATGTTGTCTGCAGGGATAATTCCATAGATCGCTGAAGCAATTCAGAGCGAGGAAAAGGACAAAACAAACAAATGACAGAGACAACGAGGAGGCAGTTTTAGCAGTTACAGTCAGAAGGTAAACGCCTATGGAAAATGATTGGGAAAATGCAACGACCAGAGAAGAAACTGAATCGTCAAGGACGCTGAAAGGTCACACGCTGAGGGAAACCCAGAAGGCAGGAGTTGTAGTTTAAATAAGGGGAAGCCTGACTGAACACGGGCTTTTTCCCCTGGAAAAAATTGTAAATGTTCGCCTGTAAGAGGAACTACTTCGTTTTGCAAAAGGAACTGCAATTCTACCTGGTTGGAGAAAGTGAAATGGAATGGATGGATGCGTTTCAATGAATGATGTTGGAAAGGAACTATTTCATTTCCAGCTGCGTTTCATTTACTATGAGAATGTTTAATTCCCTGAACCTATGTTCTTATTGAATGTTCTTTGGTATTTTTCATGATCTTTCCATGTGAGTAATAACGGTATTCATACAGCAATTGGCTACCTGGTTGTTAAATATTTGTGATTGTTCATGTGTCCGAAAGGAGTATCAGCTAACTGTAACCCTTCATACTGCATGTACAAAAAATTGAATTACTCACTTAAAATTGATGGCTCGCTCCCTAGTGTTAGATTAGACAATTAGTTTCTTTTTCATTGTATATGATTTGGTTTCCTGCAGGTCTAAGACGAGATCTAAGAACCTGCGCAACGCATCGTGACCGCCCCTCGCAGTCTAATCACCTTGCACTTAGTTAGGCACGTGCATTTCATCTCTTCAGTTAAAATACAAAAACTCGGTGGACTAGGCTGCAACCGGTAGAGCTTCGTTTTTTTTACTTAATTCACGGTAGCTGGACCACAAACCGGGCGGATTACCTATACCAAACAGTCAGCGGGCTAGTTGGGAACGCTGATTGGGGAGAATCCCTTACTGTTGTCGCCTGCGATTTTCCAAGCCTCAACAGTTTTTTGCACTAGAAGGAGGGCCGACAGTGCATGGCTGGCCGAGGAAACCCGTTTTACAGAGAACATTCCGCTGGTTACAGTTCTGAAATTAGTGGACCACGTAATCCATTTCCAGAAGAAGAAAACATAGAACATCTATATCCTGTTCGCAATGAGATTGTAAATGATCTAAGAAGACATACCCGTGCTTATGTAAAGAAGATTGGAGGGTTGCCAATTATTCTTGAATTTCCTAGAAGAGAGTACAAGAAGAAGGACCGCCCTTTAAGTGAAGATTCGGTGTTGGTAGGAGAATGGGAAGAACTTGTGGAAACCGCCTTACAGGAGGTTGAATTGCCTTTGAACAAGTAGGTCCAGACACTCCTCACAGTTCTCTTATTCACACTCCTCACAGTTCACGTCCCCACACCCCTGTTTGTTCACCTCCGCATTCTCCACCCCAACTCATGGCCGGTGTTAACGCCAATCAACCCCCACCTAATCCTCTGACACCTGCGTGGAAAGCCAGGTCACCTCTGAATTTGACCCCGCCGTTGCATGACCTACCTCAAGCCTTCAAAAAGTTATTACCTAAATTCAACCCAAATGAGAAGATATTAGTGGATGATCACTTACAGAGTTTTTATTTGGCTATAGAAGGACTGAAGGCAAGGGAGCATGAAGATGTGGTTTGTAGATTGTTCCCACATACCCTCAAAGGAGTTGCAGCCTCTTGGTATTTTGGACTGCCCGCCAATTCTATCCCAAACTGGGATACTTTCGAGAGAATATTCAGAAGTAAGTACACCGTCCAAAAGACTCACGCTGCCCTCATGAAAGGAATGTGTGCATTGAAGAAAGAGAAAAAAGAAAAAGTGCACAGCTTTACGCAAAGGTTTGCAGCATATCTAAAAAATTCCTCTGAAATAGATAAGCCTTCAGACAAAGTACTGATTGAATACTATACTTCAGCTTTGGGTCCTGATTTAGCCATGTTTGCAAAAGGTAGGACCAAGCCTACCTTGACGAAGACTTATGAAGAGGAAGAAGTGGTGGAGGCTGAAAGGGAGAGCGTCAAAGATTATCCTGAATAGTTAGGGGAGAAAAGGAAAACCTTACTATTTACTAAGCACAAAGAGGAGAAAGCACCAGACTATGAAGGAATGGCCAAAATGGTGCAAAAGCTCTCTAACAAGATCATAGATTTAGAGAAAGAAAAAGAAGCACAAAAGTTCTACAGGCCATACTATAAGAAAAGAGAAGACAACAATCAGGCTCAACCTCCTCCTCAAAGGAATGCATCCATGAATTTGATAGACATAGGTATGGAAAAATTTTGTACTTTTCATCAGCAGCCTCACTTCGAAAAAAACTGTCTGCAATGGATAAATTCAATGACATTGGTCATGAATCAGATGTTAGATTCCAGACTGACAGAAGAAGATGATGAGGAGAGGAAAGAAAATGCCACTGCCACTTCTACAAAAGAGCAGGAGGAAGAGACGATGGCATTATGGAGTTCTGTTTCCATGCTCGACCCTGAAGAGGAAAATACTCAAGGACACAAAGGGGTCAGAGAGGCTAACGTGACAACTAGAAGCAAAGGGACGGTTAGTGATGACAATCTTTTACTCCCAAAGATCAGGAGGCTGCAAAGGAATGTCAGGAAAAAGTTTCAAGACAAGGCCTTGGCTGATCAGATACCAAAATTCACTATTACCAGCCAAGACCCTAGACAGAACAGAACATCGCCTGAGTCAAATCAAGAGAACGTGAGTGCTGGTAAATCTCAGCCTACTGGATCACAAATTGAATATGACATTGTTGAAGATTTGAAAAAGGTGAAAGCAAACGTCCCATTGTTCGAAATGTGCAAAGTACTTCAACAGAAAGAAAAACTGTTGAAAGCACTTGAAGCATCTGAAGAAAAACTACACACTGAAAATCAGCCCCGGGATGAAGAAGAAATCGGAGAAGCTAGCACCGGAGGTATGTCTAAAACTAAACATCCACCTTTCCTCCTGACATTTGAAGTTTTCAACCATAACGTGCACAATTGTCTAGTAGACTCAGGGGCGTCAATTAATGTCATGCCCATATCGGTATGCAAGAAAATTAATGGGCAGCCTAAGCCATCCACGTGGAGGGTGGTGCAATTGGATAGGACAGATGTTAAGGTGATTGGTGAAATGGAGGACATCCTAATTTTCCTAGCATCTAATAGCAGAGTATGCCAAGTTATTAACATCGTAGTGGCTGACATACCAGATGCTTACGGCCTGGTCCTGAGCAGGGATTGGTCAGCAAAATTAAATGGGTATTTCGCTTCAGATTGGTCACATCTTTGGTTACCATACAAAGGAAGTCCCAATCAAATCAAAGTTCTGAGAGAACCTTACATGAAGTATAACATCACTCAATTGAATGAGAAGAATGTGCCAGTTGAATCTGTATTGGGAAACTACTTTCTTGAACTAGAACCAGGGAATTATCAAGCAGAAGAAGCCAGCAGCACATCTGACACTCATCTTGATCTACTTCGTTTTTCTCAGGCTGATGAGCTTGACTGTAAAAAAGTAGATTTAGCTTTAGGAGTAAATTCGGCTTCAGTAGATAATATTTTCTGGACTCTATATTTTGATGGCTCAAAGACATTAGAAGGGTCAGGGGCCGACTGCGTCCTGATTGATCCACAAAAAAATAAACACTTCCTTTCTTGTAGATTAGAGTTTGAATGTACTAACAATACAGCCGAATATGAAGCATTATTACAGGGACTCAAGAAAGCGATCGAGCTAGAGGTTAGTAATTCAAAAGTTTTTGGGGACTCAGAAATAGTTGTGAAACAAATAAGAAATCAAATACATTGTGTCTCCCCTCACTTGAAAGCTTACCAAAACAAGGTATGGGATTTGCTTATACATTTTTATGCATTTAACATTACTTCAATCCCAAGGATAAAAAATGCAGCTGCTGATCTTTTAGCTACATCAGCTGCCAGGCTGGTTCCCACTAATAACAAATGCTCTATTGAATTACTTTTCAGGCCTTCAGTACCGGACATGATCACCAACCTCCGAGTATTTGACGATGATCAGCAAATAATTGAATGCTTGACAAACGATGAAGTCTTTAAAGGGGCTATCATAGACGATGAGGAACATCAGGCAGAAATGAAATATAGAAATTTCATTCCCAAAGGAGTTAGGACGTTGGAGAAAATGTTTGACTTGAATGAGAAATTTAGAAGACCCGCTAATGTGAAGACGCATAGCTCAACTCTACAGTTTGAGCTAATTAACTTAGGGACTGAAACGGATCCCAAGTTCGTCAACCTCAGTAAAAGTTGTTCACCCACGGAAAGGGACAAGTTTCTCAGTCTGTTTAAGCAGTACAAGGATGTCTTCGCCTAGACGTATGCAGATTTGAAAACTTACGACACTAGTATTATTAAGCATATCATTCCTATTAAAGCTGGCATTAAGCCCTATCAACAGCCGTCAAGGAAAATGCACCCCAAGCTGGAGCCGCTGATTCAAAACGAGGTGAAAAAATTGATAGACGCCAGGATCATCTTTAAAGTCAGGCATTCTGAATGGGTGTCAAACCTGGTGCCTGTCAGGAAAAAGTCAGGAGAAATCAGACTGTGCATGGATTTCAGAAACTTAAACCATGCCTCGGATAAAGACAACTACCCGGTACCTCCCATGGAGCAATTGATTCAAATGGTTTCTAGTTCTGAAATGTTTTCATTGTTAGATGGTTTCTCTGGATACAACCAAGTATTGGTATCCAAAGAAGATCGATTGAAAACGACATTCAGAACTAAATGGGGAACTTTTGCATATAGAAGAATGCCCTTTGGACTGATTAATGCTGGTGCAACATTTCAGAGAGCAATGGACATAGCTTTTCGCGGATTGATTGGGCGAAGTGTGGTGGTCTACCTGGACAACATCACAATTTTTTCGAAGAAAAGAGGGGAGCACGCGTTCCACTTAAAGCAAATATTTGAACGCTGCAGGAAATATGGTATTTCCCTCAATCCTAAGAAGTGCGTGTTCGTGGTTACTGAAGGTAAGTTACTGGGGCATATAGTTTCGAAGAGGGGTATATCCATAGATCCAGAAAGAATTAAGGCTATTGAGAAAATCCCTATGCCTCATAATAAAAAGGGGATGCAATCCTTCATGGGAACGATAAATTTTGTACATAGGTTTGTGCCTGATTTTGCCCAGACTGTTAAACCATTACAGTAGATGGTTAAGCAAAATACACAATTTAAGTGGACTGAAGTGGAAAAGAATGCTTTTAGTAAAATCAAGACTGCTGTTGCACATGCACCCTCTCTGAAAAGTCCAGATTTTGACAAGGATTTCATTATATATACATTTGCATCCGATGATTCGTTGGCTACCATACTTACACAAAAGGAAGATGGGGGTGATGAATACCCAATTTCTTTTATGAGTATTGGGATACAAGGAGCTGAGTTGAACTACCTAGCCATTGACAAACAGGCATACGCAGTATTTAAGGCAGTCAAGCAATTCAGGCCTTATATACTAAAAAATCGAACCAAGGTAATAGTTCCTTACCCAGCCATGAGATCCCTTCTCATTCAAAAAGAATTGGGAGAAAGAAGGGGCAACTGGGTAACAGCCCTTTAAGAATATGACTTGGAATTCAAACCAGCCACTATAGTGAAAGGTCAGGGGTTATGTAAGCTGATGACTGGAAGCAATAATGATGAAGAGCAAGCATGGGATGATGAAGCTGAGTCGCATGTAATGGATGTTTGTCCTTTATTCACAGCTCCTGAATCTTGGTATAGAGACCTTGTACATTACCTGCAGTTAGGGGTGTTGCCTGAACATTGGAGCTCCAACCAAAGAAGAGCTTTGTGTCTAAAGTCAGCTTCCTACCAACTCGTAGAGGGCATATTATTCAGAAGAAACTATGATGGGGTCCTCCTAAGATGCCTGGAAAAAGAAGACGCTGAGAAAGTAACGTCTGAATTGCATGATGGTCCGGCCGGCGGACATTATTCAGGAGACACTACAGCCCGCAAGATCCTTAGGGCCAGTTACTATTGGCCAACACTCTTTAGGGATGCAGATGCGCACGTCAGAAAATGTGATACTTGGCAGAGATGTGGGGGAAGACAACCTAGAGCAGCAGCACCTCTAAAGTCTGTAATGATCACAGAGCCTTTCGAGCAGTGGGGAATAGATGTCATTGGAGAAATAAAGCCAAATTCCTCCCTGCTACATAAGTATATTCTTACTGCAACTGATTATTTCACTCGCTGGGTCAAAGCCATCCCATTGCGCAAGATAAACGAAGACGAAGTCATCAGTTTCCTAAAGGACCATATCATGACCAGGTTTGGGGTTCCAAGTTTGTTAGTTTTTGATAATGCTAAATACTTTTCATCCATTAAAATTATTGCTTTCGCTCATGAGAAAGGTATAAAATTACATTATTCCGCTAACTATTATCCGCAAGGGAATGGCCTGGCTGAATCCTCAAATAAAAACCTCATTAGAATCCTGAAAAAGACTATCATAGAAAACCAGCGAAGTTGGCACTCAGCCTTACCCAATGCCCTATGGGCTAACAGAGTCACCCCCAAGTCTGCAATAGGAGTGTCACCCTTCACCCTTGTATATGGAAAGGAAGCTATCTTGCCCCCCAACATCATGCTCCCATCTTCCATACTAGCTCAGGAATCTAGGGGCTCGGATGATGAGGTTCTCCAAATAAGAATATACAATCTCCTGAAGGCAGAGGAGGCCCGATCCAAGGCTAGGGAGCGTTTCCAACAGCAGCAAGAGGTAGTGAAGAGATGGTTTGACAAACATAAAGCTGGAAAAAGAGACCTGGAAGTGGGATACCTTGTTCTCAAATGGGATCATCCCCATGATGAGAAAGGGAAGCACACTAAGTTCCAACAGTTATGGGTAGGTCCGTTTCAAATCACCGCTAAACTTGGCCCTGCTACTTATATGTTACAGGATTTACAGGGATGGGAGGAGAACCTGCCGGTTAATGGTCTGGTTCTCAAACCTTATTTTTCTTAAGTTGTTTTTGAGTTTTCTGACTTGTACGTAAATAAGATGTTATGAGTTATGCTTTCATTTGTTTAATTTGAGTCTTTGTTTTCAATAAAGGTGGTTAACTCGTGGTTATGTGGGGAATGCCGAACTTCTGGAAATGGTAAACATTTGTTGAATGGTCAGACTGTGGGTTACCATGTGAATTCCTTCCACCAAAGAGTTTCTCAAAACCTTTGTGTGCATTGAGGTCCTGCTTAAGCTCCCATAAGGTTAATCAGATTCAAAAGTCTAGAATACTATGCTGAGGCTCCGTACACTTTTCACTTAAAAGTCTAAGGGGAAATGACGGGGGACCCACGGAGAAGAGCAAGATGAACAGAGTGTTAAAATAAATGATCCCATGCCAGGGAATGAATGCCAGAAAGCAGATAAGAGTCAGAATTCCTATGAAAACATCATGCTTCAAAGCTAAATCTAGATCATAAAGTACTAATTTGCCGATGATCCTCTCCGTCTGTGAGCTGAAACTTTAAGCATGTCGCTCACACAAAAGGGCACTATGGGATAGAGGATCCTGAATTAAAATTTAGTAAGAAATGCACGCATGAAGACTCGCATTAAAAGGGGACAAAATCCAAAAGCACAAAAGTCGCTAAAATGGCATGGTATTGAGGAACAAATGAACGTTCCTATTCATCACCTGCTACAATCCTGTGGTGTCCAATGTCGTCAGCTACCTGAAAGCAAAATTAATAATGAACTCATATTTTGGCCTCAGCAGAGTTATCCGGACTCTAAAATCTTGATTTTCATCGCCCAAACTGGACTGATATCAATGATTAAGGTACACGCTTCTGTTATTGAGAAATCTGTACAGCTGGAAGAGTTCAATAGATACATTTGTTTTGGAACAGTCTTCCATTCAAGAAAGAAATCACCCAGAGATCTAGGTTCACTAGGAATTTGCCAGTTGTTGCTGCCGCAACTTTTTCTCCCCGATTTTATTTTACTTAAACTCTGGGACCCCTCCTCCTCATCTTTGTGTGGATTGATTGTTGAAGGATTTGCACCCTCGAGCATATCTGTTCGTTTTGAAGTGAATGCCCGCTAGTTTGTTTTCCTCGTTCAGTTTAGTTTGAGTCATGCGGTCTATTTTAATCCCATAGAGCATGAAATTTTGCCTTAGCAAAGAAAAAATGTTTTTGGCTGTAGTTGATCCTTAGCGCTGTTGGTTTTCTCTTTGGATCAGGCCTCTTTCGAAAGATGCTGAGCCTCATCTCACCCGCCGTTGCGGCTCCTTGATCAAACTTTCACCCGATTGGAGTTTCATCCGACGTCCGATTAATTTGTTTAGACCGCCTGCTCCCAAGTTTCTACTCACCCGTCATTGCGGCTGGAGGGATAAAGTCAGCTCCCAATTAGGATTTCATCCGATGTTCGACTTAAGCTCTTTTCTCCCGCCCACCTGTTTTCTGCCTTTACCCCCTGCGCCGTTGCGGGTGGTAGAGCAATCTAGCCTCCGATACACTCTTCTCTGGCGTCCGATTGCCTTTATCTCCCGTGTTGTCACTTACCTGGTTCTTATGCTCCTCCACCGTTACGGCTCCCGAAGCCTTTCCCCATCCGATGCAGAAGTCTGTTTCTGCCCGATCCAAGTATCACCCGACCGCCAATTTAGTGTTGCCGCGATTTCTCGCCCGGATGAACCAGGCTAGCACCTTGTGAATTTATTATTATGGTTAGAAAGTTTCAGTGCCTAATATCTCAGTTTAGTGGATAATACACCAATGTTGTCTGCAGGGATAATTCTATAGATCGCTGAAGCAATTCAGAGTGAGGAAAAGGACAAAACAAACAAATGACAGAGACAACGAGGAGGCAGTTTCAGCAGTTACGGTCAGAAGGTAAATGCCTATGGAAAATGATTGGGAAAACACAATGACCAGAGAAGACACTGAATCGTCAAGGACGCTGAAAGGTCACACGCTGAGGGAAACCCAGAAGGTAGGAGTTGTAGTTTAAATAAGGGGAAGCCTGACTGAATAGGGGCTTTTTCCCCTGGAAAAAATTGTAAATGTTCGCCTGTAAGAGGAACTACTTCGTTTTGCAAAAGACACTGCAATTCTACCTGGTTGGAGAAAGTGAAATGGAATGGATCGATGCGTTTCAATGAATGATGTTGGAAAGGAACTATTTCGTTTCCAGCTGCATTTCATTTACTATGAGAATGTTTAATTCCCTGAACCTATGTTCTTATTGAATGTTCTTTGGTATTTTTCATGATCTTTCCATGTGAGTAATAATGGTATTCATGCAGCAATTGGCTACCTGGTTGTTAAATATTTGTGATTGTTCATGTGTCTAAAAGGAGTATCAGCTAACTGTAACCCTTCATACTGCATGTGCAAAAAATTGAATTACTCACTTAAAATTGATGGCTCGCTCCCTAGTGTTAGATTAGACAATTAGTTTATTTTTCATTGTATATGATTTGGTTGCCTGCGGGTCTAAGACGAGAGGTAAGAACCTGCGCAGCACATCGTGACCGCCCCTCGCAGTCTAATCACCTTGCACTTAGTTAGGCACGTGCATTTCATCTCTTCAGTTAAAATACAAAAACTCGGTGGACCGGGCCGCAACCGGTAGAGCTTCGTTTTTGTTACTTGATTCACGGTAGCCGGACCGCAAACTGGACGGATTCCTTATACCAAACAGTCAGCGGGCTAGTTGGGAACGCTGATTGGGGAGAATCCCTTACTGTTGCCGCTTGCTATTTTCCAGGCCTCAACACCTACTATGGAGGAGTGAAAGTGTCTATACGTGGTGTAGTAGCAATGGGAGGAGCAACTATGGGTATTGTTTATGTCTAAGTCTATTAGGTTTGGTGTTTACGCTATAATATCTAGATGGGTGGTTATTATCGTTAAGGAGGCTCTGCTGGGGAAGCCTTTCGATATGTAGTAGATGATACAATGCCAATATGGGCTCAGTGTCTTGAGCATAGCTGGTAGGAAATAGAGCTAGTAGAAAAGGTACCTTACCCCCTTTCACCATAAATCCTACCCCTCAAAAATAGTCACTTTTGACCGAGTTTGTGCACGCAGGCTTGACTGAGAAGGAGAGGAATTGACTTTATTTCATCAAAGAATACTTTATTTAGGATGAGTAATTCCTTATGAGGAGGTATTATGAACTAAGGCTGGTTCCTAATAGTTTTATTTTTTTCCTTTCCTACAAAGGAGTGAGCAACCAGCCCTTGTTTTACCTTGGTCAGGTCATTCACCAAATATTTTAACAACTTGTTCACTTCCTCCATGCTCATAGGATTCCTATATTAAGGTTACCGGTATAGTGGGTTATTAATAGTTCACCCCACCTATACATAGGTGTCCATGGGTGAAGATAATAGCACCACTCCATCCATCCCATTGTCCTAGGTTGAAGATATAAATCCTGGGTATAGGTTGTTGAATCCCACTGGCCCACCCCCAATAATTTAAAGTCTAGTGACTATGAAGCTCTTCTATAGAATTTGACTAGGGGGGCTAAATATATCCTATTATACCGTGGTACCTTCGATTTGGATTCCTGACTTTAAGTAAGTAGCTGTTGTGGAAATTTTCTTTTTCCGTAGGTTGATGGTTGAATTCCATGTTGTATGCCAATTTTTCAACTATCATTTGGAGAGGTATCCATGCACAACCTAGAGAATGCATATTATTTCATAAAGTTTACTTTAATAGAATTACGTTGAATCAATCCAAGTGAAACTATGCCAGTAGTAAAGTGGAAGGCCTAGACATGGTGTACATGCTCCATATGTTTGAGCATTATTTGTTAGGTGGGTATTTTAAATTCTTCATAGATCATTGAACTATGAATTCAATAAAACTATGTTGGGAGGTCATATGTAAATATGGTGACTCTTATTTTACTAATTTGTCTTTGAGGTTAACTATCTCTATCTACAACATCACAGATAAGCACCAGTAAGAACTACTATAAACACACTATTTCAATAAGTAGAACATGAACACCATAAATTAATTGGAATAAGAAGAAGCATCAAGCTATTTATGAGTATAGAGATTACTAATAATACTTACAGTAAATTTATTAGCTACGTAATATCCATAATGTATGAGCATATTGTACAGTGATCTAAATATCTTAAATAGAATAACCCTAGTTATATCAGTATTCTATTTAAGTTCTTATCACAAATAAAAAGCATAGTTTTTTAGGCTGATCCAGACTAGCTATGTCCCTTCGTGTCCACCATATTATTGAGGCTTATCTGGACCATGTCCAATATTAGATGCTTACTAGAACTACTGAGTAAGATTGAAAATAGAAATAGTAGGTGGAAGGATGTAATATCCCAAACTGAATCTGGTATAGATTATACATAATTTGACATTATGACTCTTGACACTTCTCTGATCAATACATTCCTTAACCTCTTTTTTGTTTAGAAATGATGGTGTAATGTTTGAATAGGGTTTATTATTAGGAAGTTTCACAACACAATTTATTGTTCCTTATCATACTAGACTTGTTGATATCTATACTCAATAATGATATTTATTTGTATCCAATATCAGACTTAACCCAGAGATTCATAAAAATTGTAATATATATCCATAAATAACAGCAGCATAGAAATAATGTAGATTCAGGAAATTATTAGATCTGATCTAAGAAGTACATTGGACAACAATAACTGAGATGGCAGTCTTTTAAGCCTTAACAGAGTTGAATTGTACATTATTGTACAAATGATTTTAGTGATCAAGGTGATGCCCAAAGTCTGAAGATAATGAATGCCTAAGAATATCCCAGCTATGAAAATAATTAATTTCTTGGATTGATGGTTCACGCCGTCTCAAATAGTAATAAGGGTGGATTTCTTGATGGTTGTAGTAACTTTATATAAACACATATATTTATGAATATGCTTCAACAAAATGGAATCTTTGAGTACCATGCTCAGCTAGGAGCACCTTCCACATGTTGATCCCTTCCTTCTTATGTGCATTCAGATCTCAAATAATAATGGAAAGTCAATCTCTGAGGTTTGTAGTAGTTTGATGTATAAACGCAGATGATGAATAGGCCCCAATGGAAGTGGGTTTACTTGAGAGCTATGCCCATATTGGAGGAAGGGAATCCAGATATACTAATGACGCCTCTCTTCAGTGTATGAAACCCTTAAATATGTGCACACGATCTCTTTAGGATGCAATCCCTCTTATCTAGGGAAATTTAAGTGAGCCTTCTTTGCCTTATTTCCTTCCTATAGAGACCACGCTTATTAAAGAGTCCGATTTCCCTTGTGATAATCCTCTGCTCACTAGTAATTTGTTGCGAATAGAATGAACTCTTTCCCACAGTAAATCACTTCCCTGTGATTTTGAGGAGGAATGGATGGAGATAACCATGATTTCAGTATACAATTCAGGAGTACTTGTATAGAGGAAGATTGTTGCCCAGAACTTGGTGAAGACCCCCCTTTCTCAACAATGATAGGATCACTGCCATGATTAATGAGCCAATATGCCCAAATATAAACTTTAAGGAAGCTGCAACAATGCCCTAAACACAATGAATCTCTGATCCAATGAAGTACACAATGGTGAATATGGACAATTCACCATAGCAATTGGTAAGGTTGTATAGATTTTGCCACTGAATCTAATTAGGTCAAGGCAATCCACCGTAAGCCCTAAGTATCTCACCAATCTCGCAAAACATGTTTCCAAAAGATGAACAATAACAATGATAACCTTTTGGTTCAACTAACCTTCTTATATAGATTTTAAGGTTTGCATGTCATTTTTAGGGTTTGCAAGCATGCTACTTTTAGGGTTTGCATGCATGTCACTTTTAGGGTATGTATGCATGTCACTTTTAGGGTTTGCATGCATGCCATTTATATGGTTTGAAATCACTTTTAGGTTTTCATGCATGCAATTTTTAGGGTTTGCATGTGTTTCAATTTTAGGAACATTTCAAAGATAGTGGAAATATGAGTAGAAAAAAATACTCTTGAAACTCAAGTAGGAAATAGAAATCTTGGGTGTAAGCCACAGTGGCAAGACGAGTAAAAATAAATACTCTTGAAGCTCATGGTTTTGGTAGCTGACCAATTTATCTAATTTAATATTTAAAGGAATTTAGGTATTTTTTGTTATATTAGGTAAATTGTCCCCTAAATGTTTGTCAAAATTATTTTCAACGTAACATATTTGGGAGGGAACCTCCTGGGCGGTTCCTCTCATTCCAAGGATGATACTCAGGGTAAACCCTAGATTGTTTAGGGCACAAGGCCATGTTAACAAGTCATGAATAGATAATGTATAGCTAATCAACATTCATCTCACTAAGAGGAAATGTGCCAAAAAGTGGGATTTGGACTCTCTTGGAGAGGGTAAAAAGTTTTTGGGACACCACTTTTGACCTATAATGTTGAAGAATAAGGACATGTATCTAACAAAATGTCCAATGATTTCACAGTCTAGTTTTGTGCTCAGTTTTGCAAAGAAGGAAAAGAGATGTCCAATAAATCCTCTCTTATCCCAAGTAATATGTGTTTCTTAATCAACAAAATAATTTTGTAGGGCTTCCAAATGAAGACCACATGATGTGTTTCACTCTAGTTTCACATGCAAAACCATCCTTAGGGCACGAATTTTGTGTCATGATGATCATTTGGTGAGGTCTACCATTAGATGTGTATCTTGCTGCCCCATTTAATATGTCACTTGAGGAGTCATTGTATTCAAAAAATCATATTCAATCAATGAAGTACACCATGGTGAATCTTGATGATTCACCCTAGCAATTGGTTAGGTTGTACAGATTTTGCCACCGAATCTAATTAGGTCAGGGAAATATTCCCTAAACCTAAGTAGCTCACTTAGCTCCCAAAACTTGTTTCCAAAAGATGAATAATAACAATGATACCCTTTTGGTTCAACTAACCTTCTTATATAGATTTTAGGGTTTGCATGTCAGTTTTAGGGTTTGCATGCATGCTACTTTTAGGTTTTGTATCCATGTCACTTTTAGGGTATGCATGCCACTTTAGGGTTTGCATGCATGTCAATTTTAGGGTTTGAATGCATGCCATTTTTAGGGTTTACATGCGTGTCACTTTTAGGAACATTTCAAAAATAGTGGCAAGACGAGTAGAACAAAGTACTCTTGAAACTCAAGTAGAAAATAGTAATCTTGGGTGTAAGCCACAGTGGCAAGATGAGTAGAAATAAATAGTCCTGAAGCTCATGTTTTTGGTATCACACCAATTTATCTAATTTAATATTTAAAGGAATTTAGGTATTTTTTGTTATATTAGGTAATTTGTCCTGTAAATGTTTGTCAAAATTATTTTCTAGGTAACATATTTGGGAGGGAACCTCCTCAACAAGTCCTCTCATTCCAAGGATGGTACTCAGGGTAAACCCTAGATTGTTCAAGGCATAAGGCCATGTTAACAACTCATAAATAGATAATGTATAGCTAATCAACATTCCACTCACTAAGAGGAAACATGCCAGGAAGTGGGATTTGAACTATGGTGGTGAGGGTAACAACTTTTTGGGACCACTTTTGTCCTATAATTTTGAAGAATACAGACATGTATCTAACAAAATTTCCAATGATTTCACAGTCTGGTTTTGTGCTCATTTTTGCAAAGAAGGAAAAGAGATGTCTAAGAAATTCTCTCCTATCCTAAGTAGGATGTGTTTCTTAATAAACAACATAATTTTATAGGGATTCCAAATGAAGACCACGTTATGTGTTTCACACTAGTTTTGCATGCATAACCATCATTGGGGACTGAATTTTGTGTCATGATGTTCATTTGGCGAGGTCTACCATTAGATGTGTATCTTGTCGCCCCATTAAATATGTCACTTGAGGAATTATTGTATTCAAAAATTCATATTCAATCAATGAAGTACACAATGGTGAATTTGGATGTTTCACCCTAGAAATTGGTTAGGTTGCATACATTTCACCATTGAATCCAATTATGCCAGGGAAATATTCCCTAACCGTAAGTAGCTCACTAATATCCCAAACTGTGTTTCCAAAAGATGAATAATAACAATGATACCCTTTTGGTTCAACTAACCTTCTTATATAGCTTTTAGGGTTTACATGTCAGTTTTAGGGTTTGCATGCATGTCACTTTTAGGGTTTGCATGCATACCATTTTTAGGGTTTGAATGCATGCCACTTTTAGGAATATTTCAAAGATAGTGGCAAGACGAGTAAAAAAAAAATACTCTTGAAGTTCAAGTAGAAAATAATGATCTTGGGTTTAAGCCATACTGGAAAGATGAGTAGAAATAAATACTCTTGAAGCTCATGTTTTTGGTAGCTAACCAATCTATCTAATTTAATATTTAAAGGAATTTAGGTATTTTTTGATATATTTGGTAATTTGTCCCCTAAATGTTTGTCAAAATTATTTTCTAGGTAACATATTTGGGAGGGAACCTCCTGGGTGGTTCCTCTCATTCCATGGATGATATGCAGGGTAAAGCCTAGATTGTTTAGGGCACAAAGCCATGCTAACAACTCATGAATAGATAATGTATAGCTAATCAACATTCAAATCATTAAGGGGAAACATGCTAGAACGTGGGATTCAAACTCTGGTGGCGAGGGTAACAACTTTTTGGGACACCACTTTTGTCATATAATTTTGAAGAATAGGGACATGTATCTATCAAAATGTCCAATGATTTCACAGTCTGGTTTTGTGCTCATTTTTGCAAACAAGGAAAAGAGTTGTCCAAGAAATCCTCTCTTATCCCAAGTAAGATGTGTTTATTAATCAACAACATAATTTTATAGGGCTTCCAAATGAATACCACATGATGTGTTTCACTCTAGTTTCACATGCATAACCATCCTTGGGGACTGAATTTTGTGTCATGATGTTCATTTGGAGAGGTCTACCATTAGATGTATATCTTCCAGCCCCATTAAATATGTCACTCAAGGAATCATTGTATCCAGAAATATATTTATCTTCTTTGACATGTTTTGACATGCTTTTGATGTGATAATTTCTCATCATGAACAGGTGCACAATGTTAAATTTGGTAAATTTAATTTTGACATGTGTTTTAATATGTTCAAAATTCTTATCACGCATAGCTTCATAGCTTGAGGGTGAAGCAAGCTTGGTTACTATGAAGCAACAGACCCAGAGGTCATCGTCAGGTAAATTTCATTGTTATTCAATTCATATTCAAGTATATATATAAATAAATCTTCTTTTACACATCTAAATCTAAGATGTTGTTGTGCCCATGCGGTGGCTCTCAACATGAAAGATGTCTATCTGAGGGGTCTACAAGGGCCGATGGACAAACACATAGGACACGTTTAGTGTCTTATTCTTCAGATATGCCATTTCCAGGTAGAGAAATTGTTGACATATACATTTTCAATATAATTATTATCTGGCATGTTTTTTAATGTGTGCAAAATTCTTATCATGCACAGCTTCACAGCTTGAGGGTGAAGCAAGCTTGGCTACTATGCAGCAACAAACCCATAGGTCATCATTAGCTAAATTTCATTGTTATTAAATTCATAGTCAAGTATATATAAAATTAAATTTCTTTTAAACATCTAAACCTAAGATCTTGTAGTGACCAGGTGGTGGCCCTCAGCATGACAGACGTCTGTCTGAGGGGTTTACAAGGGTTAGTGGAAAAACACATAGGATTCCATTTCTAGGTAGATATTGTTTTCATACATTTTGAATGCAATTCTTGTTTGGTATTCTTTTTAATATGTGGAAAATTCAGGCACAGCTTTACAGCTTCAGCCTGAAGCAATTTTGGCTACTGTGCATCCACACTACCTGAGGTCATCGTCAGGTAAATTAAAATGTTATTAATTTCATGCTGAAGTTTATATAAACATAGATATTCTTGTACACATATTGATAAGATCTTGTTGTGCACAGGTGGTGGCTCTCAACACGACAAACATCTGTCTGATAGGTCTACAAGGGCTTGTGGACAAACACATAGGGTTCCATTGAGAGGTAGAGATTGTTTACATACAATTTGACTAGAAGTCTCATTTTACATGTTTTTTAACATGTGGAATATTCTTACCATGCACATATTCATAGCTTCAAGAATGAATTAATCTTGGATACTATGCAGCCACAATCCCTGAGGTCGTTGTCAAGTAAATTAAGTTGTTATTTAATTTATACTCAAGTCTATATGAACATAAATATTATTTTAGCTGGTCTTTCTAAGATATTTCTACATGCACAGGTGGTGGCTCTGAGCATGACAGACGTATGTCTGAGGGGTCTACAGGGGCTGATGGAAAAACACATAGGACACACTTAGTGTCTTATTCCTCAGATACACGATTTCCAGGTAGAGGTTGTTTACACATGTACATTCTGACTAGAAATCTTGTTTGATGATTTTTCTTGTTAACTTACATGTGATTGCCATTTTTTGGTTTTGTACAGGTGGTTCTAGACATTCTGACAATAATGATGGGGCACAAGATGATGCATTGGGTATTTCTGATGAACAAATTTTATATGGACATGTATAATTTGATTGAAAAATTAGATATATATATTTTAATACTTGCACGTGCATCTTCTTATAGGGTTTGCTACTGCTGATCCTAATCCACCTCCCGATACAAGGAGACATCATCGGGTGCATCAGTATGCTCAAAATGATAGATTTGATCCTCTTTACAGTTATCCTAGAGATGTTCCCGATGATACTCCTTCGGAAGACAACATCGCTATGATGACTGTGGAAGAGATGAAGGAGAATTCCTCTAGATTGAAGGCAGAACTTGAATCTTCAAATCTCTCTTTTGGTACTCAACAATGTCTCCAAATTGTTTTTCATAGTCTAAATTGTTTGATCGAGACATATTTTGGGGTTGGACCATCAACCCATATTTTTCATGATATGATGTGTAGGAGGTGATTTTCAGTTATGGGTCTCCACAAGTTTGAACAAGTAAAGAAAGTTGTCACAAAAGAAATGGTCTTCTCATGTTTTGACTTGTAGACTGAAGACAAAAAATGTCTAAAGATCACAAGATTCAATAATCCTTTGATTGCACCACACATTTATTCGAGGTTCCTATGTGCATATGGGAAGTTCCCAAATAATGATGAGGTTCATCAATATTTTTTCAAGATGTTGATTGCAGAGTTTCAATTTAACATGGACCCCAACTATACAGATACAGGATCTAGTTTCTATGGTGTTGGAAAAGGTCATATATATGAACAACCTAATGCATGATCAGATGTTCATTATAGGAATCCAATGCCTTGGTTAGTAAAACCTCATCCCAGGGTCATAGCTTTACCAAATGAGTTGGAAACAACATCCCAAATAGCAAGAGGAATGAGGGAAGAGATCCGAGACTATGTTGGGGCTACATTGGCAGGGGTGGAAATCGACCTACATAGTATTTCATCTGCATCCAATATGGATGCAAGCCCATTTGATGATTATTCTGATGATTTCTTGAAAAGTATGATTCGATTAGAGCTTGAGAAATATGCAGCATACTATAGAGAAAACAGGGGCATGGTATGTTAGTATGCTATAATATATGAAATTTAGTATATGAAATCTAATGTTTTTAATATATGAAATTTATGTAGTATACCAAATTCATGAATGATGACGATGTTGATGATACAAATTTGTTTGACCCAGAAGAAACAGAGACTAGTGGCACAAATATAGATGTTGAGGAAATTCTAGTTTCACAGTTTCCTTCAGTGACGCAGGTATGGATATTTCTTTTTGTTAATATTTAATTACTTTCTGTATATTTTGTCCCCAAATTTATATATATAT
>LPNX010888083.1:150923-181286 GCA_001517045.1 Pseudotsuga menziesii
GATTTGCTATAAATGCAATCAATAGTGCTCCACATTCATTGTATGTAATTTTCATTGTATTCAGCAGTTATCAGTTAATTCTTTTCTTTTCCTTCACACTTGACAGCTTGGGAACACATATTCATGTAGTTTGTTGGTGATTTGACCTATTCCTAGTGTTGCTTTCTTATGGGGGTTTCACTCGTAGTCTTCTTCACTCAGGTGATATCATTGCATAATGTTTTGAGCCCACATGCATGGACAATTTGAGCTGGTATGCACTATTTTATTACAATTGGCTGTTAACATAGTTTTTGGGCTTAGATGATACGACAACTCACTCTTCCCTCAATCTAGATGGTTAGTGTGACAAAATTATGGAGTTGAAGGCCTTCTTTCACACTTTAAACTTTCATCACGTCTTTAGAAAACACAATAAGAGGGCATATAGTATATCCAAGGAAGTGCTCCCCATGGTTGTGGGCCTACTTTCCTTCACTGAAAATTATGAGGAAATAGCTATTGGGGAAGACAAGATAAAGCTCTTTTAGAGTAGAAATTGTACCTCCTACTCTTCAACCTTTTGGTTTATTTATCTTCGAGTATGGATGATTGAGTCTTTTAGCATCATATTGGATGTCTTGAGGATGACACTGTTTCTCCTCTAAGGGTATTGATATTAGGACACTTCACCGAGCACTTCCTTGGATATACTGAACTGGGCTCTTTATGTTTCCTCCGTAGACATGTATGGATGGTCTATCTTGTAAAAGTTGGTTGAGGACAAAAGGAGCATACAATCCATTTGGATGTTCCCCTTATATAGTGATGAAAAAAGTATATATAAAACTATGTACCTTGAGAGAGAGAAAATTATTTGGTCTTCTTGGTCCTAATTGAATGTTTGTCCACCTTTATGGTTCACTTTTCTCTTGTGGTTGTTGAGTCATGGTACTAGGGTTATATCACTGGGATGTCTGCTATCATCAGTTTCTCCAACAGGGGTTATCTCCTATGCGATTTGATTTTCTCCTCTTTGTTGTGGGTTTGTCTCTAGGGTTTTCCTTTACGATTTCACTCCACAATTTTACCTCTATGTCTTGTTTATTTTAGGGGCTGATTTTTACCTCTGTGAATTGTTCATTCACGATCTGCGATTTGTTGATTCACGCTCCGTGTTTTACCTCTGTGGTTTATTTTTTCTTCATGGGCTGAGCTTGATCTTTGCATTTTCTTTATTTATGTCTCATCTTGTAAAGTGAGTCTCTACATATTTCTCAACCGCTTACGTCACGATTTTTCTCAGTGTGAGTCTCTGTGTTTTTCTAAGTTGCTTACCTTAGGATTTTCCCATAGTTATTTATTATGGGTTTTTCTTCTGTGTTGGGTTCTATCCCTGGAGTGTCTCTGAGTTTTCTCTTCAAGTGTGGATTATGAGTTACTCAACATGACTATCAGAATGTATCAGTATGTCTAAGTGTCTCTTATGCTAAGTGACTGTGTGTCCTTAGCATGACTATTTTGAACATGACTGAATTACTCAAGCCTACGATTTTGATCGAAACCTATCTTTCTATTTACTAAGAGTATAAGGTCAGTTTTGGTCTGCTTTAACCCTCTCTCAAGGTAAGTATATGGTTTACTATGTTTGACTTGTCCCTTTAGTGACAAGATCAAACTCAGAATTATCTGAGTATAAGGTGGATTCAATTAATGGTTGTGATTCCTTAATGTTGTATATCTCCTGCACTTTAGTTATTCATTCTTGTACATGAAATATGGTATGACATCTCAATTACCAACCTTAACGCAATGACCAGCAGAGCGTTAAAACTAACGCAGTGACCAACAGAGCTTTAAGTTGAAAGAGATGAAAATTTGTAATTTTTTTTGGGTTAGTGAAAAAATATATGTTAATCCAGGACTTTGTTTAATGATTTATCTTGTTAAATATTTTATTGTTTGCTATATGAAAATTGGAAATCATTATTTTGGTTGGTGGACTAATCACTAATAATCCAGGACTTGCACTGTCCCAAGCCAAAGAAAAGATATATTTCTGATATATTTTTCATGGACAATTGCAAATTTTGTGAGGTAAGAGTTCTATCTATAATTTCATGTAGTGGAAATTGTTTTGAAATTGGTGGCAAACATAAATTTTGAGCATGGTTATGGTTACGTAGCATGGATAATGTCATGGTTATGTAGCATGGTTAATGGTTATGTAGGATGGTTAATGTCATGGTTATGTTATGTATCATTTTACAAGGTTGATAATTCAATCCTCATTTCTTTCTTGTCTATTTTTGCCAATCCCTAAAACCTAAAAGGGCATGGATTCAAGTTTTATGTGGTGCATTCATGGTAGATTGCTTGAAATTTTGGATAATACTATTTTTTATTGTGTTCAATTTCTTGTTGTTTTGGTAATGGGACTGGATGGAAAATTCTCTTAAACCTTTGAAAGTAATGATGTTTTGAATGATCTCTACCACAGTAGAAAAATCAAAAAACACACAGGGGAACTAGTGAAATTGTTATCAACCCAAATGGCACTTCTCCTTCCGAGTGCCAACACTTCATCTGTTGGCACACAAAAGGACATTTATGGATTGAAGGTTGCCTAAACACTATAGATGGGAATGACATAAGATGCATTCACTATCCACCTAGCTTGCTATTTTACCTTTTTATATGTTGATTTTTGTACGCGACTCTTTCCATAGCAATTCGCGTACATAAACAACTATCTCCACAACATATCGCGTACTGTACATGAGTATTCTCATTGCAACCGGCATACAGATCTGTACACTGGTTTCCCTTATAGAAAATGGCATGTCATACACGGGTTGCTAGTATCAATACTTGTGTACACATCCATTCGACATTAAAAATAATAAAACACAATTAATGGAGATTTGTTAAGCCCTAATCATTAACTATCTTGACTGTCTCAACCTCCTCAACCTTCGAAACTTCTCTATTTCCTTAAGTATATATAGAGACCTTGGGGAGGGCATTAATCAATCATACTTGGAGATCAAAGTTATGGTAGTGGTATATATTTAGAAGTCTTTGGAGCAGCAAAACTTAGAATCCTTTCATTGCAGAGGAGTCCTTGTTTCAGGCGTTGGGTTGTACACTTATCTCATTCACTATTATTAATAAAGAGAATCCTTCTTCCAACTTTGTGCTGAGTCTCTTTCATGTATCATGGTTTGATGAATATTTATGATTAAGCACTCTATATATTTCTTATCCAACTTGTCATATATACATGTATAAGATTGTATTTGGAGGATTTTCTCTTTGTAGTTGAAGGAGGTGCATCCCTGAAAGCTTTGGAAAGGAGCAGAGCGGAAGAAGACAAAGCTTGGATCAACCGTCGTTAATCGGGTGAGTCCTTCATATCTTCCTATTTCCTTTTGTACTTTAAAGCTAATTGTCTGCAAGTTTTAAGAGTACGTTGGAAACCCTAGACCCTCGATTATGAGGATGTTTATTCCTGAACAATAGAACTAGTGACTCCGCTGGGGAGCCCAGACTATTGTGGGTTATTTCTGTTTGTTGTTGCCCGGCCTTTGCCTTAAGTTTGTGTGTGGTATCCTATCTTGGTTCATTCTTAGGATAGTGTTTGAAGACCTTGAAAATTTTTATTTTTATTAGAAAATTTTGGACCTATACGTGGGTTTCTCTTGCATACAGTCACGTACAAAGGCCTACATACGCGGGTTGCTCTCTAGGACAGTCATGTATAGTATGCAGGTTTCCCTTATATACAGTCATGTACAAGCCTTAGCATTGGATTTTTTAGGATAGGGTTTGCTTGTCCCTGTCCCTCTATAAGCTCTATTTACCATTTGGTCTTCCTTTTAAGCACTGTACTGTGAGTTTGATGACCTTGTTGGCCACACCTTGTGCTTTCTTGTAAAGCCCTTGAGATTTTTTGTTTGGATTGTCTTTCTATTTGCAACTTGAAGTGGATTTTCCTATTTGGGTTATAGGTTTAAGTGTTGGTTGTCTGAATCAGTGATCAGGGTTCCAGACGTTGTTCATCCCAATCTATTTTTAGATAATGATTGGTGTGCCACTTGCCTTTGTGTGTTTTCAGTGATTTCCTTTCATAGTATCCGCCTAAGCTAGGGTTCCAAGTCTTCCTTAGGTGGTTGATTCTTGGTCTTTTTAATTTGTTTACTTCACTTTGCTTACTTTATATAGTTTGTTTAATTCAAGCATACTCAAGTTTTTTGTGCATCTAGGTGCATAGTAGTCTTCGAGCATTTTAAAAAATGTGAAAAGAAAGCATCTTGAAAGCTTTTGCATTTGATTTTGCATAGAGTAGTTTTATTTTTAGTTTTTAAAATATAATCTCAAAAAATACAAAAATATAGTCTTAGTGTTTTCTTTATCATTGCTTTTCATCAATTTATATTTACAAAAATAAAAAAGAAGTTTGTTTTAGTAGTGATAATTTGTTTTGAAGACATGCACCTTTTATTTTTATATTTCTTATCGAGTCAAAAACATCATAGTCCTTCACTCCACTTTCATCTGAGTAAGAAATTTCCCTTAAAATGAACATAATAATTAAAATTGATTAGTAACCTTTTATATTTTAGAGCCATTCACCTACTAGCTTAGGTTAGACTTGTGGGATAGGAAGTGTAAGCTTCCCATAAGTTTTAAAATTCAGACGTAGTGGACCATTCGATAGGTAAATCCTTATATTTATCGATAGTTTCTGGGAAGCTCCTCTCAAACGAGAGTCAAGCACAAGGCCACATGGAGGCATTGGACTGAGGAGATAACCCTTCGATTCCTTGTCGAAACATAAATCAGGACGTTTACACATCCAGGGATTCTATCGTAGATAGAGTTTCAGGCTCAGCTACCCTACCCATGCATATGAGTTAGGCTTGCGACTGTCCCCCTAGACTATTGGTATAGCCAAGGTAGCCTTTAGTCTTTTGACATCTAGGGTTCATACGTAGGTAAACTGGAAGGCTATTTCTGGTTCACCTTGGATGGGCTTGGAAGGTAACCCTTGTTGAAAGTGTAGGAGGGTGGCGGGTGATTCCTTTGCTTGTTCCTAAGAACCTCTTCAAGGATGCCAAGTAACTGTTTTCAGCTTTCTTCGGGAAAGCATATCTTTTACCCTTGCTTACTGTTGAGGCTTTAGTATTTTTTCATAGTGATTGCTCTATGGTTTGTCTATGTTTAGCTGACCTTAGGGTTTGAATTGTCAAATTTACAATCGTGGAGGACGAACCTATTAGAAGGTCATGAAGGTTGCAAAAAATTCCTCCTCTCATCACATTGGAACCCCCACCTCCACCTCAAAGGTGGATATTGGACACGGACGGTTCATTTGAACCGATAGGAGTAAGTGAAGTTCCAGGTGAACCAGCACTTAGAGCTAACCATTTTGATTTTAATACAGTTGAGATAGAATACTTGCAGGCTAACAAGTTTGCAAGGAATTTTAACACGCCCTTGACTGACTTAAATGATACTGTGATCATCTAGCTTAGGCATTTTTATTCACCTATTTTAGGTGTCCCTGTGGGTAGGATAATGTCTACTACGGGAGAAAGTTCTTTTTCTTTCACAACAACCTTTCTAGTTGAAGGGGTACTACCTCCCCCAGTAAGTGCCCCTAGATCTAGCATACCTACTATGCCATTGGCTCCAGCGAGCCATTTGGTTCAACCACCAGTTCTCACAAGCATAGCAAGTGCTTTTAGTGATATGGTTATTAGGATTCCTAGTATACCTACTGTTCCTTCCTCCTTTTCACACACTGCCCAAAGCGGTCCGGTAGGATCCTCGACTTTTGTCCAAGGATTTCCTTGGAATGGGGGGCATATTACTCCATCCACTCCATATGTAGGCCCATCACCTTCTTATGTAGGGGTATAGTTTGGAAACACTACCTCTTACAGGAAAGGTTTCCAAACTCCGGTCTCGGCCCCATTCATGGGCTCTCCCTTTTCGTTGTTCAGCAAAGGGATACCTGCTCCCTTTTTTCAAACCCCAGTTTTGACTGCAACAACCTGAACCTTGTATACTGCACCTCCTACTCACAATCCTGTGGCTTACAGATGGAATCCATTTTAAAGTAATCCATCCACTTCGCAACTGCCAGCAAGGGGAAACCCCACCTTTACATATGGGTATTCGGGGGTAAGTCCCTCTAATCCCCAGACTGGCACTTTTAGTGCCTCGGTGTGACCCAAGATGCCTTTCTTGATAACATTAAACTTGCCATATTTGTCAAAATTGATGAATGACCCAGTGAGGCATGACCCCTCATGGCCACCTGTCCCCACCAAATTGCCATCGGACATCCCCAAATTCGAGGGAAAAGTTGGTGAAGATCCTGGGGCTCATGCCACCACTTTTCATTTATGGTGTTCTTCTAATTCGCTGAATGAAGATTTAGTTAGGTTGAGGCTATTCCAATGAATCTTAATGAATACTGTAGAAAAATGGTACATTGATTTGCCTTCTATTGCATTCAGTAGTTTTTGGGACTTGGCTATTGCATTCCTTAGCCACTTTCAGCTTCAGGTCTGATACAATTTTAGAACGGACTTGTTATCTACCTTTAGGCAGAACAAGGCTACCCACATCTCGGATCATATCCAAGAGTGGAGGAGGAAAAATAGCCTTATAAAAGCCACTATTCCTCCTGATTTCTTACTAGAGTGGTTCCTTAAATCCCTGTTGCCTTAGATATCTAAGGACGTATCCACTTCAGGAGTGATGAAAAAAGAATAAGCCATTCTTAGGTCCCAACAATTGGATTTGATTTATTCACAATCTGGGATCTTGTATGAGATTATCTATGAGGCACCGAGGCATACCCACAATGCAGAGAGACCTAAGGTTGGACCCCATGTCAATGGTGTGGTTGGGTTCGTAAACTCTCCCACTATAGAGTCTTTGGCCAAATAGCTTCATCAGTTGTCCATCAAGCATTCTACGACAAAGGCTGCAAAGGCTTCCCCCTCCCCCCAAAGTGAAAATGTTTTTGCACAAAGCTCTAAGAAGGGAAATCAGTAGCCTGGTGGGAAGAAGAAGAGAGGAAAGAAAGGGGAGGGAAATAAAAACAAGCAGAAACCCATGAACAATGATGATGGGGGCAAGAAAGAAAAGAAAAAGGTGAAGTTCCCATGTAAGTTGTGCCACAAGGATCATCTCACTCACCTTTGTCCCCTTATGGAACAAGCCCAGAAGCTGCTAAAAGCTCAACAACTGGCTTCCCTGAAGGATCCTTTTCCCCAAGGATAGAACTCTGCTTCAGCTTCTAATGTAGCAAGGGGCACTTCAGGTGCCCTTGACCCCAACTATATCAACATGGTTCAATATTCGACTTTGCTACAGACTAGGAATAAAAACTATGAAAAAGAGACTTCTGAGAATGGTAAGTCTATAGGTGAAACTTCTAACCCTCTCAAAATCGAGAAGCCTATTGAAACTATGCCTAAGATATTGAAAGGTGTCTTTAAGAAGACCTTGCATAACCCTAATGCTAGGGTTGCTTCAAACTACTATGTGGTTGAAGACTTATCCCAAACCCCTTGTGCAATGCTAGCTTTAGAAGTGTTATAGAGTTGTTACGCCCAATGGGACACCCTCTTAGAAGCCTTAGGCAGCATGGAATCATCGAGTGTCATGGAGAAATTTCACTTGTATGATGTTAAAATTCACCTAGTGTACCATGTAGCATTATCAATAGATGTCATCCATGGTGGAAATACCATTGGAAGGTCAGTTGTTGATGAGGGTGGTTCTACATGCATTATGTCCTTGTCATGTTCGAAAGCTCTTGGATCCCCAGAGCTGGTCCCTTCAAACACTCTGCTTACTTCTTTCGACGGAAGGTCATTCTGTCCGGATGGTATCCTACTGGCTTTTGAAATTAAGCTGGCAGGGAAAGTAGTGTCTGTTGAGGTGGAAGTGATTCATGCACCTTGTTGGGGCACGCACCTCAATGGTCCTTAAGATGGGTAACTCTGCGGGTTTTGACTCAAAATAGTATTAGGGGTGTCAGGGGTTGATTCAAAGTCCTCTATTGTAATAAACCCGCGGATTAAGACCAGGGTTTAGGGTTTTGGGTTCCCATGGTTTGAATCCATGTTTTTGTAAATAATGTGATATAAATAGGCACTTGGGTAAATAAGAAAGGTTAGGATTTTTGATGTAAAGAAAGAAAGGTGAAGCTAAGGCTGATTGTGTAAGGAAAGGATAAGTCCCAGCGATGTGCGTGGACAACCTCTGCAGCTGTGTGTGCAGAGGGTTGGTAGAGAAAAAAAAGGAAAGATCTGCAGCTGTGTGCACAGAGGCCTACTACTGTGTGTGCGGCTTGAAGGGACTGAAGGGATCTGCAACTATGTGCGCAGATCAAACTATGGTTTTGTAGCACGTTGAATAAAACACAGTTTTGTGGACGTAACCCCTACACTGGGGGTGAACCACGTTATATCTGGTGTTGTGGTTTCTTGTGTTGTTTCTCTTTCTGTTCTCTTTTATGCATTAATAAATATACACATTTGATAAATTAGATCACTGCTAATAACAAGCTTCGCTGTGAATTCCCTGTAGTGGGTTAAGCAAGTCATGGTTGTTTATCTATCTGCGAAGTTGTATATGAGTGAATGATACAGCTGTGTAATTATTGATTAATAAGTTTATTAAAGGCTAAGGTATAGTAATATCCCTCTCTGCTTGCAGAAACCTGATTCTGCGGCATCCCATAGTTGTTTCGGGTGAGACTGCAACCTACGCGCAGGTTGTTTCAGAAAGGGCCAACACTATGGGTCTTTTGTTGGTGCGACATAAAAGGATTAAACCTGGGTCTGCCCTATTGCCCAAAAAATTGGTTCCATTACTAGTTGAACTCAGTATCTACTCAAGAGGGGTTTACGTCATACCTTGAGGGCTATGTTCTGGAGTCCCTCTATGATAGAAATCGGTGATTGGTTTGCTGAAACTTATCTGAAATTCGCGCAACAAGAGAACACAAATTCACGTTGTAGCGCATGTGACTTTTTACAAAGGTATGTTTTTTGTGATGCTTATGAAATTTTCTTTGGTAGTATCCACATAGAGTTGCACCAGTGGTTGTCTAGGTTAACAGAGAGAAGGACGAACTTCCAAGCTCGACGGGTTCCTGCGTGGACCCCCGCAAGGGTCAATCTTGTGCAACACGTAAACAACGAGGTATCCCACGCTGTTGATTTCTGGACGACGCGAACATTGGAAGCCTTCGTGACAGAGTTTGCCATTGACACAAGTACATCCTTCAGCGAAGCTGAACAGCAGTTCTTCCAAGGCCCCCGTGGTAATTTTTTGAATTCATTAAGCTTGAGGATTAAAATACTATTGGATGAAAAGGGTATATTGTTGTTTGAATCAGACTGCTAGCTTAGTCGTACTAACGTATGTTTGCAAGTGATAATACCTTCGACGAGAAAAGTGGTTTTCTGCGAAGTGGAAAAAGGTACAAACGATATTTTGACTCCTATCCCTTAGGTCAGGCTACAACATCTTCCCCTATAAATCCTGAAAAGTCAGACTCTGAAGAAAACCCTTCAGTTGGAAACCCTCCGGTCACCCCGCAGCGAAGCCCTATTACTCCTGAAGTTCCATCGCAGTCTGACAGTCAACCAAGTCCAAGTATTCCGGCCACAGGTCAATCTGCCCCCGTAAACCCCCCCCCATCGACATCCGGTCCCCCTCCCAACCCTCCTAGAACCCCCATGGACCACCTAGTTGATGACATTAAGCTCCCCATCTTCAAAGGCATGGGCTCAGAGGACCCAGAACAGTTCTAGTTTTTATGTGAAGCAGTATGGAATGCAAAGAAAATTACAGACCTGGATGTGAGAGCCACGCAGCTCATTACTTCTTTTCGGGATCGGGCTTTGACCTGGTTCATGAAATTCTCCAGTACTCAGAGCCCTAAGTTATATGAGATTAAGGCAGCCATCACCAAATAATTTAAGAAGCCTAAATCAGAATCGCAGAGCATCACTGAAATCAAAGAGATTCAACAGCGGCGCGGCGAATCAATGTGGGACTTTGACCAGAGATTCAAATTTCTACTGGACCAAGTCAACTTTACCATTAGTCCTGCGCAGCACAAGGAATGGTTTATTGCAGCATTATTACCACATATTATAACTCCCCTCATCCAACAGAAGGTTACTGACCAGCAAGAGGCTCTAGAAATCGCAATGAAGCTAGAGACTGCCCCTGTCAGCGATGATTCTGGTATTGCTCAAATCCAAGTGCAGCTAGCAGCGATGGCCCTAGAACTTTGCGAGATGAAGAAGGGGAAACCTGATTGCGAAGAGGTTTGGTGTACGCAATGTTGGACCGACGGTCACGACAAGGAACGGTGCCCTCTGGTAAGAAAGTACCTGCATACAGGTGTGTCGAACCCATTTCCACCACAAGTCCTATATTGTGAGCTCTGTCGAACGACAGGTCAACACTGGCCCAAGAAATGTTACCTGCTGCAAAGGTATGGACAAGGACCTAAGAACCCCTACTGTAATTTCTACAAGTCTGTCGGTCATAATGAGGATGAGTGCCGCACCTATGATGCCTACCAGGTGCACAATAACGGCCCAAGTAATGATAGCTACGGTTACCAGAGGGGGTGCCTCCAGTAGAGGTTCTTCTGGAGGCCGTGGTGGTATGGGCGGAAGAGGCCAAGGCCAGTTGGTGTGTTACAAATGTAACCAACCTAGGCATTTGGCTTGCGACTGTCGGAACCCCACTACGACATGTCGGTACTGCCGCCCGGTAGATCATGTGATTGAGCAGTGCCCGCAACTCATAGCTAATATTCAGGCACGACAGAGTACCCCTACGCAGAACATCCAGATGATTTCAGTTGAGCCCAGACCCTTCGCAATCATCAGTGTTGTCACATGGAGTGGCGCTATGACACACCCACAGAATACATAAAACCATCCTGTCGACGCTTGGGTTCGTAAGGCTCCTGCAATAATCCCAGCATTTGATATCACAAGAGAAAGAGAGACCTTTATGGAAGTCAAGAAATATTTTGCTAGCTCTAGCACATCTGTTGCACCTGTGCAACCACAGCAACTATCTTCGCGGCCCCAGGAAGCCCCGCTGGATAATGTAAGTACTCTCTCCTCCTTTTTACAGAGTTGCCTCAAACTTTTAAGAGATCAGGATGCTCTAACTAAGTTATAGAAATTCATTGCTTCCTATGGACCTCAGCAAAGTTCTGGTCAGGACAAAACTGTTCACAGAGTCAGCAGAACCGGCAGGGAAATGATATTGAATGCTCAGATAGGAGCATACGATATGACTGATGTTATCTTGGACTTAGGGTCCGATGTAAATGTGTTAACTAAACAAACTTGGGAACAAATGGGAAAACCCACCCTCGCCTGGTCCCCTATCCAGCTGAGACTAGCCAACCAGCAAAGGATCGTGCCTCTAGGAAGATTCCTGAATGTCCAAATAGATATTGCCGGGGATCAGTTCTATCATGGACTTCAAATTAATTGAGATCGTTGATGACAGCAATCCCTACCCAGCCTTGTTAGGAATTGAATGGGCAATGGAAAATGCTGCAGTCATTAACCTAAAGAAGAGACAGATGATCTTCGAGGGGAGAGACTTGAGAGTCATCCTACCCCTGGATCCCTCACAAGGGGAACGGTACACAGAACCACTACGAAAAGAGGATCAGAATGATGTGGAGCCCATCTACACTATCACCGCGCAGGAAGAAGGTTTTGAGGATCCTCCTGCCACAGGTTGGGATTCTGGTAGCTCCTGTAACACAGACTCTAAAGATGATTTAGAAAGCTGGCAGAACCGCTTACATGAGCCCCAGGGGTACAACCATGCCCGGACTACCAAGTCCCTCAGATGGCTCAATTCACAACCAAACCATTGATAGCTTGACCGATCCTGAACCGTTCATTACATAGGTCTCAGGCTTGATACCTGAGTCACAGAAACTGGAAGCTCTGGACTCCGCATTTCGAGCCACAACAGCTAGGTGGTGGAAGGCCCATAAGGTACATATCCTTAGATGGGAATCTTGTCAGAAGCTCCTATACCTACGATTTAAGGGCCCGACGAAGGAGCTGCGAAGCAAGTTTGACGGACATTCTAATCCTCAGGAACATTTGGCACAGTGCTACGAGGCATGGAAGTATGTCCCTCAAAATGAATGGGTACATAGATTTGTGCACACCCTGGAACTAATACAAAAAAATTGGTACATGGAGGCTGAGCTCTGCCAAGATACTATAAGTTGGGACTGTCTTGTTCATAGTTTTATGCATACTTTCTATACTAATGATGTCTATCCAGCACTAGATGCAGCTATTAGGATAATCCATACTAAGGTATTTGATGACCAAGAATTACTAGAACATCAACCTGATTGTCCCACACAAGAATCCCACACAGTTGAATGTTATAACTTCGCAATTGATGAAGATGATGACCCGCACAACATCGCTATCCCTGAGTCGGAAGGATGCTATGATGTACATGGACCAGCAGTCGAAGCCCCGGAAGTAACTCAGCCCCTGAAGACGTGCACAGTTAACATTGGATCCAAAACACAGCCTAAGCTTGCCACAATCGGCAACTATTGGGATGAGGAAATGGTCAGCAAGGTAACCCAACTTCTCCACGAGTACCAAGATCTCTTTCCAACAAAGTTTTCCGAAATGAAGGGTATCCTGGGTGATATTGGCGTAATGACGATTCCTTTGAAACTCAATGCCAAACCTATGAAACAGCGTCCTTATAGATTGAATCCGAAGTATAAAGAAAATGTTAGGGTGGAGCTGGATAAGATGCTCACCGCAGGAATAATTGAGCCTGTTGAGGAATCTGAGTGGGTCAGTCCTATGGTGGTCCAGGAGAAGAAGACTAAGGGTGAAATCCAAATCTGTGTATACCTACGAAAACTCAATGATGCCTTCCTGCATGATCCTTTTCCCACACCCTTTACAGATGAAGTGCTCGACAATGTCGGGGTCAAGAAGTGTACTCTTTTATCGATGGTTTTTCTGGCTACCATCAGATCCGAATCGCTCCAGAGGACTGACATAAGACAACATTTGCTACCGAAATGGGATCCTTACAGTATACTGTCATGCCCTTTGGGTTAAAGAATGCACCTGCTATATTTTCTAGAGTAGTAATCTCCTCATTTAAGGAATACATACATAAATTCCTAGAAGTTTACTTTGATGATTGGACCATTTTCGGGCTAGTAAAAGACCATATAACCTGTTTGAGACTTATGTTGAACAAGTGTAGACAGCACCAGATTTCCCTGAATCTAAAAAGTGTATCTTTTGTGCACCTTTTTGCATTCTTCTTGGTCACATTGTATGTAACCAAGGATTGATGATGGATCCTGTGAAGATCGCTATCATTGTGAACCTACCACCCTCGAAGTCCGTCAAATAACTTCGCACGACGCTGGGTCACACTGGCTACTACAGGAAATTTATCCAAGGCTATGCTCAGGTTACCACTCCCTTGGAGAGGCAGTTGAATAAAGATATCAAGTTCGAGTGGACACCGGAGTGTCAAGCAAGCTTAGATATTTTAAAGGAAAAAATGGTCACCGCCCCTATTCTAGTATTTCCTGACTGGAACAAAGAGTTCCATGTGCATTTCGACGCATCCTCCATTGCTCTGGGTACTGTGCTAGCTCATTTAGGAGTAGGTAATATCGATCACCCTATCTCTTTTGCAAGTAGAAAATTGTCCACAGCAGAGAAAAATTATACTACGATAGAACGCGAAGGTCTCGCTATGGTATATGCACTACAGAAGTTTCGACATTATCTGCTAGGATCTCATTTTAAGATGTTTACTGACCATTTTGCTTTGAAGTATTTGGTTAACAATCATGTGCTAGGTGGAAGAATATGTCGGTGGTTGATCCTATTCCAAGAATATGATTTTGATATCATCGTTAAGCCTGGAATACTTAACCTGGGACCTGACCACTTGTCGAGGCTCGACTCAGGCGAAGAACCTACCAATTTGGATGAAGGTCTTCCTGATGCCCAACTATTTGCTATATAGATGGTTGATGGATATTTTCAGGATATTGTTCAATACTTGTCTAGAGGTTTTCCACCCCCCGAGATGACCACATAGCAAAAGAAGCAGTTGGTGGTTCGCGCAGCGAAATTCACCTTAATAGCGGGACAACTGTACAAAATGGGACCACATGAAATACTGCGCAGATGCGTCTTGGAGCATGAACGGCCACTAATTTTGGCTGAAGCACACTCTGGCGCAGCAAGAGGTCACTATGCAGGGAAAGCCACCGCACAAAAGATTTTGACAGCTGGCCTATGGTGGCCCACAGTTCATAAGGATGCAAGGGAATATTGCCACAGCTGCGACGTCTGTCAGAGGACAAGCAAACCATCCAAGTGGGATGAAATGCCCCTAGTTCTACAGGTAACCTTACAAGATTTTAACAAATGGGCTATTGACTTTGTCGGCCCTATCAACCCCCCCACGAAGAAGTTCGGAGCACGATATATTATTACAGCTACTGACTACCTTACTCATTGGGCTGAAGCCCAACCAATCAAGAACTGTAGCACTTCTATATCCACGCAACTCATCTTCGATCACATATTATCTAGGTTTGGGTGCCCTCGCGTCCTTATGAGTGATCAAGGATCACATTTCTTAAATAAAACTATTGCAGTGCTGACTGAAGAATTTCAAGTATACCATCAGAAAAGTACAGCCCATCATCCACAAGCAAATGGGACTGTCGAAGCTTTTAATAAGATCCTTGAGCATGCTTTGAAAAAGATTTGTAATGCTAACAGAAATGATTGGGACCTTCAAATTCCAGTATTGCTATGGGCTTACAGAACTACTTGCAAAAAGTTGACCGGCCATACACCTTTTCGACTGGTTTATGGGAAAGAAGCCGTCATGCCCATGGAATACATTGTTCCCAGCCTCAGAATATCTGCTTTCACTGAGATGGATGACCCAGCCATAATGATAGAAAGACTGAAACATATATTAGAACTCGAAGAAGATAGATTTATTGCAGGTTTCTAGAAACAGGTGCAGAAAGCTCGAGAAAAAGCGTGGCATGACAAACACATCAAGAAGAAACAATTCCAGCAGGGTGATCTTGTGCTCCTCTATGACAGCAAATTCATGAAGTTCCCAGGAAAGTTCAAGACACATTGGAAGGGCCCATATATAGTACAGAAAGTTACTAATGGGGGCGCAGTCCAGCTAGCTAAGTTAAATGGAGAACTTTTCCCTTCTATGATAAATGGGAGTCGTCTAAAAAAGTACAGGGACAGGCCAGGTACTCAGAATCATAGGTAGCACCAAGAAAGAAAAGTCTACATACCCAGAACAGCTGAAATTGGGTACTGGACCATCTGACAAGCTGCTCATAGCACTAGGGAATGTTGCAGTCTGAAGGCTGAAGTTTGGAAAGTCAAATGTTGGTCAGGGGTCGTAGGGTCATACTATGTCACAAGTGGAAGGTGGTTGTTGTGTCATAGGTTCCAACTGTGTCATAGCGTAGAATGTGATGGATGGGACAAAATGAAATTGACGGCAGCGGCATGTGAGCTACTCTCAATACCTGTAATTATGAGATTTTGGGAAAATCCGAGGCCAGGTGTGACGAGATTCTTGGCATTCAAGCAGATTTGGTGTCATTAATACACTATGCTGATAGATTTTGTAACGGAATTCTATAAGTAAGCTACATTGGCTTGTAAAATTTTCCTCGAAGCACTTCTTGGAGTTTGCTCAATTGGAGCCATCTCAAACAATTGTGAAGTCTAGAAGCTAGTACGCGAGTTCAGAGAGAGAGGTCTGCACAACCTTTTGAGTAATCCGCCAGTACAGTCATATTCGACCTAGGTACAAAAGCAGGTAGAAGTTCGCTCTAAATCAGGCGAAGGCAGGCACAAATTCTCTCTAACGTGGAGCAACGAAGGCCATAAGACCTCGCCAAACGACTCTGGGAAGCCCCGCCCTGAAATCTTTCAGCATAGCATAACCATGATAGCTGTGTGTCTTATGCAGCTTGACACACAATTCCAGGGGACCCCAAGCTATGGATGGTTAAGTGTCACCAACCCGAGCAAGGGATGGGGGTGTATATGGATCCACAAGGCCTTTCTCCGTATAAATATCATAAAGGAAAGAAGTAGGCAGCCGAAAACCAGCAGGAAGGACTCCAGGAACCAATGCACAGTGTCTTTGCCAAGCGAATTTTACCACCAGCCGAGCAGATAAGTGCCCCGGGACGGGACACTGGTGAGTCTTAGGGTCCTGTTGGGGCGCGCACCTCAACGGTCCTTAAGATGGGTAAATCTGTGGGTTTTGACTCAAAATAGTATTTTCCTGGTCATATGAGGAGATTCCAGGAATTGATCCATCGATAGTTGAAGATGAGATTTGAACATACCCTGACGCTAAACCTATTTGGCAAAAGTTAAGATTTGTTAACTTGCATAAAGTGGCAGCTGTAAAGGCTGAAGTTGAAAAACTATTGAAGTCTGGTTTTATTTATCCCATAGCTCTGACAGAATGGGTATCCAACCCTATTCCTATTGATAAGAAACAAGGGACCATACATGTCTACACTAACTTCAAATATTTGAATAAATCATGTCCTGAGGACAGCTATCCCACGCAATTTATACACCAGATCATAGATGCTTGCACGAGAAGCGAAGTGTTCTCGTTTATGGATGGTTTCTCTATATACAATCAAATTCAAATAAAACCAGAAGACCAACATAAAACTGCTTTCATTTGTCCTTGGGGTACCTTCACATAAAAAAAAAATCCCTTTGGATTGAAAAATGATGGGGCAACCTTTCAACGGGAAATGAACTTTTCCTTCCATGATATCAAATCCATTATCAAACGTTTCCTTGATGATCTTACTACACATTCTCGTAAGAGGATTGACCATCCAGATAACTTACGATTGATATTTGAGAGATGCAGATACTATAATATCTGGTTGAATCCCCACAAGTGTGTGTTTTGTGTTGAGTTAGGGAGACTTCTTGGATTCATTGTCTCTAATAGAGGCATCCAGGTGGATCCATTAAAAGTAGAGGCCATTGTAAATTTGCCTCCTCCTCCTTATATCAGGCAACTTCAAATCTTGTAGGGAAAGTCTAATTTTCTTTGATGTTTCATTGTTAATTATTCCAATATTACCAAGGGTTTCATGTGCCTATTAAAACAGGGAACCCCATTTGTATTGGATGAAACTACACAACTCGCTTTTGAGGCATTGAAAAAAGCTTTGTTGTCGGCACCTTTACTGCCTCCGCCAGATTACTCTAGGGATTTTATATTGTATCTGGTAGCATCTGAATCGACCATTGGGGTAGTCCTGGTCCAAGAAAATGATAAGCTCCAGGAGCATGTCATTTACTATCTTTGCTGTGCTTTTGTTAGACCTGAACTCTGGTACTCCCACGTCAAGAAATTGGCCTTAGCAGCTGTTTATGCTATCCAGAGGTTACATCACTACATTTTACTGAGGACCACAATAGTAGTGGCAGATGTGAATCCCTTTTAGTATGTTCTGTCTCGATGGATTGTTGGGGGGAAATTCAACAAATGGATAGTCATTCTCCAAGAGTTTGACTTGGATTTCCAGTCCGCTAAGTCTAAAAAGTGCTTATTTTTTGCTGAGCTTATAGTATAATTTCCAATGGAAGAACATGTAGTCATTGAGGATGACTCATTCCCATATGAGCATATCTTCTTGATAGACACCTCTCACCCATGGTATAGAGATATAATTATCTATATCCAAACTTTGAAGTATACTGCAGCTTTCTCATGGGAAGAACGACGTAAATTACGCCTTCATGCTAAGAAATTCCTCATCATAGGAGATACTTTATATCGAAGAGGGGTAGATTCCATTTTGCATCGATGTCTTACCCATGAGGAAGTTGCGATTGTCCTGAATGATTCCCATAATGGAGCATGTGGGGGTAATTTATCTGGGTTAGCAACAACCCAGAAGATACTACGTGCCAGTTATTTCTGGCCCACAATCTTCAAAGATTGTGTGGAACTGGTGAAGCATTGTCATCCATGTCAGCTTTACACCAAAAAAATGCGGTGACATCCTGCTTCATTGTTTCCTATTGTCTCGGTTTGCCCCTTCATGAAGTGGGGGATTAATTACATGACAGGCAACCCAGCCTCAGCTGGGGGCCACAAAGATATCATTGTCACTATGTACTATTTTATGAAATGGGCAGAGGCAATGCCCACTTTCAAACAAGACAAGGAACCAACAACTTTCTTCGTATTCAATTAGATTATAGCACAATTTGGTATACCCAAGGTGATTGTCACTAACCATGGTAGTCATTTTCAAAATAGCATGATGACGAAACTGACCACTATGCTTGGATTCAGACAAGAGCATTCATCTTTATATTATCCTCAGGAAAATGGTCAGGTTGAGGATGTTAACAAGACTTTGAAGACTATCCTCAAACATACAATTGATGCATCCCATTATAACTGGAATATCATGCTATACCCTGCTCTTTGGGAATACCGAACTAATGTAAAAACTACTACGAGTTTCTCGCCCTTCCAACTCGTTCATGGAGTGGAATTTCTTACCCTAGTTGAATGTGAAATCCCATCCTTGAAAATAGCTATTCATGTGTTACTCGATACGACAGAGCTTGAAGAACGTCTAGTACACTTATAACACCTTGATGAACAATGTAGAGATGCGCTGAAAGCTAATCAAGATGACAAGAATAGGGTAAAAAGCCAATATGATAAGTCGGTTAAACCTTGGATTTTCTCTGAGGGGGAACTTGTTTTGCTTTGGGACCAAGACAAAGAACCTTGGGGGCAGGAAAGTTCAAGGCCATGTGGTTAGGACCTTATGTCCTATCGAGAGGATTAAAGAAGGGTGCATATGAGTTAATTGATTTTGATGGGAATAAGCTACCTAAACCTAGAAATTGGCTCTACCTGAAGAAGTACTATGCTTAGGCCTAGCACTTTTTCTTGTATTTTATTGTATGTATTTTTATGTACACTAGTTTGTCAATTTGTGTTTTTTATACCATCTGCTGGTTGTTTCATATGTTTTCCAAGAGGTATGTAGGTTTTGCTGATGGTGCTAGTCACCACACTTGTAATCTTGCTTCAGTGGCATGGGTCATTTACTCTCACTCTGGACAGTTAGTTGCCTCAGGAGGCACTTGCTTAGGTCCTTCTTCTAATAATTTTGCTGAGTATACAGCTATAATTGAGCTTCTATGGGATGCTTTGTCACATGGTATCACCCAGCTGGAAGTCTGACTCGACTCTCAACTGGTGGTTTCCCAGCTCAATCGAGATTATTAGGTGTGGAACCCTATTCGATTACATCAATTCATGCAAGTTAGGTTATTGGAAAGAAATTTTGAGTTCATTACATTCAATCACATTCCAAGAAATCAGAATTCATTAACTGATGCATACACTAATTACATTTTGGATTGGCATATAACACATATTTCATAAAATATATAGCATACACATAAAAAACATTTGTAAATAAACTGACACAATATATATATATGTGAATATCTGTCTATAGATAGGTCAAGTCTCTGATCCTCAGATCTAGTCATAATTGTATAATATACAAAAAAATATACAAAAGATGGATCATATTCCATCAAATGTGCTAGATCTAAGCTGGAAAACCCTAGTCACTTGGACCACCCTGGTCCCCCTGGTCTCCTTGTACTCTGGCTTCTTCAGGCTCCTCAACTTCGGCAGCCTCAACAGCATCTATGTATACTAAAACTACTCTGGCCACTCACCTCAAAAGGCGTATCCAGATAGGTGGAACTCCAACCAAAAACTCTTGCATGATGGCTCAAATGTGCTCTATCCACAAGGTGGGTACTCTCTAGGTAAGTCTGGCCAGCTTCCCATCTAGAACCCTAACAAGCCCCTAGTCTTTGCCCAAGATAGGATGCACAAACATATGTGGATGCCCCTCAAGGTGGACCAGTCCAATATCTACATTTTGACATGTTTATAGGATTAGAACTCCTATACATATGTATATATCCCTATATTTTAAAAATTCATAAAAATTTTAAAAACTTGGAAATTAAAAATTACCTAGCTCTCCCCATGCTCCTCCTAGAGGGAGGACAAGGTCTGGGTCACCATGGAAATCCATCCCGACATATGGAAACTTCTCCAGTACCGGTAACTGTCGCTCCCACCAAAATTAGAAGTCATCATCATATACACTCTGCACTGAGACACCTCCTCCCTCGTGAAGGAAGATATCTCCCCACTTGCTCAGCCTAGGCTGACGAGGAGATTGGACCAGTAGGGGTATTGCAGGACTCAATCCCAACACTCTTGAAGAAGAAGAAGGCAACTAGTATGCTCAAATACCTTAATTTCTTCCTCCTTTCTCTCTTGCAGTCAGAGAGTTGCTTTCTCAAAATCAAGACAGCTCCCAAACACCAATCATATAAATCCCCCTGCATGCAGTCCACTGCCAACCTCATTTGGTCTCGTGTAGCAAGATGAAGAGAAGATGATCCCACAACCCTTACTATCATACTTGTCAGTACCTGTAAAAGAAGATCACGTATATGTGTAATAGGGATGAAACTCCCTCTCTTTTGGGTACATGGTGCGCAGTATATATCAATGTAGTTTTGGACACTTAGAGTATCATCGCCTCTGCCAGTTCCCTCCAAGTTGACTGGATCTCCCCGTTGTGATAGACCAGCGATGAAGTAAATATCCTGTGAAGTAATCTCCAAGGATTCACATTGAAGGTCAAACATGACCAAATCATGGTCCCATTAGTTTATCACACTAGTACAAAATGAGGAATTAACTACTATGTGACTACAAATTCTAGTCACCACAGTTTTTTGCAGTGATTTACTACTAAATATGAGCAATTTTGATTGACCCAACTATAATCGACTAAAATTAATGACTAATTTAGTCACCAGTTAACAAATATGACTAGATAATAAGTGTTCGAGTTAAAAATGACTAACTTAAACGACTAATTTAGTCACGACATAAAAATGACTACCTAGAAGAATATGAATTAGTCATTTATGTTAGTAATTTTTAATTGTGTCATGAAAAAATTGCAATTGTGAGAATGAAGTGTTACAATTTAGTAAATTTTGTAAATTGTCTACCTTCTATTAGTAATATTGGTTCCATGCACCTCGATCATCAGATATCCAACAAAGCAATTGCACGAATTTTCTCTTGACCATCTTTACCCCTGCTGCACCATTGAAGAAAATCATTAAGCGCATGCCAAAGGAAAATTTGGTTGCTAAAATTACGAATTAGGTACTAGAACCAGTACCATATCAATACCTAGAAGCATCATATCTAGTTGTTGATACTTCAATGTAAGAGTCCAAAGTCACATATTGAGGTGATTTTCTAACTTCAATATAACTATCATGATCTGTGACCATCGTACTAGTTTCCCCAGTCGACGTAGCTTCACCATGCTCAGTTCCTTTAAACGTTGTAGCAGTTGATCCAATAATAATTGAACTGGTGGAAGCACCAGGAACAATATTTTAACCAATAAAAGACTCAACTATAATTAAACTTGGGTGCTAACCTAGAATTAGTCTCAGATCCATATGCAGTAAAGGTAGAGGCCTGGCCCCATCTCGAAGTTTCAGGTAAATATTTTGATTCCTCGACCTCTTATAGGCCTGACCTCATAGAATATTATACGTGTAATGTAGTGATGACCTCTCCTTATCACTATCAAGTTAAACCTCCTTTATGCATTATTGACGAGGTAAATTTTGCATCCGAAGTCACCACCCACCTGTCACGACGTGCACAACTCTTATCGGCCAACGTCCTCGATCCAATTTTATAATTATATATACAACTATAACAAAAAATACCATTAAAACAAATATTATATTTATATAAAACACAAATTAATTATATTTTATATTAATCCTAATTTATAAAACCAAAGCCATTGATTCTCTATATGTTTGGGTAAAGGAGGAGAAAAATGAAACCCTTCATCATTGTTGAGTGATGTCAAAGATCCATCAATAACATGGAGTTCTTCTCAACTCAAAAGATAATCCTGTCAAGATTCGTAAGTGCTTGGAGGACACGCAATGTTGAGTTTGACACACTAAATAAAATTTTAATGCAAATGTAAATGTTCTTCTTCTATTGAGACTAATAGACGCATAATGTCTATAAAATGAAATCCATGCATTATAATAGTGGGGGAAATTCTATGAGATGAAATGCCCTTTCTGCTTCCTCATGAAAAATTGGTTATCTTGTTGGATTAAAATTGTCTTGGTTATTTTCCTATTCATTTTCCTTTTTATGTTGACTACAAGTTTCATCTTTTTCATTAAATTATTTGTTATGGTGCATCATGAATTTTCCATGCAAGTTTGGTAGGTGCATTGAATACATATATTAGTATAAGACTTCATTGTTTATGTTAGTTACATGAGATGTTTGCTGTTAATTGTTTATGCTAGTTGCTTAGTATATATGTGCATTAAATACATATATTTTCACTATGGTCACATTATGAGATTTAGCGGTTAGAGGATATAAGGGTTAGGGGGTTACATTTAGGTGGATTAGAGGCTTAGGGGTATAGGGGGTTAGGGTTTAAGAGATTCAGGGTTAGGCGGTTTAAGGTTTATGGGGTTAGGAGATTTGGGATTAGGGGGGTGGATATGATTCCTTTTATGATATTTATTTACGGTCATACGCCCTTTTTCTTCCCATTTGTCTTTTGTTATTATTTTTGATACTATGTCTTGAGGGAACAAGGAAAATGAACAAGCATTGTATGTAGAGACCTTTAGTATTATTAATTTCTTTTGCACACTTTGGGATTGGTTTTGTATTATTATTTGATGTACTTATTATGCTTTATATATAATATATGTCAAACATTTTACGTTTAAAGGAAGTGTGACCTAATTTTTGTTGAACTACTGGAGTTATTTTTATTAAATAGAACACATATTTTTAGTTAGGTTGATATTATCTTATATATCCATATTTCCACAAATGAGCTCTGTTTGAGGCTACAAAATAAGAAAAATAAACATTATATAAAACATGTAATAATAATAACATGCATATAGTGTGTGTTTTTCTTGTACTAGAGATTATACTACAAGCCTTCAATACAAGGCCATGTTCTTGAATGAGGACTAAGAAGTAGAATAAGTGGTGTATTCATTTGTGGAAAACCACTACTCCTCTAAAACCTGAATCGTTGCAGTGGATGAAACCATTAGAGGAAATTTGGCATCTAAAATGGGCCTCCTAAGGAAAATAATAAAATAATATTTATTAATTTTGGAGGAAGAAGGAAAAAAACTACTAATTTTGTTCGTATTTTCAACATATATCCTAGTGTTTTTACTCATATTTCAAGCGGGAGGACTCATTGGATGCGTAATTTAATTTTGCATCCAACAAGTACCCACATAGCATACTTTTGATGGACCCTTCTACCCAAAAAACAAGAAATACCTGAGAAAACGTGGTGATGTTCCATGTATTTGTTGTATTTGGGGTAGATGGGTCCATCAAAATTATGGTGTGTGGGTACTCGTTGGATGAAGAATTAAATTATGCATCCAATGAGCCCTCTCACTCAAAATTTGAGTAAACAAATAAGGAGATATGTTGAAAATACGAACAAAAAAGTACGCATTTTTATGACAAATATGTCAAGTCAACCATTATGGTTGAATCATTTTATTGAAATTCTATTGGTTCTTGAATTCCAACTCACAAGAATTTAATGTTGACCCATTTTCTTATAAGGCCCATTTTAGACCCCAAATTTTGTCTAATGTATGCAATAAGGTGTTGACTTAGGGTATATTCAAGAAGATATCTTGACATGAAGCACATTTATCAGATTTATGTAAATTATTGGAGACATATATTTAAAAATTTAAAGTTTTTTTGTTGTTGGCTAGTCATTTTTTCTAGGTGAAACGAAATACCTTTAAAAATAAAAATTATCATAGATTGAAACTAACATTTTTTAATATTTCTGATATAGTCTGTTATTGGCTCACATTTCCCCTTGTAATCAAAATTATTTTTCTCCTTCATCTTCATATTCAAGAGAGCCTTGACATCCTCTTTGGAAAAATCGCTCAATTAATTGTGTCCATTGGAGGAGACACTGAGAGTAGTAACGTGAGTGAGATCCGCTGATTCTTGCCCCGTATTTACTAGGGAAAACGCATGGTGAATACTCAGATTTGGGTATGCCATCACTCCAGAACTGAGCAGATCATGGCCTATCTTCTGTCACTTGTCACAAGGTATTTCTTTATGTTTTTCCTTTCTCTAAATTTCATACATATGCACATTCATCCATTCATTCCAAAGTTATAGAACCAAGGCCATCTCAGAAATTATTTAACAAAAAACAATCCAGGTTCAAATCCCGAACACAAAATAACAATAATCAAGAGATACGGAACAATGTTTGCAGCTTTTAAATGAAACATAAAAATATTTGCCTAGATTCAAAAAAAACAGAGGTCTAGTAAACAACCTTAAAAACTTAAAAAATTAAAATAAGGTTGTATTTTAATTTGTGAACATAACCTGAGTTTCTTTCAAGCGATCTCCTGTAGAACCACTTCAGGAAAGACATTCACTTCCAGCAAGGTCAATCAGGCTCAGAACCCCATTCACTTGTTGCTCTGTGCTCTCATTTGGTCCTAAAAGGCGTAAAGTGAAGACACAGTGGCTTCAAAAAGACTGCTCATTCATTGTTGTTTTTCCCATAGACCTGCTCTAAGAAGCCTTGTGTAGATGGGATAAAACCTCATTCCAATTGGTGACATCTACTATGGTAAGGTCACACACAAAACTATTTCCATTTTGGTCATGTTTAATAGTATATTGCTTTACTAGAGTACCGTTGTTAGAACAAGGCCCATCTGCACCACCAAATTTAGTGGCAACCAAAATATCTCAGATAGTTTCATTGTATATCTCCAGCATGGATTCCTGCATTCTAAAGATCCATCCTTGGGAAGAAAGTGCTTGGATGGTTTCAAAAATATGCTCCAAAGATCTTGGTATAAGTCCTTTGTGCTAAAGAAAATCTGGTTTACCAAGCATCGTGTAAGTTTTCCCAGAGCCCGTTTGTCCATAGGCAATGATGCAAACCTTGTATCCATCAAGATCACTTTCAACAAGCTGGGAAATCTCCATAAACACCTCCTCTTGCCTTGCCTCGTGGCTAAAAACCTTGTCAAAAGTAAATGAATGCTTTTGCACTGGACTCCTACAGAAAACCCTTATGTTTCATTTGAACTCCAATATAGTATTGTACAGCTTCATCCATAGCAGTTCTCCTTCAAACATTTGAAGATTGGCCTTTGCAAGGTGACTTTGAAGTTCCTCTACCTTTTGATTTTGCTCAGAACACTATTTTATATGTTGCAATGCTGATGACTCTGCAATATCTAAATTCTGGTTTGCAAAGTCTAGTTGCTGCTACAAACTTCTTATTTTTTCATTCTGGGAGGAGAAACTCTCCTCCAAATATGTTGTCTTGTTTGCAAGATGTTCCAACTCCACAACATATTTTCTAGTGCATTATTTATACTTCGTTACCTCAATTGGAAAAATCTAGAGCTAAGCAGCCTGCTGGTCTCTCTCATCTATAACATGTTGAAGCTCTCTGTGGAAATAGCCATTCTCTTTTGCAAAGGTTTTTTCTTCTTTAGAGCCTTTTGCAGTGAAGCTTTTGTTACACTAAGCTGGTCCTGAACTGCAACAGAGTGACCTCTTAAGCTACTGAGAGTTTCCATCATAGTTAATTTTTCTTCCTGTATTTGAGAGATTGTCTTTGCAGCAGTGCCAACATCACTCTAGATTTTGTTGTTGTAATGCTACAAGATAGTATTGTACTCTTGCAATCGCTTATTGATATCCTGAAGCGATGCCACCTGTTGATTTGCACATGAAGCCTCTTGCTGAGCTTTATCATGCTCTTCTAACAAGTAAGAATTTTCCTTTTTTGCAGCTTTTCGAGATTCTATGTCTTTCTTCCGAGCTTGAATGATTTCCTCTTTATCAACTAGTCCATTGATCATATCATTCCATTTAACATTTTCTTCTAGAACTAAATCTTGTAATTGCAAATAATGCATCTCAGTAGAAGTTAGAACCTACTGCCTTTACCAGACAAATCTGGTGTTAACACTTCCCATTGCAAATAACATTGTAATACCTGCAACATCTATGATATAGCCCACTTGAATGGTTTCTATTATTTTATGCTTGGTTTTCCTTTTTGTCGTTGTTCTTTTCTATCACCTTTCTATCTGCCTGATAAAAACTTTGGAAGTTCATAGGATGAACATTGGACCCAGATGAAACCATACAATTTTCATATGCACAGAGGATGTGAATAAGAGAATTCTGTAAGGACCCTATTTAGCAGTGATGAATAAGTATCGAATTATTGCACATAATTAGAAACCAACATGGAAATGTGTACATTAGACCAATATACAATAGATTCTATGTTTTGAATAAGTGCTTAAAAAAATTAATCTAGGCATATAATCATGCGACTAGAAATAATTGAATGGGTAAGTTATCTAAGGTATTGATTTACCAAATTCTGATTCTTGAACTAGATCTGTGGATTTGCTTGTCCATATACAAAAAATCCATGAGACTGCACATCAATTCTGACATGGACCATGGTAAACATTGGTTGAACTAGAGTATGTGAGAAATATGAAGCTTAGACCATCAAACATAGTCAATCATTGAGAATTCATCGACATATTTTTGGAGTCAGTCTACTCCCATATAGTTTGGGATTGCAGAGGATGCAACTACTTTTGTATTGATGCCACCCGCCAACCTAGTCAAAGTAGTGAAGTAATCAAGGCCACAAATCCCCAATGCAGAATAACTTAGAAGTTAGAACTCTATCTATGAATTTGTCATGCACAGTTATTGCTACGTTGTAGCTATGGATATATCCAAGATAAATAAATTGGGTAGGTGGGTGGGACTACCACTCTTTTTCAACAAAAGTTTGCATTTTCTTTAACTACAACTTTTCTATTCGTTGCAAAATTTTGAAATTATGTATATGCTCCCCTTGTATGTTTATAGTATGATTACTTTTCATACAAGAAATTGCTCCATGAACAATTGGCTATTTGTTTTAGAGCAACTACCTACTATATAAATGTTCTTAAGAATACTACTTCCTGAACAGAAAATGGTTCACCTTATTCGGGTTGATTGACTTATAAAATTTCATATGATTCTCAGGTTGGAATTTCATATTTGCAACCTTTTTGTTGGATCTAAGGTCCATTTTTCCATTCCTTCTGGTGGAGATTGAATACATGCTTCAATTTATTTTCCTTGTTGGGGCAGAGTGTTTCCTTGAATAGTTCACGTGCTACTCTTTTTCCGGATTATTATGTTCAACCACTTCTAAATCATTTTTAATTTTGATTCTAGAGGTATACTCCTCTATTTTGATACTTTTTTTTAATCTTCAATGTTTGTCTTCTTCACCTGGGAAAGACTGATTTAACCTTTAATTCATATGGGCGATTTCTGTTGAGTATCCTTGTTTACTTCACTAGCAAATCCACCTCTTGAACATTCTATTCCACTTTCAAGGATGAATTGCCTGTCAAATCATTCTGTGAACTCTCTTCAACTTGCCTATCACCTTTCTCCTTAGATTAAATGACTATGTGAACTCTCTTCAAATTTCCTATCATCTATTTCTTTAGATTTCAAATTCATCCCCAACATGGTTTTCTGTTATTCTTCCTACTTACATAAGTCTGCTCTGCTTTCTTTCCTCTAGGGGATTTCACTTTTCTCAGATATTCTTGCATAGGCTAGAGCTACATCACCATATTAGGTTATTTATATGAATTTCATTTATGATTTCTTCTTAAATAGGCACAGAAAGGGATTCCAATGGGAATAAATCCTCATGGAATGTTGAAAATGCTTTTTGGTGTCCTATTAGCTATGAAGAATGAACCTGTGCAAAAGAATTGTAGTATTTTAATCTCTGAGCCATCTGATCTTCATGCAAATTTGTGTTGATATTCTGTATAATAGAGGCTGACAGAGTGCCTTAAATGTTCTCTGCTGCTAAGGAAATCCCTGGAAAAATTCCTTTCCTATACTTCCTTCACACTTCTGGTTTCATTATGAATGGTAGTTTTAGATCTTGATTCTTAGGGGGTGCTAATGGAATCGAGTCATTAATATTTGGAGGGGGTAATGGTACTAGTAAAACTATTGCAGGAAATAAGATTGGTCCATCTGTACATGGTCCCCTATCTACAACTAATGGGCCTACCACTTCAAATTATGATGGAGAAGGCACACATCTAATTTTTAATGTCGGAGACACTCTTTTTATCAATGATTTCAATTCTCATGACAAGGTGTGCCATCTTCAACATATTTCTTTGCACTTCACCTATAGAAAATAGAATAATCATTGTATATGAACTTTTTTCGCCTTTTTATAAAAGTGTCAATGGACTAGTCTCTCTAAATTCTAGTGTTGGTTATGATTTTCATAGGATCCTATTAAATCAATTCATTTCAGTAGCTCCAATCCAATCTTCCATGCCTTTGATCTTGATGCAAAATATGGCCATACTTGTCAATGAATGTTTAGTGTTTTCATCACCTATATTGTTTCAGCATTTTTCCTCTCCCGTTGTCCTGCAAAGATACGATTTTCTCCAAGTTTAAAGTTTAAACCCAACAAAATTATCAGTCTCTTCCTTTAAAATCTCATAATGGAGTCTCCACTCTGACACCATGCAAGGAAATGTGAACTAAATAATTTTGTACGAAGGAATGAAGAGACTGAGGCTATTCATGTTTTACACTGCAATTATTACCCTCTTTAATTCCTGTAAAATTGCAGTTTTCTAATTGTATTGTTGAATCCTATTCTTTCTTATATTCTCAGGTATAGTCTACCCCCCCATATCAATTGCAGAAAAGGAAACAAAAATTGTATGGAAAGAATGCTTGGTGAGCAGGGTAGAAACACAGAAGCTACTTGGGTAGACAGGTTGTGTTATTTGGATTACTGGCCTAAGTGGCTCAAGTTTTCCCTCAGTGCAATGTTTGCATGTTTATTTTTAATAAATCGAGCATGTTTTCAGAACCTATTTAATGCATATTCGATAACTGTTCATTGAACATTATTTGAAGTAATATAGTAAAAATGCAAGAAAAAGTACACTGGCTTGCAAACTAAGTCATGCATTGCATTCTAGAGGAAATCTTGCCTATATTCTTGATGGTGATAATGTAAGGCATGGCCTTAACAAGAATCTTGGATTTAGTGCAGAAGACCATGCAGAAAATATAATTCGTGTTGGTAAGGCCATTTAGATGATGCATACAATAGGTAGTCCTTTGCATTTCATACTACAACCTACTATTTCTTAACACAACTGAAATGCATTTTATTCATGTAAAATACTATTTTGTAGTTGATTTTTTCAGTTGTGCTCTTAACTGTAAAATGATTGAAAGCAATATTTTACAGAATTCATTGAATATTTAGGTGAGGTGGCAAAGCTTTTTGTGGATTTTGTTCTTATATGCATTGCCAGCTTAATATCTCCCTATTGGAGGGATCAATATGCATGTCGTGCACTTTTGTCTCGAGGAGAATTTATTGAGGTTCTCTCTCTCTTTCTCTGTTGAGAATTTATTTGATTTTATTATAGATTTAGTTTTGGCACTTTCTAGGATTTGTGTTTACACTCCCACATTGTACTTTTACTAATTGTATCCTTTTAGTCCCATTGACCTACTTTTGTGGTTGTTCGTTGGACATTAATAAAATTATCTTATCTTAACTGTGGAATTTGCATGGAAATTCACTTGGGTTAAATGGAATATAATCTTTTGGCAAGTTTAAGTCAATTTGGTGAAAAAAGCATTGATACACACACATGCACACTGGTCTTTGCAGATCTTTATGAATATCCCACTGGATATTTGTGAAGAAAGGGATGCAAATGGTTTGTACAAGCTTGCACGTGTAGGAAAAATTAAAGCTGAGCCTATTACCGCCAGTAATGTCTTTGCATGCCTTTACAAGAATGTTACGGAGAGAAATTCCTATGGCTTGGGGTACCACAACAGACAGCTAGACTCTAGAAATCAATCTTTCCCAATATGCAATAGAAATAAAAACATCTA